>OX418219.1:4243230-4843230 GCA_948455865.1 Conomelus anceps
AGGAGGAAAGAGAGTAATTATAAATATTTCAATGCAGAGAAGGAAATTAATAATATGTCAAAGGATTGGGAAACAAAATTATAAATCATTCACCTGTACCTGAACCGCACCCTCCAAGCTCACAAAGAGAATTTTTCAACCCTTATTTGTGGTTTTTCAAAAACTTTATTATAACGAAATCGGAAGCCTGAGGGTGAATTTTCAGAATATTCTACAAAGATTAGAGTTCATCCATGCTTGCTTGACTAATACCAGGACTCTTCTCCAACCTGTGACTTTCTCAAGGTTTTAAGCAAGCTTTCGAAGGATTAAAAACATTAAGAAATCAGTTTTGATTTTAGAATTTATGAGGTCTGGGCCACACAAATTAGATTGGATTATGAATTCATTAGATTCAATTCTTTTTGAAAATTAGATTCTTCCTTCGATTTTAGATGATATGCTACCCATTCTATTTGATGGGTAAGAAAATTGCTTCAGAGCTCACGAAATAAAAAATGGTTAACTCATTCATTCCGTTTCATGAAAACTGTTTTTCAGTGTTCAGTTGCATATAAAATTAATTATTTCCTTCTCTGTAAAATACATAAATATTTGGTTATGACAGCATACAGTCACATTCATTATTTGAAAAAAATAGCTGTCATAAAAAAAACTACATAATTTATATACACTTGAAGACTTAATTGGAAGTGATAGTCTTAGCAGGTACCTGTTCTGCCATAAAAATAAGCTACGAGTTCCTAGGTCCTCTTTGTAAGGGTAACCGATTGGATAACCAGCAGAAAAGACTGCTGTAAAATCACTTCCCGGTGGTTCGGAACCTATCAAAAACTGAAGTTCCAACTCATCCAATTCATTACTCATGCAGGTTCTCTATGTGGGCTTCATCCTCAAAAAAATAAATAAATAAAATAAAAGTAATAATAATAATGATAATAATTGAAATTTTTACTTTATTATGACAGACTGCACATGCTCGATTTTTTTTTTGAGAATGAAGCCCACATAGGTCTGAGACCTGTGCGTGGGTGATGAGTTGGATGATGGTGATTGATGAGTGGACCTACAGTTTTAGGTGGGTTCCGAACCACCGGGAAGTGGTTTTACAGCAGAGAACAGTTCCGAATACACAGCTTCAAAACATTATTTCTTTTAACAATTATTTATATTTTTATTTATAATAATATTTATAAATATATTATTAATGTTTATTATTGAACTATTATCCAATATTTCTAGTGAAGATGAACGTTTGAGATCATGGGAGCCTTTTCATATACCGGTCAATGTTACCACTAGTATCTGATTGGTCTATTCAAATTTTTAACACGTATGAATTTACCGGTTATCGTAAGGCTCTCATCTCATGAACTCAATCAATGAAAGCATGAAGAAAACATATCTTAAATAAATGTATTTATGACATATTTGTATATAATATTTACATTTTCCAGACATATGATGGAAATCAATACAAATTTTTCCGAATTTTCTACTTCTTTTTTATTGTTTTCAGTTGGGTGATTATGAATCATTTCATAATATTTCTCGATTATTAGATATGTATCTCACATCGTAGATGCATCTTACACATTCTCAGCTTTATTCAGCATGAAATCTACTCCCCACGTGTCATAAAGCCCTAAAAATAAATTACATTCTTATTCAACTCGACAAATACAAAAGTGTTACAAATTCAAGACAAGTGTCTCGTACATAAATAGTGTAGTGATGATATTTATGACAGCAAATGATGAATTTTATATCTCCTATCTTATATCTCCTGGGCCATCTTGAACCGACTAAGAAGTGACTGTGCCAGGACTGCAGCAAATAAGTGTAAGTGGGGATACATAGACACCCCGTACTGTGACTGTGCCAATGATGTTCAAACCACCCAACACCTGATTAATGAATGTCCAGTACATAAATTCGATGGAGGGATTGAAGATTTGAATGTTTTGACAACTGAAGCCATTGAATGGCTCAGGCAACTTAATGTAAATCTATGACCATTTATGTATGTAAAATTTGTGTTTGAATGTGTTTTATCATGCTGACGTGCCATTCGCATATATATATATATATATATATATATATATATATATATATATATATATATATATATATATATATATATAAATTATCATAAATATTGTTACAAAAGTAAACAACCAGTTATTCAAGCAGTTGTTCCACGTAGATCATTCCATTCATGGTCGTACGTGCCTTGAAACCCAATCTGTGTTCTCTTGTTTTTCACATGTCTTTGTCACCCTTATTCTTCAAGTCTGCAACTCTCTCACTCAATTGATTTCTCGAGATTTCTACACTCTTCCTGAACAATCGAGGTCTATATTCCGAGCATTATTGAAGATTCTCGAAACGTCTGGTGACCTCCAATTCTTGGAATTATACAACTACAACAGCTATATAAAGGAGTCCACTTGAACCAGTGAGTTTAGTTTACAAACCCGCGTGACAGATTGTATTACAGATCTTGTGAGAGAGACAATCCAGTGCCAGTAGAGTAAACAGTGCTTTATTCAGTCTTTAGACAGTGTCAAGTGCAGAAGCAAGTGTTTACTGTTTATGCAGCTTACTAATAGTTCAAAGACGTTGTGTTAAGTGATATTATTTGGGACTGCCAAATAACGAATTGGACTGTGTTTTTGTAAGTGATTAGCTGCTCTATTTATAATTTCTTTCGGCATTATTGTACAGTTTATTGGACTCTTGTTTCTTTTATTATTGATCAGCCTGTAATTACTTCATCATTATTCTTGTAAATAATTACTGAAAATAGGTATTTGCTTGTCATTTAATGATCTGTTTTTATTTATTAATTAAACTTACAAATATTTGTGTGTAAATAGACTAATTTGTGTAAATAAAGATCAAGTGTGGACTTTAGTGTTGCCAGCCTTATTTTAGCTCGTAACAATATAATAAGTATTGTTAATTTACGCTTTTTGTACATAAATGGAGATGCAGGTTCACATTTACCAAATAATATCTCATCATTTTTCAATTCTTATTATAGATACTGTGTTTTCTTGAGAGACAAGTTTCCTCCAGGAGAAAGTTTCCTCTCAGTCTTAGTCAATATTTTCCAATTGCCAGTTATTGGCAATGACTATAATTATTGCCAACTTCTGAATTGCCTGTTAACTAATTTTATGATGCGTGGCCTACGAATGAATGTGAAACAACGACGAGAGAAAAGAGACGGAAAATGGAACACAAGAAAGAGGGGATGGAGTGGGGAGGAGGGAAGAAGTGAAGAAATGATGAGAGGAAGAGAAAGAGAATAAATTTAATTTTTATTGTAAATTTAACAACTTTCAGTCAATTTTTAATTGTGAATAATTGTACTCACTCTTGGCTGAACGTTTTCGAGTTAAGGAAACTCATCTTCAAGAGAATATGTATACCCGGGTGTTTCAAAAAGGACTTTACAACTTTGAAAATTCATATAAATCTATTCAAAAGGCACAGTGCTGGTTTTAGTGTCTTTTAAAAGGGAAACACATCAAGTTTTGACTCGCATTGTTAGCTACTTCAGAATCGCACCGTCACGAGCGCTAGCGGCAGTTGCGTCAAAGATGACTATTTTCACTGGACCCGAGCGTGCTTGCTGTGGCTTTGGTTTGAAGAGTCAAAGTCGGCGACAAAATTTCAGCGTAATTTCCATACTAAGTTCGCTAAAGATGCTCCTAGTAGGCCTACAATTTATGAGTGGCATAAATGTTTTGTAGAAACAGGCTGTTCGGTAAGACATAAGAAAATGTCAGGTCGTACAAGCACATCTGATGAAGTCAAGTGAGACAAAGTTTTGTGAACAGCCCTACAAAATCGGACTCGCGAGCTGCAAGTCCCACACATGACTGTTTGGCGTGTGTTGAAGAAACGTTTGCATTTAAAACCATGCAAATTTACGATTTTACAAGCAATTAAAGACTGATAATATTAAGAACTTCTGTGCGGATTTGTTAAATTGAGTGGATCAGGATGACCATTTCTTGGACAACAATCTTTTCTGACAAGCCGACTTTTCACTTAAGTGGCAAGGTTAACACACAAAAAACTTGATGTGCTTTCCTTTCAAGCAACACTAAAACCAGCACTGTTTACATTTATATGAGTTTTCAAAGTTGTAAAGTCCTTTTTGAAACACCCGGTATATTCCAGCAGAGCTTCGACAAATGGAAACTGACTCGATGTTTAGGAGAAGCTTGAAGTCCTGGCTACATACGAAGTGCTTCTACAGCATAAAAGAATTTTTCAACTAGAGTAATTTAAAAGTTGTGGTGCCATTTTTTCTATAATAACTCATATCAACACTGAGTTATATTGTATGTATTATGTATTTTAATTAAGATGATTGTTTATATTTTGAGAATATTGTATGACTCATGCTTATATTGTACAAGCTACAATGCTCAACATATGATTAATAAAATGAAATGGAAAAAATATATATATATATTAGAGAGAAAGGAAAGAGAAAAATATGATAGAAAAGGGAAAGACGGAAATAGAAGAATATGGAGGAAAGAGAGAGATAAATATAATTGTGGACACTTGGATTATCACAACAGTTGAAGCGTGGAGAATAGGAATCGCACCATTGAACTGAACAGAGGGACAAGCATTGCAGATTGCACTCAGTTTCATGGTGGAAGGGGGAAGGGGTTCACCCCCTTAGGCACCCCCTCCGCCCCCTTCATCAATCAAAAACAAAATGGCCAATAACTGTCCACTGAACTTGTTCTGCTCTGTATGTTTCTACGCATCATCAACAAGTCAAGTTCGATTATTATTTATTTGCCATTGAACAGCAACATAAAACACCAGGGTACAAAATACAGTCACATCTATATAATAAGAGAGAGTAGGGTGTGTGTGTGTGTGTGTGTGTGTGCCTTATACTTTTAATGTTTGGCTGTACTAAGCCAATTATTTTAGGTTAACAGTACTTCAGAACATTGAGAATTTAACCTGCCGTATTTGCCAATTAAATATTATTTAAAAAAATGTGATGCATTTTTTTGTTGAGATTTTTATGATACGGTATTTCTAATAATAATATCGTTAGTGCTAGCCTTTTAAAATGCGTCCTGACAATTTCTACAACAATCATGAGTTAAAAGACATTTCAGTAAATAACTCCCCAGACCCAGTTAGTGAATTGAAAGTGTACACACATTTCCCTCCCCGGTTAGTGAGTTAAAAGTGTACACACAAAACTTCCTCGGTTAGTGGGTTGAAAGTGTACACACAAAACCTCTCCGTTTTGTAGGTTTGATGTGTATTTTGTTTTTAAAGTAAACAATGAAAAATTGATGAAACTATGTTCAGAACATGTCAATATTTCATTACCAAAACTATCAATTCTCCATGTCAAGTGGAAAACAGCCTCCCCGTTTTGTATGTTAACTTCTTACTTCTTACCGTTTTATACTTTGTTCAAGTATGTGTGTGTGTGTGTGTGTGTGTGTGTGTGTGTGTGTGTGTGTGTGTGTGTGTGTGTGTATGTGTGTGTGTGTGTGTGTGTGTGTGTGTGTGTGTGTGTGTGTGTGTGTGTGTGTGTGTGTGTGTGTGTGTGTGTGTGTGTGTGTGTGTGTGTGTGTGTGTGTGTGTGTGTGTGTGTGTGTGTGTGTGTGTGTGTGTGTGTGTTAAAAATAAATCAAAATAGAATAAATCAGTTGAATAAATCATGAATTGAAATATGTGAATAAAAGATATATTATTATGTGGTTTGAAGAAAATATCAGCTTCTAGAATTATAAAATTATATTTATATTTACATTGGTGACTAGTACTGGACCTTAAATAGTATGCCAAAGTTTTCATATGCCATAACTAGTGGTCGGAGACATAACTGTGTTAGTTGCAAATTAATTATCATTCGTTTCAATTATCATTATTATTTTTTTTAATTTCCTGAAAATGTCATACTCTCAAAATATATTGTCGACATCCAATTCATTTTATATATCTTATTTATTAATTCAATTTACTTCAAGTTATGCATTTTTAGTTAATATTCAGATTTGTTGCCAGACTGATCTATCAACTAGATAGGTCTACCTGGATCATGAACTCATCCTTGCTCACAGACCTCTGGTCCATGCGGGGACTAATTTCCATTCTCAAAAGTCTGTTTATTTATTTTGGGAAGTGATAGTCGCGAGCCGTAGCAGGTATCTGTTCAATCAGATAAGCTGCGTTCTCGTAGGTCCTGTTTGCAACGATGACCGATTAGATTAGCCAGCAAAAAATACACTGTTCTCTGCTTTAAAATCACTTCCCGGTGGTTCGGAACCCACCTAAAATTGTAGGTGCAACTCATCAATCACCATCATTCAACTCATTACCCACGCACAGGTCTCAGACCTATGTGGGCTTCATCCTCCAAAAAAAATATGCTCAGTCTATTTGTCAAAAAAAATTCTTATTGTAAATAATGAAGCGACAGATTTTAATATTTCTTTTTTTATAAAGAGGAATAAAGTGTACTTGATCTGATTTGATTAATATAAGGCTTGTTCTAGGTTATGTTGAGTTATAACAAGATGGCGCAAGAGCGTGAATGATGGTACCACTTTTATGCATTTTATACTAGGTATGTGCTCCACCATTAAAGATATATAGATCATATGAATGCTAGCATGCATATAGGTACACTCATATGCTTTCACATAGCAGCTTTGTATAAATGTGGAACGAATAATGAACCATCTTAATGATAGGACGTTTGTGCAATTACATGGTGATGCATTTACATGAAACGGAAAGTTCCAAATTCGTTCACTCTTCAAACGACATTTTCAAACATTTCGGGCCTTATTTTTTGTAGATTACGTCTTGGAGACTCCAGTTAAGGAGTATAAGACAGTCAAATTAACAATATACTATTTTATACACTAGTTACCATAATAACTATATCAATTAGTTGGGGTGAGGCTTAAGTTTGATGTGGAAGGAACACTTGTACACTATAAAAAGCTAAACTAAATATTTTTATTTATGAACGGTCCTTCAGTTTCACTTGACTCAAGGGGAACTAGAATTAATTGTAAATTAATTAATCTAGTAATGTGCTGCGTTGTATGTGTAAGGATTTTTGAAATTTGCTTGCACTTAAAGGATATTTAAAAGGAAAAAAGTAAGGCTCTTAGGCCTTCTTCTATAGGAACATATATATAGGAATATATAAATTTTATTATTTTTATTTGTGTTCCACCCTTTTAAAACTTGTGACTAAGATGACTTCATTGTTGATATGTGTGAATTGTGTTAGATAACATAAAGATTTGTGTCGTAGCGCCATACGCTAAATAAATAAAATATAGGAACATATGATTTTTAAAATGAGCTTCTCCATCATATGCAATTGGAATTCGATTCATAGATAGCCTTTATTCATCTGGTTGAGCCTTATTCATATGAATAAAGTTATCTTTCATAAGAATAACATATTTGTTTGACAGAAACAAATCATTTCTATTTCAATTAAGTATAATAAAAAGTGATAACCTAGTGAGTAAATGTGTATTGTTTTTATTGGTGGGGAGACCCAAGGAGTTCCACCTTGTCACTTGAGTCATGTTTTAGGAAACAACCCTCACCCCAACTAATTTATATAGTAATAATGGTATCTAGTGTATAAATGTTGATCTGACTTGTCTTATACTCCTTAACTGGAGTCTCCAAGACGGAATCTACAAAAAAAAGGCGGACCTACATTTTTAGGTCATTAACAGTAAATTATATACAAATTTATTAAATATTGCTTTATCATTCATTCGTCAGACATCTGAAATCTAATTTGAGCAATCAGCTGTCTCGCAAATAGAAAACACAACGTTGTTGATGTGATATAGCGTGACCTTTTGTGAAAAACAAGCATGAAAAAGACTACGCGAATTGAATCAAGGGTTAGGTCTGATGACTGTGTTTAATTTTGCTCTGGTGATTATCATTGAGTACATGAAGTATGTTCCTCTGTGCAAGCACCCTTATTCTTGGGCGTGAGGTCTACTGTTCACACAACTACTAATAATTATCATTATTATTATTATTTTCTGTGTATGGAAGATTCAATAATTATTATTACAATAGGTGCATTGTCTCTGTTTCTGTTTATATTGTATCAAAAATTGAATTGACAGTTATTTATTATTATTATTATGAAGGGACGGATTCAAAGATCCAAAGATTCAAAGATCCTCACACGTCAACCGAAGCTTATTGTGTGTCCCTAGTACGTTAGTTGGGCAAACCAATACCTGTGCCCTTTACAAGATCCAGGAGTTTTTTCCCTATGCTAACGTCCCATTCATCACCTGGTTGTTTGCAGCCAAACGGAGCCCTTCTCCTTGCCCCGAGTCTCTCGCAATCCAGTATGATGTGCTTGGCAGTCTCTTCAGACTGATTGCAAAGCCTACACATCTGACTTTCATTTCTGAGTCCAATTGTGTGGAGATGTTTCCTGAAGTGGCCATGTCCAGTTATCAGAGCAATCAACTGCTTGACCTGACCTCTACCCAGCCTCACCAGCCAGTTGGTGAAGTAGGAGCTTGTGTCTGCTAGCAGCCTTTTGCTAGGTCAAATCCCTCTCTGAGGAGGAACTGGCAGAAAGCAGCCGAGGCTGCTTTACTGTGATGTAAATTGATCTGAAGGACCCTGGGCATTGTCCTTGACTGTTGATTCAAATCGAGGAACCTGCCCTGATGGGGTGGAACCTGATAGGTTTGAGGGCAAGGCAACTTCTGGAGTTACCTTGAGGTTTGGTTCTGGTTCGTATTTGGAAATTCATGTGATTCCCACGAGCAGCTAGGGAAGTGGAGTCAACCCGGACAGAGCCCCGCATGCCCGGGCAAGGCTACATACTGCAGGAGGTCGCCCGGTGTCCTGCAGTCACCGTTAGATAGAGGAAAGGGTGGAGGGAGGGGCTGGGATGAAGAGCAGGATAAAGGATAGGTTTCTAGGATAATGAGGTCAACGGACAGTTGCCCTTTTAGTCGCCTCTTACGACAAGCAGGGATACTGTGGGTGCAATTCTACTACCCCCACCCACTGGGGCCATTGACAGTTAAGTATTCCCTAATCCTTTTATACTTTGATTCTGATGATACAGTATCAGCAAACACCGATCAGGCAGTGGAAAATGAACAGTGTTGCCAGATCTACCATCATTATTTTCTCACAATCAATCCCCATCCAGTGACGGATTTACAAATCCTTTTTCGCTCCCCAATTTTTGTTTTGTGTTCCCTTCTTTGATCCCAATTTAGCTATGAAGTTTGAAACTCTCAATTGCATGCTTGTAGCCAGAGGCTATACTCTCCCTTTTCCTTCCTCACTCCCCCACTCGCTCACACACTCACTCTTTCTCATTTTCTCACTCTCACACACACACTCTCTCTCACTCTCTCTCTCACTCACTCTCTCTCTCTCTCTCCGTCTCTCACTCACTCTCTCTCTCTCTCTCTCTCTCTCTCTCTCTCTCTCTCTCTCTCTCTCTCTCTCTCTCTCTCTCTCTTGATACCTGCAAACTTGATACCGGTGTTAGTGACACGCGTCAGGCTACATGATGCACGCACAACTCTCGCTTCTGGCCAAATTTCATCCATCAAAAGATCAGTTACAAAAGTTCAGTTTTAGAAATAAATCTTGTAAACTTACACCAAATACGATCATTAATTCAACAACACTATATATACTCACGCCAATTCTGAAAAATTGCATTGTTGCACGTTTGTGCTGTGTTTACGTTGCTGTAGAAGGTCAAGAAATGACGTCACTTGGAAGCTGGAGTTTACTCCCAACTTGGCAACATTGCATAGCATAGAATATGTATTTCTTCAACACAATATAAAGATAGAGCATCAAACAGTTCAATATCCTCAATAATATTAATCACAATTCTGAAAACTTACAACTAAACATTAAATGCATAATGTCGTGTATTACTGTCATTCAGAAACTCTTCTGCACTATATAATAACCCTTATCACACTTACAGAGAACAGGTTTAGTTGTCTGTGCCCTTATTAACTAGAAAGCTGTACAAATCCTTTTTAGAAGTCCCAGTCCTGGAATATAAATATTCTCTAATAGGAAAGCTGATACTGTATTTCTATTTATATGATTTTCACTCACTTATACTGGAGATGCTGGAGGGATGCATTTCACTTCTAAGGAGAAGCTTCATCAGCATTTAGAAGTGAAATGCATTCCTCCAGTATCTCCAGTATAAGTGAGTGGAAATCATATATCAAATAGAAATACAGTGTCAGTTTTGATATTAGATTGCTCATCAAGTATTTCGTGATAGAAAACATCACAGACTCAAAATTGACACTTAAAAGATTATAAATCAACTTCTACTCTTCTAGTGTCGTCAGCTGTAAATTCCACTAGCAATAAATACATATACCTGTATAAACCACCAAATAATCTGATAAAATAATCCACATAAAATTGAAACGTTACTATGGAGGGGGTAAAAAAGAAGGCAATCTCACAAGAAAAGGTCAGTCAAAATCTCTATTTGTGTCGCCTCTCAAACTTTTAGCTGGTATCGCCCTTGAATGGTATATAGTTCAAGGTTAATAAATTTCTAATTTTAAATGTTCATTTATCTATAATTTTTTTCGGGGATAAAGCCCACATCATATTTTTATTTAGATATTTTTTTTATTGCTGATGATGCCCGCATGAGTCCGAGACTTGTGCGTGGGTAATGAGGTGAATGATAACACATAGATGCCAGACGGAGGAGCGGGATTCGAACCCACGACCGCTGCCGCCCCAACCAACTGCGCTAAGCGGACCGCCAAGGTCTGAGGCTTGTGCGTTGGGTAACACTACAGTAGACCTATACTACAGTAGCATACATACAGTGTCTATATGGCTTGCATCTATTCTGCACCACCAACTCATGGTTCACAATAAATACGTTCACATTCCGAGTACTGTACGGAACTGCTGTTTCCAACCGTGTCATTTGCTTTGAAAACAAATAAACAAGCCATTTGCACTTGAAATTGGCAGAAATTTTGAAATCCCAGTAGAAATTTGCAGAATTTAGATTAGTCTACAGTAGCCTGATGTACAAACAGACCTTGCAATTCATCGTACCATGTCACACTGCATGAAATTGGTTGTTTGATCGTGTTGTGTATATGGCAAACACCATTCGCGACAGGTTTTGCAGCCGAGTGTGATTTGGCCACAAATCACCGTCGAACAAGTTGGACTCGAGTCCAGAAGCGACTCAGGAAATGGACAGATGAGTCGTAGAGTCATACGTAGAGTCCTGTAAACTCTAAGCAAGCTAATACTATGTATTTAGACAGAATCTGTCTTTTGAGTCTGATAAGTGTACCTACTATAGCAACTCTATAGCAACTATAGGCATACTCTATAGCAACTATCAGGAATACAACTCTGATAGCTATGTTTGTCTAGTGCGCTCTTTGGACCAAAACTTGAATTAAATAGGTTTTATATCTATATTAAATTCAAAATTTTACGAATATTCAATATATGATTTATATATTTTATTTACATTAAATTTAAGTTTTATCAAATATAGAAATTTCTCTGTATCAATACATATTGAATGTATATAAATATGTGTGAAATAATCTATAAAACATATTAAATGCCTTTTTTCACATATTTTGATTATTATAGATATTCATGTTATGCCTATTATTCAATCAAAATATCTTAATACCTTAATATATAATGTATCTTAAAATATCTCAATATCTTAAAAAATCATAATGCCTTGAGCTTTGATGTGTAGACTCTCCTCTATCCAAGGTTGTAAATTATCTAGGGGGGTTTGCTTATCGGAACCCCCTTGAAAAATTTCTGATTACTCTTGTGCATAGAGCTAAGCTAATCAGAAGAAAGTCTTAAATTTATTATTTATATAGAACCAATTTAATTCACATTAATAGAAGAAAATACCTTTGAAATAGAGGAAAGTGTTTACTTATATATAATTAATATATTTTTCCTACAACTGCTCGTAAAGTAGTTCTTTACGTACTGAAAACTAATTGTAAAATACCTCTTTACTGCTCAGCAAGCGGTAAAGTACTTTACGCTCGCCAGCTGTTTTCTTTATGGGTTGATTACATTGGGATAGTTACTCGCTAAGCGAGTAGCGAGTAGGACGTTACTGACCGACCGTGCTACAGCAGCTCAGCATACCAAGCCAAATTATATTAAAAAAATTATTTCTAGAATCACCCCCATACTATGGAATTTCTAAGACAATAAATAATATTGCAACACAAAATTAAAATTTGAAGTTTACCAACAATTATTCAATAAAATTTCATCAAAACAATATACAATATATCTCATCTGAAGTGTTATGCTGGCAGCCTGCGTGATTAACGGAGGCTTTGGTCACAATAATATTGTATTTTGGTGTTGGCTACTCTGCCAGCGAGTACAAATGTGATCAAATTCAAAGTTGAGAGCCTGTCAAGGAAACTTCATATTTTAATTTTGTGTTGCGATATTATTTATTATCTTAGAAATTCCATAGTATGGGGGTGATTCTAGAAATAATTTTTTTAATATAATTTGGCTTTGTATGCTGAGCTGCTGTAGCACGGTCGGTTAGTAACGTCCTACTCGCTACTCGCTTAGCGAGTAACTATCCCAATGTAATCAACCCTTTACGCTTCTGTTTTGATTTTGATGCCTTCTCATTGGTGGATAACGGAATCCGTGAAATTCACATAACCTCAAAAATGGCGTACGCTAACCAAATCCGCTCATGGTCTGTGATGTTACAAACTACAAGCTTTTATTGTGTTGGAATCCAGAACTGCAGCTGTGGGAAAAATATTGAATGTAATTCGCGCGTGAAGCTTCTTTATCGCTCTCGCAAAATTACTGCGCTCCGCTATGCGTCGCGCAGTAAATGTTTTGACTCGAGCGATAAAGTCGCGCTTCACGCTCTTAATACATAAATAACTATTTAATTTGTATTCGTGCTACTAAGGGTATGACAACAAAAACATAAATGAAATAAAACTTCCATTTTATAACAGAAAAGACTAAACATCAATGGACTCTCGATCTCTCGTCAACAAGATCCTACTGCTCGTAAAGTAGTTCTTTACGTACTGAAAACTAATTGTAAAATACCTCTTTACTGCTCCGCAAGCGGTAAAGTACTTTACGCTCGCCAGCTGTTTTCTTTACGCTTCTGTTTTGATTTTGATGCCTTCTCATTGGTGGATCACGGAATCCGTGAAATTCACATAACCTCAAAAATGGCGAACGCTAACCAAATCCGCGCACGGTCTGTGATGTTACAAACTACAAGCTTTTATTGTGTTGGAATCCAGAACTGCAGCTGTGGGAAAAATATTGAATGTAATTCGCGCGTGAAGCTTCTTTATCGCTCTCGCAAAATTACTGCGCTCCGCTATGCGTCGCGCAGTAAATGTTTTGACTCGAGCGATAAAGTCGCGCTTCACGCTCTTAATACATAAATAACTATTTAATTTGTATTCGTGCTACTAAGGGTATGACAACAAAGACATAAATGAAATAAAACTTCCATTTTATAACAGAAAAGACTAAACATCAATGGACTCTCGATCTCTCGTCAACAAGATCCTCATTCGTTGCAACACAATCACTCACTGATGCTGTTTACTGATAATGACAGGGGCTCCGGGGGTGACACAAAGGGGTACCAATGTGGTCCAAGGGGGGACACAGTGGTCCAGGAAGGTACAAGGGGGGGCTATTTGGTCATTTTGTGCTCCAGTGTCGTTATGAATGCTGCTGCTATGACGTGCCGTGCAGCTAATCACTGTTTATCAGGTTTTGGCGTGCGCGCGCGTGCGTGCGGCAATTCATTCATAATTGGATTGTGATTGTGCGGCCTGGCCACGCTCCCCTCACCCCCCTCACAACCGAGTGGGGCTCAAAATAGCATCACTGACTTCATTATTGCGGTGTCAGAATCAACGGGCCTGAAATTGAATGCATTTCGGTGTTACAGTCCTTTGGCGCGGAGTTGGAACTCCGGCTACAAACTGCACAAAAAAAGTTGCAAAGAATACACTCATTGTTGTTGTAAATATCCGGCTATGAACTAAGCTTTGTAGCGTTGTACACTGAACACAGAAGAACTAGGAATAAAATGATAACTAGATTCTTAGATTCTTCATGCATTATTACAACCAATCAACTCACCAGGAAACAAGCAGCACTTTCAATGGAGTTAATCACCAAGAAGGAGCAGAGAAAAAAAAGAAGACAAAGATAAAGAAATGGAGAAAATTGTAGGGGAGTGGATGAATAGTAAAAAAGGGTAAAAAGAGTAGGAGGAGGAGCAGGAAGGTGAGAAGAAGATTTTGGAGAAGAGATTTTGAACAAGTAGAAGAAGAAGAAGACGGAGGAGTAGAAGAAGAAGGAAAAGAAATAAGTAGAAGTGAAAGGAGGTGGAAGAGGAGGAGCAGGAGAAGAATACGAAGGAGGAGGAGAAGAAAAAGAGAAAAGAGAAAAAATTAGAAGAAAAAGGAGAGAAAGGGTGAGAAAACGCAAAAAAAAGTGGTGGAGAAGAGAGTAAAAGAAGAAGTGGAAAGAGAAGGAGGAGAAGAAGATAAAGTAGCAGTGGAAGAAGAAGAAGAAAAAGGAGGAGGAGGAGAATGACAAGGAGAAATAGCAGAAGGAGAGAGGAGGATGAGGAGATAAGAAGAAGGAGATGGAGGAGGAGGAGGAGCAGGAAAAGAAGAAAAAAAAGGAAAAAAATAGAAGAAACGGATAAAAAAAGGAAGAAGAAGAGAGTAAGAGAAGATAATGAGGAGAAGGAGAAGAAGAAGAAAAAGATTGAGGAGGTAAAGGAGGAGGAGGAGGAGGAGGAGGAGGTGTAGGAGGAGTAGGAGGAGGAGAAGAAGGAGAAGGAGGAGAAGAAGGAGAAGAAGAAGACGAAGAAGAAGAAGAAAAAAATAGCAGGAGAAGAAGAAAAAAGAAGGAGGAGGAGACGGAAAAGAAGATAAATAGAAGATAAAAGAGAGAAAGGGTAACAAAAAGGAGAAAAAGTGAAGAAAAGGAAAAAAGTGGAAGAAGAAAAGATTAAGAGAAGTGGTTGGGGGAGAAGGAGGAGGAGAAGGAGGAGACGAAGAAAAATTAGCAGTATAAGAAGAAGAAAAAGAAGGAAAAGGTGAAGGAGGAGGAGGAGAAGAAGAAAAAGGAGAGAAAGGGTAAGAAAACGGAGAAAAGTGAGGAAAAGAAAAAAGTGGAAGAAGAAAAAAGTAAGAGAAGAATTAGGAGGAGAAGAAGAAGAAAAAGATAGAGGAGGTAAAGGAGGAGGAGGAGGAGAATCAAAAGAAGAAAAATTTGGGGGAAAAAGGAGAGAAAGTGTAAGAAAACGGAGAAAAAGTGAGGAAAAAGAAAAAAGTGGAAGAAGAAAGGGGAAGAGAAGAAGTGAAAGGAGGAGGAGGTGGAGAAGATGAAGAAATACGGAGGAGAAGCATGAAGAGGAAAATAAGAATAAAAAGAAAATAGAATAGAAGAAAAATGACCCTTCAAACTTGCACACGAATCCCGAGAATATTTTAGCACGCAACAGATCAGAAATCTTCAACGATGAGAAATGAAACAGTCAAGTGTAGGAAAGCCTACCATGTTGTGCAGTGTAGAAGAATCACTTCTGTTCAACTTTTGACAAGACATCATCCAAAAAACTTTTTCGCTCAATTTCTCTTTACTCGTATACTTGTTATGGATTACACACACACTTTTCAAACAGTTCAGGTGACCTGAAAATGATATAAAAATAAGCACAACGCCACTGGATAGTTTGAAACAATACAAGGTTCACAAAACCTGGACGTAGCTGTAGAAAAGTATAGTCTGAAGTGTATCATTTGAGGGTTGAGTGTAAGAGAGGGCCGGCTGCGCCCCAACTCCACCTTCTTAGAAAAGTTAATGGGAATAATTCATAATGAATAATAAGACGATAATTGTCACAACCACATTTATTGAAAAAAGTGAGGTACTAGTTTCGGTCGTTACACCATTATCAATCTCAAATAAAATAAAACCTAACTAACGAGAAGCCATTTAGTTTAGTGTAAATTTGCCTCCTTTTTAGTGGTGAAGGTGATATTGTGGAAAATATTCATAATGATTAATAAGACTTGAAGATGTCACAATCACATTTATTGAAAACAGTGACATAGTAGTTTCGGGTGTTACACCATTATCAATCTCAAATAAACTAGAACCTAACTAAACTAACTAAAGAGTAACCATTTAGTTTCGTGTAAATTTACTTCCTTTGTAGTGGTGAAGGTGATTATTGTAGAAGTTATTCATAATGAATAATAACACTTGAAGATGTCACAACCACATTTATTGAATAGTGATATACAAGTTTCGGTTGTTACACCATTATCAATCTCAAATAAACTAAAATCTAATTAAACTAACTAAAGAGTAACCATTTAGTTTAGTGTAAATTTGCCTCCTTTTTAGTGGTGGTGATATTGTTGAAGATATTCATAATGATTAATAAGACTTGAAGATGTCACAACCACATTTATTGAAAACAGTGACATAGTAGTTTCGGGTGTTACACCATTATCAATCTCAATCAAACTGGAGTTTGACTGAATTTTGATTGATTTTGCGAGTTTGAGATTGATAATGGTGTATCAACCGAAAACTAGTATCTCACTTTTTTCAATAATAAGGTTGTCACAACTTCGTATTCATTATGAATGTTTTCCACAATAACACCTTCGCCACTACAAAGAGAGGGAATAATTCATTCTATTTTATTTATCAGTATGGTGAATTGAAATCTTCAAGCTAAAATAGAAATACAGTGGGACTGATGTTCTCTAAGCCACTTAAATTTTATTAACACGCAAGTGACTGTAGTTTCAAATGTCTCGTCATTTTCAATCTCAATTAAGTTAAACTAAAATATAAAAAAGTAGCCTAATATACCTAATATCACTTGAAGACGAATACTATTGGTTTAATGGACAACATTAGTCTTATTCATTATGAATATCTACTACAATATCACCAATCCAATCTACCACCAATCACCAAGGGATTTAGGGTAAAGTGTAAGAGAGGGCCGGCTGCACCCTAACTCCGCCCTCCCAGGAAAATAATAAAGGCAGTCAATCAATCAAACCAAGAAAAAAGTATAATACAATATATATGGAAACCCAGGTACATCCTTTCAGCCCCCAACCAAGGGGTGGGGGGGCAAGAGGTAAACATCGGTCAGATTCATTGAAAATTCAATCTAAATTGCTTGAATTTTGACTCAATTAGTTTCCTAATTAATATGTTTTCAAGTTAATATCTTATTCCAACATTTTTTTAATATGATAATATTTATATCAATAACGCATTTTTTAAATAAAATTGGTTTTTATTTTCCATGATCACAAGTAACAAAAATTCGAGTCTTACAATAACATTGCATTTCTTGCAAACAAAAAATATTATATAAATCTTAAAGTAGAAATTGAAAAATATTCTATCATAACAATTGAATATAACTTGAAGTCTAACATAATTACACAGAAATACAACGAATTTTCAACGCATTTCTGGCATATCATAGCTTGCCCACTCCAAATGGCGCCCAAATATTAAAATAAGTTTGAACTTTTATTAAACAAAGGCTCCTGAAATCACAGTTTCCACTTGAAATAATTCAGCATGTTTAAAAATGGTGGAAATAGATACTTCACAAAGCATCTCCACAATGGGGTAGCAGCTAATGAGGTTGATCGACACCATTTAAAATCAACAATTGACAAAATTTATGAAAAAATCTATTGTACCTTCCACACACCCCCCCCCCCCGCCACCCACAACTTAGGGCCAATGCATCCGTTCACAGTGACTGCACTTTCAGTGCATGGGGGAGATAAGAGGCACACATGCACAGAGCACGCTAGAATGGACCGACACAATTGGGGGCATTTACTGAGCAATCTGGCACCTGATAATGAAATGCGAGTGTAATGGGAGGGGGGGGGGGGTTAAGGGAGAGGGCTGACCCGTGCACGAATTTCCTGTGCCCGAAATGAGATCGAAAAAGAGCGCCCTCTACAATCGGGTTTCTGAAACAAAATGCTGAAAAAATACTGATGAAGTATCGATTACAACTGTTAGCAATAAATTAAAGGAGACTCAAATTTTACAGAGGATCTCCTTGATAATGGACACAAGTTCAAGGCTGAAGAAAATATAGAATTTCTGCATTTATTGACAAAGGCAGACAATTGAACACTTTAGAAGCTTTGGGATACTAGGTTGGTGAAAAACCATTTCAATACTAGTTTAAATACATATTGGCAAAAGATTAAATTGGTCAGCACATGTTGACTCATTGAATAAGAAATTGTCTAAAGGTTTATATCTTTTACGAAGACTAAGAGGAGCAGTGACTATAGATGTTCTTTTAAATGTGTACTATGCTCAAATATATTGTCACCTATCATATGGAGTGGTCGTTTGGGGTAACAGCTCAAGATCTGTTGATATATTTAGACTTCAAAAAAGGGCAGTGAGAATTATTCTGAATGCACCTCTAAGAGCTCATTGCAGGCCTTTGTTTAGAAAGCTAGGCTTGCTTACTTTACCATCAATTTATGTAATAAGTTAGCTGCTTCATGTACATCTTAATAAAGCTCAATTCAAACAAAATTAATAGTGATGTGCACGGCTTTATCACAAGACATAGAAATGATCTTAGAATGGTGCTTCTACACTGCACTAGATCTCAGAAGAGTTGGCTGTTTACCTCGAAAAAATTATATAATTCACTGCCTGTAGGCATTAAAAGTCTTTCCAGTACTCAATTTAAAACTACAATCAAACTGATATTGAGAAATGAGTGTTTATATAATGTATCAGAATTTTTTTAATATTGATATGACTAAGTACAGTTAGAATATGTTTTATGTGTTATTGTTTTTGTACTGTATGTTAATTGTATTATACCTTTTGACGTTGACGATACATTGTGAACTGATGTTTTTATGTCAATAAAGAAATTTCTAATGATCAAATTTATTTTAACCAATTCAATACAATTGAATTGGTTCCATCATAATTCTGGCCTGCATTTCAATAACAGCACTTTCCTGTTTTTCTCGGTTGACCTTGACTGCATTTCAGTGAGCATCCATTTGTGGTTTAAAATTTATTTAATTCTAGCCTGCTTGTGTATTGTTCTTGCTTGTTGCTTTCTATGTGTTCACGGTTTTTTGGTTCTTCATTTTGACTCTTATTTTTGCTTGTTGCTCCTCCCACCAGTTGGAGTCACTTGTTTTGGCCTTCAGCCAATCAGAGACCTTCAATGAAGGTCAGCCTATTATAGGCACTTTCTCCCTCAGCCAATAGTATCGTTCCCAGTTTAGTATACATTTTAAGCTACTCTGCACTTTAGTTTCAGTTTGAGATTGATAATGGTGTGACAAACGGAACTAGTATCTCACTATTTTCTGTTTAGTATGTATTTTAAGCTACTCTGCACTTTAGTTTCAGTTTGAGATTGATAATGGTGTAATAACCGGAACTAGTATCTCACTATTTCCTGTTTAGTATATATTTTAAGCTACTCTGCACTTTAGTTTCAGTTTTTTTGAGATTGATAATGGTGTAACAACCGGAATTAGTATCTCACTATTTTCAATAAATGTGGTTGTGATAACTTCATGTCTTATTATTCATTATGGGTATTTTCCACAATATCACCTTCGCCACTACGTAAAAAATATATTTAAATCCAATTTCTGAGAAATTAGTTTGCTTGATAGGAATCAAGGTTACTTAGAAGACTTTCATGAAATATTTCAAGAGATACAAAGGGGTGAAATGTGTGTGTGTGTGTTGTGTGTGTGTGTGTGTGTGTGTGTGTGTGTGTGTGTGCGCTGTTGCATAACTCCATTACGCTTTAGAAAGAACAGGAGCTCTCCCACTAATCCTATCTCCTAACACCCCTCTCGCCCCCACTCCATGCCACCTCTAGCAGCTAATCCCACTGATTGACTTGTTACTATAATTAGGAAAAGGGTGCCTGCCCACGCAAAGATTAAGACCCAGCGCAAACAGAAACGCAGTCTTGGTGACGTGACGCAGGATGACGCAGGTTTTTTTCAAACACATAAATTAATTGAACACCATGAATTGAAGTTAACAATGCCGGTTACTTGAGTGAGGTTTAATTCATTCCAACGTTCCTCAAAACATTTTTGTGAGCCCCTTAGAAACGCAGGCTGGTGATCTGACGCAGAATGATTTTTTTGGGTAACACAGACATTAATTGAACAACGCAAATTTAGATTCAATTCACCAACGCCTTTCACATAAGTGAGGTCTAATTCATTTCAATGTTCCACAAAACGTCACCTTCAGACCTGCATTTGTGTGAGCCGATTATAAACGCAGTTTTTGTGATGTTACGCAGCAGACTTGTTTTTGTGAAACATAGAAAATAATTAAGCAACGCAAATTGAAGCATGAGTGAAGTGTAATTGATTTCTGTATTTCAAAAAAAGGTCACCACTAAGCCTACGTTCCTATTCATGTGAGCCCCTCAGAGGGATTTTATTGTGTTTAATAATGAATCAATTAGGAAACAGCTAATACACATAATTACTGAAATTATTAACAAAATTCCTAATCAATACCTCAACAATAGCAAAATAAACAAGAAAATTAAAAATGACATCAGAAATTGGATCAACAGCAACTACTTTTCTGATCTTTAATTTTGGAAAAATAGTAGTTTTCTTTTTCTTTTTCACTCATTAAATCGTTCAACCTCTCCTCTCTTCTCCTTCTTCCTCCTACCGTAATATTATGAAAACCCCTCCATAATTCGTGGGCAACCATAGTTGGAAGGGATTTCCATCTCCGCATATATTAGCACAGTACTATTATTTTAAATTAGTTTACGGATTTTATTTTTGTATATTATTGGATTTTTGTTATTGTATTTTAATATTTTTCATTTTTTGCGTGACTTGTATATGTATGTTTTGTGTATTCTATAAATTTAAAAAAAAAAAAATAAAATAAAAGAGGGAACATTTTAATTCCACCTTAAACATATTAATGACATAGATATCCCGCACAGTTTTGATAGCAGCCATTTCATTTCTAACCTGAATGTATATTATTATCTATATTATTATCTATATTATTATATTAATCTATATTATCATCTCGATTATCTCTGATAAGGTGCTATCAAAGGCCGCTTTATATGTATTTTTTTTTTGTAGATTACGTCTTGGAGACTCCAGTTATGTAGTATAAGACAAGTCAGATTAACAATTATACTATCTTATACACTAGTTACCATAATAACTATATTAATTAGTTCAGGTGAGGCTTAAAACAAAAAAAATATATTTTATTTATTTTATCAAGACATATGCTTGAAGTTTGTTTTTTTTTTTTTGAGGATGAAGCCCACATAGGTCTGAGACCTGTGCGTGGGTAATGAGTTGGATGATGGTGATTTATGAGTTGTACCTACAGTTTTAGGTGGGTTCCGAACCACCGGGAAGTGATTTTCAGCAGAGAGCAGAGTCTTTTTGCTGGCCAATCTATTCTATTAATAAACATCATATATCTCAGAATTCCATCCCGTATGCCCACCCCATTCCAACGTAGCCCACGAAAGGAATAGAATATATAATATTAATTTCACTTGCTCATAGAAATACAAAGAATGATATACGAGAATTTCAGTCTACAAGTATAGATACCTAACTTCAAATAAATGGTCAATTATCACTCAGGCATCATAAAATGTATCATGCGATAATTTACTCCAAAAAAAAAAAAAACATTCTACAAAGACTGCTCAAAATGAATAAAAAATTAGATTTCTCCTTCCTTACTTGAGGCAGAACACGCTTTAAGGCAAGGGGGGTCCAGCATCTCCAGTATAAGTGAGTGAAAATAATATTTTAATAGAAATACAGTGTCAGTTTGATATTAGATTATTCATCAAGTATTTCGTCATGGAAAAAATCACAGATAAAAATCATCTTTAGTTATCCTTTTAACTAGTTTATAAATAAATAAAATAACTATCTTGCAAAGAATAAATCACTTAAGTACAAGCAGGAGCAAAATTGTGCTATAAAATAGCTGAATGTATTGGTAACTTATATAGCTGAATGTATTTACAATTATGATTGTACAGAAACTACAATATTCTATGAAACAGTTCACTTCAGCATTGAAAACATTAAGTGCTATATAACATATTAAATCCCTTTCAAATCATATGAAAGTGTAGTACGTTTTGGTTATTAATTCATACAATTCCAGGAATAAATTTCAACTTCAATTTACTCAGGACTAACTTTCGCTTTCATCTCATTACCTATAGATGAAAATGAGCGTGTGATAGAAGTTTTAACTTGATAACCTTCATAGAATGATATTATTTTCAAAATATTCATGATCATTAAAAACATTCATGAATTGAATGCGTTTTGAGAATGTATACAGAGAGAAAATTTAGACTTTTGATAACATTACTATACTAAAAGCATGTTGAAAATATTCAAGTCAAAATATTGTGGTTTATTCTTCCCTAATTGAGTTTAAAACCCTTAAGGTTTATAGAGCCCCAACTGATTTTGACAAGTAGATTAATGCAACAGCAACTTTTTGAAATTTGATTTTTGGGTCACCCAACTCCTCCCCTTCACCCCCACACCACAATCAAGTCAACAGATGGTTCAACAGAGAGTGTTCACCCACAAAAGGGCCAGCCGGCGAACTCTAAATTCATTATTTTGAATTCATGATTCACACCAGAAAATGAACGCGTGAAAAGCTGTTATGAATAAATTGAAAGGCATGACATTTGCATACGGTATTGAAATTTGTATGAAGTCGGTGTTTACTCGCCAATTGAAATATTGAAACCGAGGCCCCTTGATAAATATATAATTTGTGGTCCTCCGTTACCCCCCCCCCCCCCCCCCCCCCCCCCCGAGTACATTCATATGCAAATCTTGGCAGAATGTGGCCTATATGATACACAAATAGGCATCTGCTATGCTTTATTGTCAGTTAACTGCCTGTATAAATCATATTAGGCTTATCGGGAAAATATTTTCAAAGTTCGATATCGGTAATCAAATTTTGACATCAATTTGGTTGGATTGTTTTCTTGTTTTGAATTGGGATAACGTTGTTCCAGCAATGATGAGGATTATTGTTATCAATTGATTGAGTTTAATTCAAGTAACATGTTTTAATTTGGTAATGAACGTTTTTACACTGGACGTCATGGCACCAAGTTCAAGGCTGAAGAAAATGTTGAATTCCTGCATTTGATTGGCAAAGGCAGACAATTGAACATTTTAGAAGCTTTAGAGATAACTAGGTTGGTGAAAAACGATTCCAATACTAGTTTAAATGGCCAAATTTATTTTAACCTATTCAATACAACTAACTTGGTTCCATCATAATTCCACCCTACAATTAAAAAACGGTTCTTTTGTGTATTTCTTGGTTGACCTAGACTGCATTTCAGTGAGCTTCCAATTTTTTAGTTTTAATTTGATTAAATTCTAACCTTATTACGTATTTTTCTTCTTTGTTGCTTTCTAGATGTTCACAGTTTTTAGTTATTGATTTGACTCGTATCTTTGCTTGTCACTCCTCCCAACAGGGGGCGTGACTTGTCAGCCAATCACAATCTTCGATGAAGGTCAGCCTCTTTCTTGCTTAGCCAATAGTTTCATTCCATGTTCAGTTAAGCTTCTCTGTACTTTAGTTTTAGTTTGATTGAGATTGATAATGGTATAACAACCGAAACTAGTTTCTCAATATTTTTTTAATAAATGTGGTTGTGACAATTTCGTCTTATTATTCAATATCGTGTGACCTAGCTGTGAGTCACAGATTAAATTAATACCTCAGGTCTGGTCACACCTGAATAAATGCAGGGTCACTAACGTGACTTAACGACGGTTTACTTTAGATTGGCCAGCAAAAAAGACACTGTTCTCTGCTGTAAAATCACTTCCCGGTGGTTCGGAACCCACCTTAAACTGTAGGTCCAACTCATCAATCACCATCATCCAACCATTACCCACGCACAGGTCTCAGACCTATGTGGGCTTCATCCTCAAAAAAAAAAAAAAAAAACTTTATTATCAACTAAAAAATACTGAATAATGACAACCTAGGATTATACAAAATCTAATACTATACTAACAATAATAATTATTAAAATATAATGATCAAACAATTTGGGCTGCAACTAAATTTTACATTACCTTACTTCTTGATTTATCATCTAATTCATTGGTTTTTTCTACTCTTATATTTGAAGGATCTTTGTCCAAAATCCGTGTTAATTCTAGGAATAGCAATATTTGTTAACCTTGTATGATGAATGTGATGTGATCCCACGTACAGGCAACAATGCCCATGCCGGAATTTATATTTCATATATTTAAAAGTGGAAGGAACTAAAATGTATGTTTATGATTATTTTCTTTATGTACCAGTACTTTATTGATTATTTTCTTTCCGCATATTTTACAGTGTATATTTCATTTGATAATTTTTGAAGCCATAGTTCTTTAACAGAGTAAATGCAAATAAGAAAGAGTACTATCAAGAAACCAATAAGAGCAACATTTGAGAGAATACTATGTTGAGACTACAATAATAAAAGCGCTCTATAGAAAGTGTTTTGTAGTACTATCTAATATTTTTTGCAACACTTCAAAGTAGTATTCTCCACAAAGATATTCTCTATATCTATTTTCAAAGCTAGTATAAATACTTTTGTAAAATATTTTCCCAGTACAAGAACCTGACCTTTTTTAACTGAGTTTGATGATGTCTCAACGCGTTCCTTTAATGAAATAATAATAATTGAACGCCTTTATTTGTACAGAAATAAATACAGAAATAGGCTTTTTATGTGCAAAAATACGGCTCATCAAAGAATAAATTATGAATTATGAAAATGAAATATGATTTGATTTGATCTACTAATCTATAATTATAAATTTAATTTGCTCTTTTTTTCTTCAAGAAAGAGAGCCCCGCATGGATAAAAAGTTGTTTTTAACACTATGACATTCTTTAAATAGTTGAATTGTTGGAAACTGGTTATTTTTTAAATTTATTATTTCTTGTATAACGAGGAATCATATCACAATACAAGTAGAACTCTCAAAAATTGTTATATATATTTTTTAATAATTCCAGCTGTGTTTGGCTTGTACGGTGTAGCTCCACAGAAACAATATGTCCATGTCAAAAAGTTAGGAAAACTTTATTATCGAAAAGTTGGCAAAATCTTCGGCTCCTACTCGGCCGTTCAATTATTGATTTGTTCAGAGTGCGGTCATTTATCAAAGAAGTTATTGTGGCAATACATTTGCAACTTTTCCCCTCGGATTTTAGGCAAAAAGTGTCGCGCGTTGCTCCCTCTTTGAATACTGAATGACGTCTGGAACGATGGCAACACAACAATCGTGATAATATGGAAAATTTTGCTTTACTTGTATATAATAGTTGACCGAATTAATAATAGTTTAACAATATAATAGTGTTACAGTTTATATATTTAAAATAACGCTGGCAGCACTTAAATTTATTACTCGCACTTTATTAACACAAATTATCCACAACTCACACTGTTCAGTTGGGAGGTGATAGCCGCGAGCCGTAGCAGGTATCTGTTCAATCAGAGAGATAAGCTGCGTTCTCGTAGGTCCTGTTTGTAACGGTGACCGATTAGATTGGCCAGCAAAAAAGACACTGTTCTCTGCTGTAAAATCTCTTCCCGGTGGTTCGGAACCCACCTAAAACTGTAGGTCCAACTCATCAATCACCATCATCCAACTCATTACCCACGCACAGGTCTCAGACCTATGTGGGCTTCATCCTCAGAAAAAAAATTCTTAAACAAAATAAGCAATAAAAAACAGATAAATCGATATTGTTCAACTGATAAAGAGTTTTCAATATTACTGTACAAAAATCAATCACTAAATGTCAAAAGGCCGATCTAACATTAAATAATAACTGTCTAATAAATAATTCAAGTTTACTAATAGTTCAATAATTCAAGGAGAAGCGTCTAATACATAACAGTTGAAACTCCAAGCACTTACAAGTCACTGTATAAACTGTCAAGTAAGCCTGAATAATAATCTGTCACAAAACACTGCGATTATTATTACAGACAACGAAAATTCATTATCACAGTTTGTAATAGCGCCAACGGGATTGCACTGTCCGTATTAATGGAAACGGGAACTGTCACTACTGCCACTTATCGCATTAAAGATCGAATTACAACTGAACTAACTTTTCCCTAAGCGCTCGGTAGGTTTTTAGGTTTTTTCAAAAATCCAGAAAGACGGAGACCCTTCCTAAAGGGTTGATCACATTGGGATAGTTTGTTACTCGCTAAGCGAGTAGTGAGTAGGACGTTACTGACCGACCGCGCTACAGCAGCTCAGCATACCAAGCCAAATTATATTTAAAAAATTATTTCTAGAATCACCCCCATACTATGGAATTTCTAAGACAATAAATAATATTGCAACACAAAATTAAAATATGAAGTTTACCAACAATTATTCAATGAAATTTCATCAAAACAATATACAATATATCTCATCTGAAGTGTTATGCTGGCAGCCTGCGTGTCGGCTTTGGCCACAATAATATTGTATTTTGGTGTTGGCTACTCTGCCAGCGAGTATAAATGTGATCAAATTCAAAGTTGAGAGCCTGCCTACTTTGAATTTGGTCACATTTTATACTCGCTGGCAGAGTAGCCAACACCAAAATACAATATTATTGTGGCCAAAGCCGACACTGAATCACGCAGGCTGCCAGCATAACACTTCAGATGAGATATATTGTATATTGTTTTGATGAAATTTCATTGAATAATTGTTGGTAAACTTCATATTTTAATTTTGTGTTGCAATATTATTTATTGTCTTAGAAATTCCATAGTATGGGGGTGATTCTGGAAGATAAATTTTTAATATAATTCGGCTTGGTAGGCTGAGCTGCTGTAGCACAGTCGGTCAGTAACGTCCTACTCGCTACTCGCTTAGCGAGTAACTATCCCAATGTAATCAACCCTTAAACGTTCAATAAGATTTCTAAATAAACAGATAAGAAATTCTCGCATTTTCCACAATATTCGATTTAGTGGATAAATTTCTATAAGGTTCTAATCAAATATCATAAAAGTGTCAGAAGAAAAGTGATTAATTGCTTAGACCAGACGACTTGTTGACGCAAGCGATAACACCAAGAACTGTTTATTCTTTCCGTTCACAACCAGTGGCGTAACGTTTTCCAATTGGGCCCCCCCGCAACCGATTTTCCGGGCCCCTCAAAATCATATAAATATCCCCCCTCACCCTTGACACCCCTCCCTGAAAAACTTGCATTATTATTTTGTGGGCAGTTATAATTATATAAGAACTAAACACCTTTTTATAAATTAAATTTTAAAATTCAATCATGTTTCAAGGGGGGCTAGTCTAATAATTTGGGCTGTAGCGTGCGGGCTTCTAAAAGATGGAAATAGTTGAGAGTTGATTATATTATAAATAATTAATCTTGAAACCTAGAAACCTTGAAATTGATGTCTTCCATAGGATCCATATTTACATCCTCCTTGTTATAGCACCTTCGCTCCTTTTCCCAGAAAATGTGTTCTCTCAGAATTCGCCTCATTTGCAGACACGGACACAGGTTCAATTTTTAATAAAAAGGCATTTTATCTAAATTACCGCGAAACTACTAAGTCAGGAAAAGAGAAACAATTTAATAAATTTATTCTTAAGAGACAGAAGATAGAAAACGTAAACTACTTATACAGTACTTGATCCTATTATAAGAAAAAATTCAACTGCGTTGGGAGAACTGACAATTGTTCCAAAACTATTATTTATATAACTATACAATAATCACGTAATTTATCCGATATATCAAGGGTATAAATATTCCTTCTGAGCATATTGTTTAAAAATGTACTAGTCGATAAAAAATAGAAATAACTAAAGCATGACCGTACAACATCACAATACCATAAACGCAGCATGTTGAAAAATAGAATAGAAATGAAAAAAAAAATGGCACTCCAAATAATAAAATTCACGATCACGAACTCAATAATTAGTACGGTTTACTCTAGGCCAATTTACCGGACACGTGTATCCAACAGGATGATTCAAAAGAGACTGAATTCAAAATACTGTATGAAGAAAAATATTGACTTTGATTTCTACACAACCCCCCACTTTCCATTACTTCGTACATGCTAATATACAGTGAGGAATTCGATGGGAAAATAATATTAATTTCCTCTAATATTTGCACTGTGGAGACATAGCCGTCGTGATTTATAATAGTCTAGATAAGTTTGTTTGAAGAGTGTTTTGTCCTCGGTATGTCTCCATTCCTGAAGTCACAACATCCTGCTTCTGAATTCCTTCACTATCTGAGAATTAATTGATAAAATAAACAATAAACATTGGCCTGACAATATTTAGCCAATTCATTCTTTCTTTCTTCCTTCAGTGTTTCAGTTTTCTTTCTTTTCTAAAAATATATATATTTCAGTCTGGGCACGAGCAATTTTTTGAAAAAATATATTTTCATTCCGGGCCCCCTTATAGCCCGGGCCCCCCCCGCGCCGCGGGGTCTGCGGGGGTGTACGTTACGCCACTGTTCACAACATTATTATCAATTAAAAGCTAATTGTTGTAGTAACTGGCTTCTAGCTTATTTTCGATGTAATCTCTTTTTTGATCAAATTTAACCTAAAACCAATTTACAAGCAAATATAAATTAAGGCACTAAACATTTCTAAATTGATGAGGATATCTGCTTACTTCCGTCATCTTCAATTATGTAACGAGGCATCTCCAGACATGTTTATATGAAAGTTTCTCTTTATTTTATTGTGTACAACAAACTCACGAAGTATTGGTAAGTCTTTGTGAAAACCCCTGTTTCATCAAAATTATGACTGACTATAACTAATATCTATAGTCTAGTTAGAATTAACTGATTTATAATATTGATAGTATTGCTTTTGTTGCCTGGCCTTCTGCTAGTGCTGATTGTTGTGCTTAATTAATATATATATATATATATTTATGCTCATTGTTATTTAATGCAAATGTGTAAAACTAAAAGTTTAAATGGTGTTTACCGTGTATGAATAAATAAATAGTATGATAATATACAAGTAATAGACTACAAGGAAGCTGTATCATAGACGAACCATCAAGACGAACCATCATAGACGAACCATTACTATCCCTGATCAATGGCTGTATGTAACGTTTCCAAGAGTCCAGAAACTTCCTTTCAAGAGCTGGAGCACGGACAGTCGGACAACGGCACGATTCAATAAGACCCTGTTGGTTTATAATCACGGTGAAATTTAAAAAACTATCCTTGAAAATCATTCTAAATTGATTATCCCAGAATACCTCTTATATCCTCCTCTTCCTCCTACTCATCGACTCCTTCACCTTCTTTTTCCTTCTCTTTCTTCCTCTTCTTCTTTTTTTTTTTGTAGATTACGTCTTGGAGACTCCAGTTAAGGAGTATAAGACAAGTCAGATCAACAATATTATACACTAGATAACATAATTACTTCAATTAGTTGAGGTGAGGCTTAATTTTGATGTGAAAGGAACTCTTGTACACTATAAAAAGCTTTATCATTTATCAACTAAATATTTCTTCAATTGTTTTTTAAATATTTCTATATTTTCAAGACTCTTCAAAAACTGCGGTAGCTTGTTGTAGAATTTCCTACCAATATAACTAGGTTTTTGTTTGAATAAGCTACTATTGTGACTCACCATAATAAAGTGTTTATTATTAATGGTGATCAGTGATTGGTGAGTGACAATATTTTCGGTCGGATGGGTGAATAAAAGTCCTTTCCTTCACTCATTTTATTCTCAGCACATTTCTGAGAGTGTCAATGCTACCCGGAAAGAATCCTAATTCCCTTAAAACTCCTTTTCCTCCTTTTATTCACCATTCACCCCCCCCCCCCATTCCCCCTAGGGGGCATCACCCATGACTGGGGCTCTAATTATTATTTCGGGTAAGTACATGTGAGAGACGTCACATGGGGTGGCTGTATGGGGGCTTCTCTAGCAGAACATGAGATTCCCATTCTCGCGTCAGCCCACTCTTCTTTTTCTTCTTTCTTTCTCCTCCTCATCATCATCATCATCATCCTCCTCCTCCAACTCCTCCACATACTTCTCCACTTCTCCTCCTCTTCGTCTAACTCCTTCACTTCTTCTCCATCTTCGCCTTCTCCTTCTTCTTTTTCTGCTCGTTTCTTCTTTTTCCTTTTCTTTCTTCCTCTTTTTCTTCTTCTTCTCCTCCTCCTCCTCCTTCTCCTCCCCCTCCTCCTCTTCCTCCTTCTTCTCCTCCTCCTCCTCCTTCTTCTCCTCCTCCTCCTCCTCCTCCTCCTTCTTCTCCTCCTCCTCCTCCTTCTCCTTCTCCTTCTCCTCCTCCTCCTCCTCCTCCTCCTCCTTCTCCTCCTCCTCCTCCTCCTCCTCCTCCTCCTCCTCCTCCTCTCTCCTCCTCCTTCTTCTTCTCCCACTCAATTACCTCCTCCTTATCATTCTACTTCTTCTTTTCCATCGACTGTCCTCAGTCTGATGATTGAAGTTCAAACGTAGCTGTAGCCCGTTTTGACAACCCTGTCTTTTATTATCGCATGTACAGGTAAGTTTCAGTAACATTCTTATAGAAAAATTTGTTTTTTATAAAAACTGTTCTCTTTAAATTGAGCTACAGCGATTTATTCAGAAGTTACAAGCGAAAACCTGAATAGGCCGCAGCTCAATGAGGGTCGAGGCTCGTTTTCACAATCTTTTAACTTCTCTGTTATTAAATATTCAGGTACATTTTAATAATCAACTTATAGGAAATTTTATTTTCTTTAAAAAAGTACATTTAAAAAAATTTGCTACAATGTGTCGCTCAGAAGTTATAAGTGAAAAACTAAATAGACTACGTATTTTTGTATCCCGGCTTGTGAAAATCAGAAGCCGATCTTTATTAGCCGTGGTTGCTGCTGGATAGGAAAACATGAATGCTCGCACTATCTAGCGGTAAAAAGTAAAACTAACGTCCGAGTTGAATAATATAAATGGTTTTCTCGGAATTACTTCCAAGTTACAACCTTACTTCATAACCTTAATTTTATCGAAAAATATTACGTAACAGAATTCGTAGAGCATAAAATATTCCATGAATTTTAACTGAGCATAGTCTTATATTTGATCAGGGAGTTTGCCGTAATTTGTCGAAAAAACTTAGCGTACATTATTTTTCCCTTCCCAAATCCGTTAGTTGGTGCTAAATTCAGAGAAATCGGGAATAATGTTTAATTGATGGGTCTCATATAATTAAACATCTATGTTCTTCGAATCTTATCTCTTGATATTTTTCGATAAAATGAACGGGAAGGTTGTAATTTAGAAAAAACTGAGGTTAAGTATTATTCATGGCAGATTTTAGTTCATTTTACACCGCTAGATGGTGCTGGTGTTCACTTTTGTAGTCATTCACGGCCAAAGCAATGCTTGGAACTTGGAACTACGGACCTCTATTCTCAAGCCGGAATACTAAAGTCCGTAGTCTATTTAGGTTTTTGCTAACTCCTGAACGACACATTGTAACAAATTTTAGCAAATGACCTTTTTTGGAGAAAATCAATTTTCCTACAAGATGATTTTAAAAATGTTCCTGTATTTTCAATAATAAAGGAGTTATATGGTTGTGAAAACGAGCCACGGCTATGATTAAGGTATGGCTATTTAGTTTTTCACTTGTAATTTCTGAACGATGAATCGTATCTAAAAATAGAGAGGATATTTTTTGTAGAAAACAAGTTTTTCTACAATATAGTTATTGAAGCTTACCTGTACATACAATAATTTAGTTTTTCACTTGTAACTTCTGAACGATACATCGTATCTAAAAATATCAAAGGATGTTTTTTTGTAGAAAACAAGTTTTTCTACAATATAGTTATTCAATTATTCTAGTTTATTTATTTATTCTATATACAATATAGTTATTCATATATTTTTCTACAATATAGTTATTCATAGTTATTATATAGTTATTTACCTGTACATACAATAAGAACGGAGTTGCAGGGTTGTGAAAAAGGGCTAACGGGCTACGGTTGAATCTCTAGTGTTTTGACCTTTCAAGGTGATTCCTCATCACCGGAACCTTACCCATCAATGCGATTAAAATATGGCTTTAGAGGGATTATTATTTTTCAAGAAATTTTCGACTGAGAACTCCCGAACTCTTGTTTAAGAGAAATTAGTCTTAGCCTATAATTATTATTTTCATAAATTGTTGGAGAACTCTTCCTTTTTCCCCTTTACTATAAAGTTCCTAGAGTCTACCTCTACCCTCCCCAACTCACTACATCACTGTTGGTCAACCCATCCCACGGCTGAAGATCTAGTTAGACCACTTCCCCTTCACACTATAGTCAGTTGCACGAAAGAAAATTAAATTTGACCACCGTAAGATGACGTCATTTGACGGAGCCAGTGCAACAACTTCCTTATTGAGCTCTGTAAGATGATGGCATCTTACGGTGATTTATTCATTTATTCATTTATCAATATTCATTAATTCATTTATTTATTCATTTATTCATGAATTTGAACTATTCATTTATTTATTTATTTACTTAAGAAACAGAGTGGAAGCAACAGGCTTACAAGCCCAAAACTGTTTCCTGTACCGTACTGTTTTCAAGTAAAATCATAATCAAAAACTAAAACTAAAAATCTTATTAACTTTTCGTGTGAATTTAACGACTTGCAGTCAAATATTATTAACAACGCAGTTCGTTATGGAACGAGAAATCCAGGAATAAAAATCTTAATTAAATAATATTTTGTTTAAAAACTAAAATTGGGATTACTTGAAACTAAAATTAAAATTGGATAAACATTGACTGAGAAATTACCACAGTCTTGATTACTAATTCAAATAAACTTAGGCCTACATTGGAAAGAACAAAAAAAAAAAAAAAAAAACAAGAAGAGAAGAAAAAAGCTTTGGAGCATTACCAGAACCAATGTCACATCAATCATGTAGAAAGAAACTAATTGCAATAATTCAATATAAAAAGGAGTTACAAAAGTTAATTATTTAAAAAAATTAGAACATAAAAATAGAATAATACTAGTCTGCCACAAAAAAGTACTACCAGTGACAGTGACTGAGAAAGACACATTTTAGTTGAACAACTCAAGCTCTGCTGACCATGTAGCTATTCACAATGTTTTGACAGCGACAAATGACTGATTCCACTGACCCACCAAAAGCATCAACACCGGCACAGTTCTCATTGAAAAGACACTGCATCCACTTCATTGGTTCAAAAAAATCGTAATCAGTCCGGCTGAAACCAGCATCAAACACAGCTCTGTACAGTGGCCGATATACGGGGTGGGGGGGGGGGGGGGGGGGGGGTGTTGGCTTTCGGACTAAAGCCCCCAAACCTCCAAAAAGTTTTATTTTATTATAGAAGAGTGTAAATTTTTTACCCATTTATAATCATTTTGAATCGGGGATTCGGACTCTGTCAGAATCCTGATAGGATAGCATGAATGATAGGACACGATTCCTGGACTAAATTGGAATGCTGTTGTCCAATTGAAGCTCGTAAAATATTCATTAGCAAGAATTACCTAATTCCACTACTAAGTCTCCAATTATATGAAATTCGTTAACGTTTTAATACTGTATAGTGTCTTAGTTACATTTACATTACCTGCAACCAATCAACTCAGTGTTTAGATTTTTCTTCTTAATTTTTCTTCCTTTTCTTCTCCTATTTCTTCTTCTTTTTCTCCTTCAGCTTCTTCTCCTCCTTCTAGTTCTTCTTTGTCTTCTCTTTTTTCTCCTTTTCTTCTTGCTCCTTTTCCTCCTTCTCCTTCGTCCCCCTTTTTCTACTTCTTCTCTTTTTGCTTCTTTCTCTTCTACTTTTGCTTCTTTTTCTTTTCTTCTCCTTCTCCTATTTATTTTTATTTTCCTTCTTCTTCTTCGTCTTCCTTTCCTCCTCATCCTCCGAACTCACCACCTCATTCTTCTCCATTACCTCCTTCTTCTCCCTTAGCATTCGATGTTTCCGATCTACCTGCTGTAGATATCGATAAAAAAGTATCGGATCAACCGATATGATACCATCGCTAATCGAGACAAAAGTATCATTTCGATATCATATCGATAGTATCGCAATGTCGTCACATACAGTTTAGTTTACTGTAGTGATGGGCGATACAGGCCGGTGTATCGATACGGCGTATCGATACGTATCGGAAGCCATTGTATCGATACGCGTATCGTATCATATAGGTTTGTATCGATATTTACTCGTATCGGATGAAAATATCGTATAAAGTCAATATTATCAATATGGAATGAACAATGATTTTATGAACTTAAGAGCATCATAGAAAGCAAGAAAGATGAAAAAATATCAAATCGATCTAAAACAAACTAAGAATGATTAATAATAATAATAAGCGTATGGCTTTTAATGGTGGGGAGACCCTTACGGGGTTTCTCGCCGGGGAACCTCGCTGTTTGTGCCATGTTACGGGGAACATGGTGGACCAACTATTTTAGGTGGGTTCCGAACCACCGGGTAAGTGATAATAAAGCTTGTAACATCAAGTCATTGAAGCACGGTCACCCATCCAAGCGCAGTCTTGAGCGGTCGTGACTGAACATCACGACCACTTGAACACCATGCTCACCGCATGACCAATCACCACCCTTAAGAATGATTTCATGTACTTTAGTAGAAAGCAAGAAAGGTTCAATTAGAATAGAATATGGCCCAATATTCCAATAATGCTTAAAAGAAACATTCATTGGCATCATTGGGCTTTATTCATTTATTATGTACAGCAAACCTGTCTTCTAGGGAATGTAACATTATTATTGAATATAATGTTAAATTAAAATAATATCAAATTTTCCACAGTGACCAATTGAACTCTTTGTTATTTACAAACCTGAAGTAGACTCCTTGCATGCTTCATAATTTGATTTGATGATTGTTGTACGGTATTCATCTCAGTCTTTTTATGGTTTTGAGGTTTTTTTCAAGGACTATTTTTCAAGTTTTTAAGGTACCCTAAGACAAACCTTAATCTTCAGCTAAGACTGACTGTTTAGGCAGGAAAACAAACATTCATATCAAAATAAAATGTTTTAATTTTATTTTACAAAGTATATAAAATAGATATAAAAAGTATAAAAACATAGAAATCGCCCAATGAATATCAGCATTAAAACCAGAAGAGAACCAGAAGATACGAAACGATACGATACAGGTCTCCTTGTATCGATACGGGTGTATCGATATGCCCTCGTGTATCGATACAAAAACATCGATATTTTCCCCCGTTGTATCGATATTCGATACGATATGTATCGATACGCACATCACTAGTTTACTGCCAGCAGCCTTTTAGGTTATTGAAGAACGTGACTTCTTTTTTAGTCGGGTTTTGTTCGGTTATCTTGTACACTTTTATAGTGCAATATTTCCTTAGATTCTAAAGAACATTTCAAATAGTATTTTTGTCCCAGTTATCTAGTGGCTGTGTGATGAATGACACATTGTTTGCTATCAGTAATGAGAGGTTATGTTCGTAGCTACGCTTTTTAAAATTATTTCTTGTTCTGGTTCTAAAAATTATTTCGAGACACTCGCTATCCAGCTCGGTTGAAGTCGGGCTCTGGGGTTGAAGCCGTTTTAGGTTAATCATGGGTAGCGATGATGCGGAAAGTGTGATGGGTAAGAAAAGTAGACGGAAATTGGACAAGAAAGTAAACAAATATAAGCACTTTATTTCACAGTTACCAGGAATTCATCATTCTTCAGAACCTACAAAGGTAAATGTTGAGCTTATTACAGTTTAAGATGAACGTACCTATTATCGGCCGGTTAAGGGAAAATTTGATGAGGTTCCAATATGTTCATTTTAGATTGTTTAAAATAATTATCCAAGGTTATTGAAGTAGATGTCAAAGTGTTAGTGTTCTTAACTTCTTACCAATTACAACGATAATGCCTTCATAAAATCTTGCGAAATACTTGATGAACAATCTAATATCAAAACTGACACTGTATTTCCATTCTAGAAATACGGGGTTAGTTTTGATGTTAGACCTTCATAAACGTGTACCATTAACCATCTCTCATTTTCCAAATCATGCCCATAATGATGAACTTTCTATCATAGGCATCTTAATGATCCTAGTTATAGGCATTCACTTGAAAAATTAGTTCTGGACAATCGCCCTAAAAATATATTTCTCGAGAAAATGGCAAAATTTCGTACACACTAGAAGATCCGTAAGTTAGTTAGCCTACTTACGTATTATACAAAGGTTTTATACAAAATTTTACAGCGCGCTGCGGCGGCTAGGTTAGGATTTTCTAAGAAATCAAGTCAAATGGTGTATAGGCTTATCAGCACTGCAGATAATAATTATTTCATGTAAATAGCGCTCAAAATAAACGTATTTTTTCAAATTGTTCTAAAATTTCGTGAATTTTGGTTCATGACTATGGACTATTTAGGCGAGCAAAGCGAGCCTGTCGGCTAGTCAAGTATAATATATAACTTAATCATTTGGTTTTCGTTCGTTTTCAGAAAGTTAATAACAATCATGTTACAATGGACTTGAAGCCTTTTCGCGTAGTGACATTCTTATGTAGGCCTACTGAGAATTCATTGACATCAACATCCCTTTTGTGGGATAAGCAGAAATTGGAAAACGTAATTAACTATAAATTTTTCTTTGCAGTTCTTGATGATTTGCAATGCAGGGCTTGTAAATGGGTTCGATGAAGGACAGGCTGTCCAAATTTTCTCCAAATATGGACGACTCGTATCTGTATCAATGCTACCTGGCAAATCATTCTGCTTTGCCGCATTCAGCGAGGCTGCAGATGCTCAAAATGCCTACGAAAGTTTGAATGGCAAAATGAAACTTCCAAAAATGCTTGGACCGATCTATATGATTTACACAACATCAGGTAAACGAATGAAAATTTCTAGAAAATTCTTATGTAAGTACTACAGTGGGAGCTGCTCCACTCAACAGTGCTCCTGAAACTAGGCGTGTGATTGGTAGATGAACGTCCATGAATTTGGTAAACCAATCAGATGCCTTAGTTTTCAATGCACCAGTGAGCGGTGCGGCCCCTATAAACCGAACCATTGGTTGAGTTTATGGGAGCCATACCGTTATCCGGCAAGTAGAATTTCACTAAAAATTAAGGCGTCTGGTTGGTTTATTCAAATTTTTGAAAGTCTGAATAGACCAATTAGCCGCCTTGGTTTCTTTGGGTAAAATTCCATTTACCGGTAAACGGTAAGGCTCCCATGAACTCGACCATTGATTGTTGTAGTGATTAAAAACCACTGATACTCCGACGGTCTTGGGTTTGATTCATGAACCAAACCTGTCATTTTTGGGTCACCATTGATTTTATTACTCACACACTCATCAGAGCAAAATTTTATTGATTGAATCTCTATTGATTCTTTACATAATGTAATTGTATTGCCAGGTCTTATAAGACCCATTGCATACAGATCATTTAAGAGCATTCATTCAACGATACAATGGTAGAGATAGAACAGAAGCAATAATAAATAAACACAATCAGTACAGAGAATAGAATGTAAATCAAAATAAACATTCTTATAACTAAGAGTAGAACTTATTTGTTGAATTTAGAATGGAAATAAAATGGAATAAATGATTTTCAATCTGGCAAAGACATGCCACCCGCCTTAATTATGATAACAAAAGTATTTTCATAGATTCTACAGTGTTTTGTTCGATCTGTAACTTGAGATAAGATGAAGCTGTTACCCATTTTTTGGTACGCTGTCTATGTATTCTGACACAAGGAGACTATTTATAGCGAGCTGTATTAGGAACTTAGTTGAAGACGGTGACAAAGTAATGATTTTCTTATCAAATCTCAGTAAAGGAAAAGTTGAAAATTTATACTATTTTACAAGAAGTGCTGCCAAGATAAGAGAATACATAATGGAGACAACAGGTTAGGATCTGAATGAGTTTAGGATTAAATTATTGTTATTACATATTTATTAAGAGAGTTTATTGGATTATTGTTATTTACAAAGTTTCATAATTTATTATAGCTTTTGCATGTCAGTATTCATTATTGTTAGGGTAAGTTATTTGTTTCTATATTGCTATTGCATATCATTGTTAACTACTGTTAGGACATCTTTTTATTTATTATGTTGCAATTTATTAGTCGTTGTTATCACTGCTATGGAGAATTTATAGCTCTATTTTTTCGTTGGAAGTTTTTTGTATGTTACCTATATCAATTATTATTTATTTCAAAACTATGAGCAAATGGTTGAAACAAATAAATTATTCATTTTATTTAATTTTCTTCCCAGAAAAATTCAAGCCAAATTTTGTTTCAGCGCCTAGCTCCAAAATGGAATATTTGAGTAAGAAGCCAAACGGACTGTTTGTACTGGAGAATTTCGTCACAGAAAAGGAGGAAATGGAACTTTTGAATAGTATCAGCTTCAGTGAAACAACACATTCTGGTAAGTGAAGTTTATAATTATTTACTTCCCAATTTTCATGAGAAATTTGTCTGAATATGTCCTTACTATAGTCCTTTCAAACCTCAGATTGTAGCCTAGTACCGTTGAATCTTTTTGCAATGCTTTTTCACATATCTTTATATTGGAACAAAGATTTTCAATAGAATGAAAAATAAGACGAAATTGTCACAACCACATTTATTAAAACTTCGAGAAACTAGTTTCGGTTGTTACACCATTATCAAACTCAATAGACTTCAATTTTCAAATTTTCAATAGACTTCCGGAACACATTAAATATGAATTTTCTCTGTGATGCGTTCCATGACGAAATACTTTATGAACAATCTAATATCAAAACTGACACTGTATTTCAACTTAATATATTGTCTTTACTCACTTATATTGAAGATACTGGAGGGATGCATTTCACTTCTGAAAAGAGGCTGACGAAGCTTTTTTTCAGAAGTGAAATGCATCCCTTCAGTACCTCCAATATAAGTGATTAAAGACAATATATTAAGTTGAAATACAGTGTCAGTTTTGATATTAGATGAAATTTCTTATAGCCGTTTTATAAAGAATATGAAAACTTTGTTAATTACTTATGGAGTGAGTCTCCGTGAGGAATTAATGATGGGCTACTGATTAAATTAAATTATTTACTAGAACAGTACTTCTGTAGCGTGCTTATATACTACCATTCTAATGTACTGTACTAATTTAATAATATTAACATTATTAATGCACTAATTACTCATTTATTCGAGTTGATTTATAACAATTATTGATGTAGAATTTTAGTAATTTTAAATTATACGCCAAATCAAACGGCTCTCCATAATACATCAAATAAATACATTTTTGTAGTGGGATGATAAATAATATATAATTTTAGCACTTTCTGACTAAATCAGTATTTTTGTAGCGTGCATACTAAAGTATAAATTACTAATTTAGGCTATTCGAGTTTATTGATGTAGAATTATAGTAACTTTTAAAATTTTACGCCAAATTGAACGGCTCTCCAAAATGCATGTTTTTATAGTGGGGTGATAAATAATAATAAAAATTTAGCACTTTTTTATATTCATTATTATATTGTTGTTATTGTGCTTCTATATTTATGTAAATAAACTCCTCTGAATATTCAGAAAAAAAGGGAAAAATATGATTGCGCTGTTGTCGTTTTTTCGTTTACATTTTGTCTATAAAATGCTGTTATTTGAAAGCGTAATAAATTGCTTTAATAGGTGATTGAAAATGTAGGAAATTGAATTTATTAAAGCGTTTCATTGAAAGCATTTATAGGCACGCATCACGTCACTTGAAATTCCAAGTGGCTCTTGGAGAAAGTTTAGGCATTTGAAAACGGTCTGCTTTGGTGTCTTGAATCCGCTCTTTAAATCATCAAAATCAATTATAGCACATAAAATCACATCAGAATTATTCTGTATTTCGGGAATATCGTATCATATTAAAAGCATGCTTTCCTTTTATTTGCAATGTATAGTATAACATTAAAATGGCGAATTTTTAAAACTATCGCCCATATTAGTGAATGTCCCTTCCGTGTCTCTTGACTCAAGGGAATCTCGAAATGCCTAATGAAATTCATTACATTTCAAAGTCCTCGAGTCAAGAGACACTCAAGGTACGCTCATAAATACGACCTATGTCCAAAGTTTTCACTTCATATTTTTTATAGGAAACCCAGCACTGCTGAAAAACAGACGAGTCAAACATTACGGCTATGAATTTCAGTATTCCAATAACAACGTGAATAAAGAAGAAAAGCTGCCAGAGGATCTACCAAACGAGTGTAATATTTTGAAAGGAAAATTGGAAAAGCATGGTTGGGGTCATTTAAGATGGCCGCCCGATCAACTTACTGTAAACGAATACCAACCCGGTCAAGGTTAGTATAAAGTTGTAGTAGAAGTAGTAGTAGTAGTAGTAGCCCTAGTAGAATAGAATAGAGTAGAAAAATATTTTATTCACTCAAAATTAATTCGATTCCCGGTCCTCCTTCTGGCATCTATGTGTAATCATTCACCTCATTACCCACGCACAAGTCTCGGACTTATGTGGGCATCATCAGCAATAAAAAAAGTTACATAACCTTAAGCTAACCTGAAACGTTGCTTGACAAGGTTCAATACCACAAATCAAATTTATTTTTACAATAAAAAATTATGAAAGATTATTTTTACAATAATTAGAATTTAACAAACTTAATCAAATTAATACTGTTTTAAAATTACAATAATTGGCTCAGCTCTCAATTACATCATAAAATAACTTCAATCAACCTGAATTAGTTATTTCTCCATTAAATGAAATTGCTTAGGAACATCTGAACTAAACATTATCTAACATATAATGATTAAGCCAACCCTTTAAATTTCGTTTCAACAATTTCATATTTACAAACTTAGTGCAGCACTCTGGTAAATCATTAAATATTTTTGGAACAATATATGATAAATTATTCTTTGCAGTATTATTATGTGCAAATGGAACAATATATCTCTCATTTCTCAAGCCATAACGGCTTTCTTTAACAACTAAATACTTTTTACTAAAATAATTCACCATTATCATTGTAAACAAAAATAAACCTTTAATACTTAAAACGTTACATCTGTTCAAGAGATTTTCATATGGAATTCTTCTAGGTGAATCACTAATCAAACATAAATTTTTTTTCTGAACACAAGTTATTCTTTCAAATAAACATCACTGGCATACCCCCACCCTTGTAAACCATATCTCATGGTAGACTCACCCAAAGCTATATACATCATCCTCTTTACTTTACTAGGAATCACATCTTTCACATAATGCATTTTGGCTAAAACTTGTTTCAATCTGTTACAAACATTTTTAATGTGTATATCCCATCGAAAATAATTGTCTACTGTTACACCAAGATACTTGTATGAAGAACAATTTAAGATAAATTGACAATCCCTGGTACAAACATATATTTTTCTCTCTTGTAATTTGAAACATTCACAGCAATGGTACTTAATTTTTGGCTCTCTAATTCTACTCATATACGGTGTAATTATATGTAACACCTTTGTTTTAACAACATTGATATTCAAAAAATTATTGTGAGACCATTTTGTGAGAGTATTTGTTTCATATTGTAGCCGTGTTTCTGCTGTTTCTAAAGACTTATGAGCAGAAATCAGTAAGATATCATCTGCAAACATGAATATTTTACAATGTTTCAAATATTTAGGTAAATCATTTGTGTAGAGTAAAAATAATAGGGGCCCCAGGACTGACCCTTGAGGCACTCCCACATTCGAAATCTTCTCTTGACTGAAATCATTACTAATTTTGACAACAAATTTTCTATTTGCAAGATAACTCAAATAATTTTGGTACCGGCCCACATATACCTACATGAAACAACTTTTGTAATAAAATGTTATGATCTATAGTATCAAACGCCTTTGAAAAATCTATGAAGAGACATAGGTTATGTACATTATTCTTCAAATTTCCATTTATGTAATCTGAGATAATTGTAATCTGAGTGGTAGTAGTAGTAGTGCATAACTGGTTTATATACTTACATTGATCTGTGTAATAGCGCTTCTATAAATTTAAAATTAAAATTTTTATTTCAAACTACTCATTCTAGGTATTCCACCTCACATAGACACACACAGCGCGTTTGAAAGTCCAATTATGTCACTTTCTCTGCAGTCAGACATTGTGATGGAATTCAGACATGCGGATGGCACACATTTCCCCCTTCATCTTCCCCGTCGATCTCTGCTTATCATGGACGAGGAAGCAAGGTAATTGATAAATAAGTAAATTGTTCTTATGTAGATGATCATTTATTGTCCTTAACACTATCAAAAATAAAATTAGTAGAACTGGTGTTGATATTGTGAAATCTCTCCATAATTGAAACAAAACAGAAGTTGTCAAATTTCACTAAACTTTAATCATTTGAGTCACAGGACCATGGTTTCGTGTTTTAATAACACATATTTAGGGAAGTGATATCCGTGAGCCGTAGCAGTTATCTGTTCAATCAGATAGAGATGAGCTGCGTTCTCCTAGGCACTCTTTGTAAGGGTCACCGATTAAATTGGCCAGCAAAAAAGACACTGTTCTCTGCTGTAAAATCACTTCCCGGAGGTTCGGAGCCCACCTAAAACTGTAGGTCCAGCTCATCAATCACAATCATCCAACTCATTACCCACGAACAGGTCTCAAACCTATGTGGGCTTCATCCTCCAAAAAATAATAGAAAATAATCTTCGGCTGTACTCCCGAAGATTGTTTGTAAAACACGAAACCATGGTCCTCTGACTAAAATTATTAAAGTTTAGTAAAATTTGACAACTTCTGTTTTGTTTCAACTATCAAAAATGATCGTCTATCTATTAGCGACAAGCAAAAAAAAAAAACACCTAAAAATGTATGTCCTACTCATCAATCATCATTCAGCTCATTGCTCCATCCTCTGTCGGAAGCTCCATCCTCCATCGGAAGCTCCATCCTCCGTCGGAAGCTCCATCCTCTGTTGGAAGCTCCATCCTCCATTGGAAGCTCCATCCTCCGTCGGAAGCTCCATCCTCTGTTGGAAGCTCCATCCTCCATTGGAAGCTCCATCCTCCGTCGGAAGCTCCATCCTCTGTCAGAAGCTCCATCCTCCGAAAAAAATATTCACAATCATAGAACCAGATCAGCATTTAACCAGTTCAAACTTCGCTATAGCCAATAAAAATCTTTCTCTCCAAAGTATAATCTTCTTTAACAAACTACCAGATGGTTCGGAACCCACCTAAAACTGAAGGTCCAGCTCATCAATCACCATCATCCAACTCATTACCCACGCACTGGTCTCAGACCTATGTGGGCTTCATCCTCCAAAAAAAGTGCATAAAAAAGCAAAAATGGATAAAATATTGAATAATAGCTTTTATTCTGTGAAGGAGTACACTGAAAGGAATAGCTCTTATTTGAAGAGGGTGTTTTTATATTTTTATTACCTCTTATTTTAAGAGGGTGTTTTTATATTTTTATTACCTCTTTTTAAATATCTATTGTGACAAAATTACAACGAATGTGAAGGCGCTCTTTCAAATCAAAATGAACTATTTTGATTTTGTTTCTTGAAGGTATGACTGGACCCACACAATAAAACCGAGAAAAACGGATGTGATCTATGAAAATGAGTCCGGCGCCCCTTTAGTTATTGAGAGAGGAGTGAGACTATCGTTCACATTCCGCTGGCTGCGTGAGGGAAGCTGTAAATGCATCTACAGAGATCAATGCGATTCGCAGGCAGAAAAACCATCTGCTGATGCACTTTCATCTTGTGATGCATCTCGTCTAGAGTCGCAGCATGTTCATCAGGTTTGTATTAGAGATGGGTCGTACTAGGTTCTTCTGATACTAAGTATTCCTAGTACTAGTACGTTCTAATACCTGTTACAAAATACTAGATAGTGCTTTATATTAGTTCGCCAGAGGAAGAGAGTACACGTAGAACTACGATACTGGTGCTACTACTGTTTCTTGCGTTAAATACAGCACGAATCTTTATTACTCGCGTTAAATACAGCACGAATCTAATTATTGAGTTGCTCTCAAATGTGCTGTAGCTGTAGCGAGTTAAGCATGTGCCTATAATTGAGTATAGTGAATAGAGAGAGAGAGATTAGATTAGATTATATTTCTTTATTCATGTAATTTTACAAATTTGCATATGAATGGTTAAAATCAAAATTATCAACATCACATAGATATATACAATAGTGAACTCAGAAAATACTATTTTTATAGTGCAAAGAATTATGTTCAATGATCTCATTTGTATGATATTAACTACAGTAATGACAATCTAAGTGATGCAATTACATGAAATGGCGAAGTTTGGACAAGGATTCGTCCATTCTTGACACTTAACCAGAGGGAGAGAGAAGAGTGAGTGAGTAGTTGAATAGTTCCATAATGATTAATGAGCTATTAGCTACTGTGCAACTGCAAATTACAAAGCTCCACTCCCACTCCGAAAATTGGAGTGGGGACTTGCAGTCACTGACAGTACTGAAGTAGCGTAGTTTACTAGTTTCTATAAATACTCACAGATATCTGAAACCTAGTATTTTGTTTTTCAAATACTAGTTGTTAGTCCGTACGTTCAAATACTCAGTAAAAATACCTTTCCCAGTAAATACGCCTCATCTCTAGTTTGTACAAACTTTGTATTACAGTAAAACCTCCATTATGTGTCGCTTTTATAACCGTCACTTTCTATTATTTCTTTTACTTACCCGTCCTCATATAAGTGAGAATTTTATAATGTGAACTTGAAACTAAGGCACAATAAACAACAGTGCTAGTAGCATATTTCTGATGACATACGTGTGCATTTATAAATAGAATTATTCTTTTGTATGCTGTTTTTTCTCAACTCTCTCAAACCAAAACAGTAGCTTCTATATCAAGCCCAGTAATGAAAAGCAGTCAACTAGGTAAAATACAATTATTATAAATAAAGAAAAAGGTGAATAACCGGCGACTATATACTCCGAAAAAATTAAGATTGATAAAATTTGTCTTTATAATAGAGGATGAACGAATAGTTTATTATACTATGGCCTACACTTGTATTACTTATCAATATTAATGTTTATAATAATGAAACTATTTAAATGTAACCAGGTGTAAGAATTTTACATACGATTTGTAATTGACTTATAGTGGTGAAAAGGAAATTGTATTGAACTATTAATTTACTAAGTTATCTGAGAGAAAAAAAATAGAATAAAATAAGTTAGTCAAGGAACTGTCTAACGTAATGTAATATTACATTATTTATTAATACAATAACTACATTTATACTACTTTATGCTATGTTATTACGAAGAATTATTGATTTAGAGATTATGAAATAGAATTCACTGCGATTTCCAAAGGCAATGACAATAATAGCTTATCTAATCTGCTGCACCGAGACACGACCGACCATCACCGCTGCTCAACTCTAACTCAAGATGTAGAGACTGTATTGTGCATGTTTATTTGATGGCCTTTCTATTAACAGTTCACGGCTCCGGTCCCGAAGGTGACAGGAAATAGACGTTTCACTGTAATTTCAAATGTATTTCATCCTAATTGACCAAACGAAGAAAGTGTTCGTTTTAAGTCGACCGTTTTGCATTTGTCTGTTTGTAACACATTTTCGGCTAAACCGAAATTTGTATGGACCGAATGTATGTATCTTCCTTTATGCATCCCTCCAGTATAAGTGAGTGAAAATCATATAATAAATAGAAATACGGTGTCAGTTTTGATATTAGGTTCTTTCTTTAAGGAATGCCCAGCGATTTATGTGTAAGGATTTATTAAAAGGAAAAAATGAAAAGCGCCCAGGCCTTCTTCTGTAGAAAACATATGACTTTTTCCTACAGTGACCCGAAAAAGTGCCTATTTTTGCACTAACTGTAGCATGCAAAATAGTCTATTCCTGCACCAGTGCGGGAAAGTACTTTTCCGCACTCCAGATTTGCAACCTAACAACACAAAATAGTGAGCATGCAATACGCAGGTTCCCTATTCTGCATTCAAAAATAGGTTGGCTACTCTGCTTCAGCTGTGAAATAGTCGTTGTAGTTGTTGTTGTTGAAATCGATTTGATTCAAAGATAGATTATGTGAGGGATTGTCAGGTTAAGTATGTCCTGTTTTGTTCTGTTTAAATTACTTTATACATTACTGTAGGAAAAATTTAATGTGTAATGCGTGCGCAAAGTATTGTTTCTGCACTCGAGAAACTCGCCTTCGGCTCGTGAAAAAACTGTTTTTCTCGATGCAGAAAAACGCTATTTTGCACTCTAATTACACAAATAGCTATTTAAATGAACTTCATATGGAATTGGCGGCTCTGGTTGAAGCGCTTGTCTGTGATAACATAAGGTTCTAGCTGGCTTCGTTTCCTACAGCCTTGGGTTCGAATCTCATTCAGCCATGGGTGTTTCTCATCATTCATTCACCTCATTACCCACGCACAAGTCTTTGGGCTCATGTGGGCATCATCCGCAATAAAATAAATTAAAGAAAAATGGATCAGATTTTAAGACAGCCCTTGGGCCCTCTTGTTCATCTAGTTCAGCCTTCATATGAATAAAGTTATCAATCATAAGAATAACATATTATTTGTTTGAGAGAAACAAATCATTTAATATTTCAATGAAGTATAATATTTATGTATCGTTTGAATCGAGCCTTGATTTGTCTAATTAAAACATGCAAAAAAGTAGAGTATTAATTAACTAGTGAGTTCAACGGGCTGGAGAACTCACTTGCAAACAACTAATGTTGGAAAGGGAAACTCATTTGAGCTTATCGTGGTGGAAGGTGGTAACGAAAAACGGCTGTTTTGAAGATACTGATTTAGATAAAATTCACAAGACATTATCACTTGAAGTTCAAGTTCATCTGATGCACAGATTTATTATCCACAAAAAAGACCTACCTTACTCATATACCTATTTATCAGGGCAATGAAATTAGTGTATCTATAGAGTAGATATATTTACCACATAAAAAACAGCTGTTTATAAATCCATATATCAGGGCAATGAAATTAGTAGGCTATATCAGCTGATAGAGATTCTATAAAAAGCCTGATCGTATTTATTCATCTACAGCTGATTATAACTCAAAATATATTTTTAAATCTATTGCGAATTCCATATGGTGAAAACAACTATTTTCTATATATAGTAATATATAGATATATTAATGAAGGGCTGAGAGCCTATCCTTTTGTTTCGCATCAGAAAGGATGAAGGAGTGGGTCAATTCCATTGGCAAACGAACTTGATCTGTATTAAGGTTCCAAGAATATGTGTTTAAAATTTGAAGTTGATTGGTCAAAGCGTTCGAAAGTTATCGTGGAACATACAAACAAACACACAACGCCTCGAGCCTCAAGTCAAAAGGAAGAACTCGCTTCGCTTGTTCAAAAATAAATTTAAAAAATACATATTTATAGTAAAGTTTTTATTGATTTTAGAATGAGAAGTCAAGTATAATAGCAAGTGGTTACTAAGTAAATTATAATTTTACAAATTTAATTATAATAATGTTCTATAAATTCCTTCATCAGACATGTGAAATCTGATCTGATTTGAGCAATCAGCTGTATTGAACAAAACAAATACAGGGTGGATGAAAATAGAAGCGCAACCTTGGTGAAGTGATACAGAGTGCCGTTTTTTTTAAAAACAGACCTGAAAAAGACTACGCAAATTTAATTAACAGTTAGGTCTGATGATTGTGTTTAACAAAACCTTTTTGTTCCTCTGTACAAGCACCCTTATTTTTGGGCGTGAGGTTCACAGAACTACTAGTTCCGTTCACAGAAGTACTAGTTGAAAACAAGGTTGTTATGTTTTTTTTAGAACTATAAATGGTAGAGGAATGTCGTTTTTCAGTTCAATAGCATTGAGCAACCCATATCATCGCCAACTAATCAAGATATCGAATCGAATCTGTAATGTGCAAATAGTGAAATTTGAATGTTAAGGATAATTTTGAACAGAGTGTCTTTATGTCTGTTTTATTTTGCTAGTTTGAACGAGGTATGGAACAACTTTGTTTTTATTAACCTGATTTAATTTTTACTTGAACTGTTTCAGTAAGGCTATTATCTGTGATGTTGAAGATCAATCTTTTTCCATTAGTATATAATAAAAACTTTGAAAAACACTAGAGTGGAAATTGTAAAATTGTTTTTTAAAGTTTTTATTATATAAGGCTATCATCAATTTTAAAAATGTTTAAAAACTTGTGTTTAGAAAAGAGCCTAGTATTGCATCGCATTGTTTCAAACGATGTATCTCGCCAATGGAACTATTGAAATCAAATTCTATATATTTTTAATAATCTAAGCCTTAAAGCTAATAAATTGTTCTTGGTTTTCAGGTCTACAATAAAATATCATCGCATTTCAGCCAGACTAGATACAGGGCTTGGCCGAATGTGGCTGAATTTGTTGCATCTCTGCCAAGTGGCTCTGTGCTTTTTGATGTAGGATGTGGCAATGGAAAGTATTTCGGATTGAATCGCAACATATTTGAGGTAAATGTTCAATTTTAATCCACAATTGTAGCTGTGCGTCATTGATTAAAACGTAATGTTGAACTAAATAAATTACTAAATTAACAGGGAAGTGATAGCCGAGTGCCGTAGCAGGTACCTGTTCAATCAGAGATAAGCTACGAAGCTCCTAGGCACTCTTTGTAAGGAAGACCGATTGGATTGGCCAGCAAAAAAGACTCTGTTCTCTGCTGTAAAATCACTTCCCGGTGGTTTGGAACGAACCTAAAACAGCAGGTACAACTCAACAATCACCATCATCCAACTCATTATCCACTCACATGTCTCAGACATGTGAGTGGATAATGTCAGACCTTCAAAAGAAAATCTATATATTCCCAACTTTCTTTGAATAATTTCCTAGTGATTCAATCCACTAACATTTTGAACACTTAGTAAGTTAATTGAATTTAATTTTTAAAAAATATTTTGAACTCTTGGTAATTGAAAATAATTTTAAAATATATATTTTTTTTCTCCCCCATTTTTAGTTGGGTGGTGACAGAAGTGACGGACTACTTGGAGAATGTTCAAAAAGAGGCTTTGAAGCTGTACAGTGCGATTGTTTGCAACTGCCTTTAAGATCAGAATCTGTGGATGGCCTGATTTGTATCGCTGTCATCCATCATTTGTCAACTCACGAGCGACGGGTGGAAGCGATCCGAGAAATGGCCAGGGTGCTGAGGAAGGGTGGACGCGGTTTGGTTTACGTTTGGGCCAAGGATCAGCAACGAAACAATGTGCCCAGTAAGTATTTGAAGCAGGAGGAGGAATCGAAAAGTGGAGCTGATGGTGAGGATGTCAGGAAGATGGGGAATTGTGAGAGGAGGGGAAGAGGATGTTCGAAAATTGAATTAGATCAGGGAGAGGGGGTAAATATTAGTTGTAAACAAGAGTGTAGGGGAAAGAAAGGATCTGAATTAGTTCGAGAAAATGTGGATAGTATAAATATTAGTTGTAATGAAGATTGTACGGAAACAAAAGTATCTGACCTTGAATCAGTTCAAGAAAAGGTGGAAAGTAATAATATTCGTTGCAATAGCGGAGTGGAGGGATTGGAACGTGAATTAGTTCAAGGAAAGGTGGAAAGTATAAATATTAGTTGTAATAAAGATAGTAGAGTAATGAGAAGTTGTAATAAATATATTAGGGAAAGGAAAGGATCAGAATTAGTTCCAAGTAGTGTGGAATGTGTAAGTGTTTGTGATGAAGGAGAAAATTGTGTAAGGAAAAGCTTAGAACATGAATCAGATGAAGAAAATGTGAAAGGTAATAGAAGTTGTGGTAATGAAAATAAGGAAAGAAAAGATTTAGAAAATGAATTGAATGAAGAAGATGGGGGGAATATTTGTTGTAATAGAGAATTTAGTGAAAATAGAGGATCTGAACTTGAATTAGTTCAAGAAAAAGTGGAAAGTATAAATTTTAGTTGTTCTAATAAAGATAGTAGATATAGGAGAGGTCCTAAATCAGGTCCAGAAAGTTTTGAAAGTATAAGTGTATGTGATGAGGGGGAAAATAGTGAAAGAAAAAGTTGGAAACATGAATTAGATGAAGAATTTGTGAAAGATATAAAAAGAATTGATAGTGGAAATAAGGAAATAAAATATTTAAAAAATGAATTAAATGAAGAACATGTGGGAAGTATTTGTTGTGAGAGTAAAGAAACTTTGAAAACTTCAGTTGATGAAGCTGCTAAGAATGTTAGAAGCTATGTTGGCTTCAAACATGAGTTAGATAAAGAAGATGTGAAATATAAAAAAGGGTGTGATAGGGGAAATACTGAAAGTAAAGGTTTAGAAAACGAATTAGATGTGGAAAGTATTTGTTTTGACATTAATGAAACTTTGAATACTGTTCATGTAGATGCTAGGAATGTAATTAGCTGTGTTAAAAAAGTTGTGGGAAGAAAAAGCTTAGAACTAGATCAAGAGGGTGTCAGACATATTGGAATTTGTAATGAAGCAACTAGGAGGGAAAAATGTTTACAAAGTGAATTGGATCAAAAAAATGTTCAAGGTATTGGAGTAAATCTTGAATCAGTTGGTGAAAATAGAGAAAGAGTAGCTACTAGAACTAAGTTAGATGAAGAGAGTGGAACGAATGGAGGTTGTAATAGTCAAAATAGTGAGTTAAAAAGTGCAAACCATAAATCAGATCAAGATATTTCGAGTATAAGTGGTTGTAATATAGAAAATAGTGGCAAGTTGAGTTTAAACCGTGGTTTATTTCAAGAAACTGTGGGAGGCTCTAGTTGTGGTGAAGGTTACAAGCAAAAAATTAGTTCGAATCTTTGTTTAAATCGTGAGTTATTTCAAGAAACTGTGGGAGATTTTAGTTGTGGTGAAGGTCGCAGTGGAAAAATTAGTTCGAATCTCTGTACAACAAATATAGATAGTTGCAATGAAGATGAAGGTTGTGAAAATATTAGGAAAACATCTGGAATTATTAATAATTGTTCTCTAGAAAGTGAGTTCTCCCTACCTGTACATAACAATAGGACTCAGTTCAAGCATGATGATATTCTAGTTCCATGGACATTTAAGACTGAAACATTTTATAGGTATTATCATGTTTTTAAAGAAGGGGAATTGGAATGTTTGTGTTCGTTTGTGCCTGAAATTCAGGTTGAAAAGATTTATTATGACCAAGGTAACTGGTGTGTTATTTTCAAAAAATGTAGCGAATAAAATCTGTTCCAATTACTAGATAGTTGTTTGAATGTATAGAACCTGACATAACCTATCCAATTTGAAAATTGTAATCTTCTTGTGCAATCAAATAATGGCACATCCAGCTACAGTGCATTCATTAAGTCGTGCACATCAAAAAAGTTGTGAAGTAATGTATTTTATTTGGTATTATTTATTTATTATTGTTATAAATTTTATAAACATATATACTTATATACTAACATATATACTTATTTCCAACATTTTATACCTTATGACATATGTTCAAAATGGCTGCCTTGTTCATTAATATATGCATGAATTCGTTTTACCATGTTTGTTGACACTTTTTGGAGTATATCTACACTAATATTGTTAATCTCTGTTGTAATGTTCATTTTCAGTTCATTCAGTGTATGAGGCCTATTTTTATAAACCCTTCCTTTAAGATAACCCCTCCAGGAAAAAATCTGGTGGCGTTAAATACTGGTAAAATACTGTTCAAGAAGGAACACTCGTTGCTCTTGGGAAAATGACATGTCTACTTTATCGTAATATAAACAATACCGTAGTCTGCAGACCTGTTCTAACCTGTACAAACAATAATGGGATTTACATGTGTTGTTTATATTACCAGTGGTGCTATCTTGCGGTAGCCACTAGAACTAATTTAAAAAACATACTATTTAAAGACTTGTTTATTTGGATATGCGTGACTTAATGAATGCACTGTATTTGCCTTATTGTGGAGAACGTAAACGTAGTAAGTACGGTATTATTTTGAATAATAAGACGATATTGTCACAACCACATTTATTTAAAAATATTGAGAAACTAGTTTCGGTTGTTATACGATCTCGAGCAAACTAAAAACTGTCTTTTTTAGTTTGTTTGAGATTGATAATGGTATCAACCAAAACTAGTTTCTAAATATTTTTTTTAAATAAATGTGGTTGTGACAATTTCGTCATATTATTCATTATGGATACCTTCCACAATATCACCTTCGCTACTACAAAGAAAGGATGGTATTATTTGTCTATCTTTCTGTATATTATATGCCCTCAAAATTTTACATGGATTTCTTGTGTCTAAGTAGGTATGTATGTTTTTGTGCCACATTCTAATTAGTTATTAAATTTCAAACACTCCTCCTGGAAAACCGAGATTCCTGCTGTGCTTCTCTTGTAGCTCCAGCCTCTCTATCATTAAGTGGCTCAAAAATAAGTGTATTTTTTACAAAAGTACAAAAGAAAGCAATAAATCAGTAGAAAAGATAGAACAATAATTTTGAATGTGTAACTTCTTTATTGCTTCGTATAAAAATATTTACAATAGGCACACAGGAAAAAAATGTATACAAATTTTTAATAACTAAAATGTAAACAATTTTAGAAGCAATAAAGCCCAAAGGCTTTACTTGTTTGGGAAACATATTAATTTTCAACTTGAAATGACACTCGAGAGTAGCTCAGCCAGCCTTAAAAAATAAATAAAAACTAAATATGTATAATATCTGTCTAATAAAGATTACAATGAATGATAAGTAATTAGATAAACATTCATCAACACAGCAAAGCTAGCTTTAGCGCTGGCTGCCCAGAATAATAACTATATTGTTACGGGTTCTATATCTAAAATAACGCTGGCAACACTTAAATTTATCACTTGCACTTTATTTACACAAATAATCACAACACTCACTAATCAGTAATATCTTACAGAAAAAATAAGCAATTAAAAACAGATAAATCGATATTGTTCAATTGATAAAGAGATTTCAATACTGTACAAAAATCAATCACTAAGAGTTAAAAGGCCGATCTAATATTAATTAATAACTGTACAATAAACTGTCCAATGATATTCAAAAAGGAACGTCGAAAAAGAACAATTAACTTACGTAGCACTAGTCTGTAATACAATAAAAACTATTTAGTAGCTCACTGGTATGAATTAAATAGGAAAAATAATTATCACTATAGGCACAGAGAAAGAATTATCACAATATATAGAACTGTCACACCTTGTTTATCACGACGAATTTCAAACAAGACTGAACTAATTTACAAAAGCCTCCCTCTATTTATATAATTTTCCATAATTGAGATATCTCTCGATTTTTCTATCAACTTCTAAATAAATATTATAAACTTAAAAAACACTTTTAAATGGAAATTGACTCACGTTATGGCGTGACGGCCGTTTCGCTCTGTTGTCTAGAGCATCATCAGACGACCCACAGTACACTGTGTACAAGTGTACTGTGGGTCGTCTGATGATGCTCTAGACAACAGAGCGAAACGGCCGTCACGCCATAACGTGAGTCAATTTCCATTTAAAAGTGTTTTTTAAGTTTATAATACATATTAGTGGAAACATATTTCTTAGTATTATCTTTCAATTTATAGCATATTCTTTTATTTTTAATTTTAACTTTCAATCTATAGTAGACCTTTATCTTTATTCTTTTTTTTTCTCTCCCTTTAACCTTTTCCTTTTTAACATTTTTTAACATTTTTCAACCCTATTACTCCCCTTCCAATTACCTTGAAGTGCATTTTGAAACTTGTAAAAAGTTTTCTTTCAGTTCTTTTCATTGTTTAATTTATTGTAAGCATTCATTTTATTATTGTGTTTTATTTTATTATAGGCACCTGCTGTAAAACCTTTTTCAGGTTTAGCGGGACCATTTTGTAATGTCTTTTTATGTAATAAAATTGATTGATAAATTGATAAATAAAAACAAGATGGATCTTCAACATCATCTAAATAAATAGATAAGGAAACTCGCACTTTCCACAATATTCGATAAGATTCCATTAATGTCTAATCAAAAACTAGAACATGCTACAAAGTACAAAGTAAACACCATAAAAGTGTCAAAAGAAGAGTAATTAATTGCTTAGAAGTAAACATTTTCATAGCAGATAACGCCAAGAACCACTGTGCCTTCTTTCTCTCTATTCTCTCCATTTTCATATTCACTACAATATTATTCAAACAGTCATAGAGAGATCATCAAAAGAAATTCATAACTTGAAGGATTTGAACAATAAATTATCACAAAATGTGAATAAATTATAATTTTGAGGCACAATTCAAATCTTGGGCCTTATTATACTGAGCCACTGCAGTTGCGGTCGCATGTTACAATTTTAGACTAAATTACATCAGCTGAGTGTCTGTCTGAACACGAGAATTTCAAAGTACATGTTTGGAGTCATCAGCTGATTTTTTAATCATATCTACCCGGCTAATGTAATTTGTCCATAATTATTGCGCGCGACCGCAACTGCAGTGGCTCTTTATAATAAGGCTCTTAGTAGTTTTAACTCTGCGGCTCTGATAATGCCGTTGGTTGGAGCGCTTGTCTGTGATAAGATACTGCTCTGGCTGGCTCTGTTTCCTGAAGCTTTGGATTCGAATCTTATCCAGTCATGGATGTTTCTCGTCATTCACCTCATTACCCACGCACAAGTATCCACACTCATGTGGGCATCATCCGCAGTAAAAAAAGTAATGCTAAGCATAGAAATGGTCCCATAAAGTTTCCTTCTACATAAGTTTTATCAATCTTATATCAAAGCTGACACTGTATATCTATTTAAATTATGATTTTTACTCACTTAAACTGGAGCACAGATTACAGAACAACTTAGTTTAGTTGTCTGTGACTGGAGGTATCCATTTCGCTTCTAAGGAGGAACTTCATCAGCCTGTCACTAGTGGCCGTATTTTGTTGACTTCAGGATTAGTTTTATTAGTTGAAATTTTCTCCAGAATTCTCGTGCAAATTACGCTACTTTAAAGTAATTATAAGAATCGCATTGTTCTCCAGTTTGTGTATTGATTATCATAGATTTAAGGCGAACAATGGATAGTATTTCAACCAGAAATTTTAGAGATTGCTAGTTGAGAGCAGTCATCAGTTTATCACATTTGAAAGTTTATTATTTCCTTTCAAGTAATTGTACCAGTATCATCAGTTATGGTACACTAATTATGCAAATATAGGCTGTTGCATAGACAAACAGGAAACATTTGCACAGGAAACCATTTTTTTGAAAATTTGTACCTCTTCGCATTGCTAACTTCTCAGTGGCCTCAATAAGTTACTTAGTTCATACTAGTTACTTTGATCTTTAAGTTGGTTTATTTTAGTTACTTTACTTTGATCTTTGTAATCATTAATTTATTTCCATCAATCTTTAATTCTTCCTTATTTGGCTGTTTCGAGTTTTTCTTTAATTTTAATTTCAGCTACATTTTCACAGATATGTATCGGGAAGTGATAGCCGAGTGCTGGTATCTGTTCAATCAGAGATAAGCTATGAAACTCCTGAGCGCTCTTTGTAAGGGTGACCGATTGGATTAGCCAGCAAAAAAGACTGCTCTCTGCTGTAAAATCACTTACTGGTGGTTCGGTACCCACCTAAAACTGTAGGTCCAACTCATCAATCACCATCATCCAATTCATTACCCATGCACAGGTCTCAGACCTATGTGGGCTTCATCCTCCAAAATAAAGGTTTCTTTTTGTCATAACTTGTAACTTATGATTTGAATTTTAACAACTTGAGCTGGTGGATATATAGCAACAAGGGGCTATACTGAAGTTATCTATTGATTTTCTCAGAATATTGCTTCCATCAATTACAGTAGAAACAATTAGTCTGGGCGCACGGCCGTTTGGTAGTCAGCCATGGCGAGGGGAGTGTTTATCGCTCATTTCTAAAAACATGTGGCCCGTCCGACGCTGCAGATGTCTTCAAGGTCAACTAGTCAACTTTTACAGGATGGCTAGTAGTGAAACCAGAGCCACGCGCCCAGACTAATTGTTTCTACTGTACTTTAGAAGCAGAGCGCTTATTGACCAAACGGAGTGAGGTCTATCCTTTAAGACAATCGGAACTCTCTCTGTCTGTCTCACGATTATGGATGAACAACTAGACCAATTTATTGTTATTATTTTCCATATGGATGTTCCTTATTCCCAGGCACAGCGATGTGTTTATTTTATTTTTTCAAATTCAGTATGTTGGCCAATTTAAAAAAAAAATTAAATTTATTAATATAATCTTCCTTCTTTTCTACAATTAATGGGGTAGGTGCTGTATTTGTATCAATATGAGCTTCCTTCTTATATACAGTTAATGGGGTTGGTACTCATAGAATAGTGGATACATGATACGCGGTAATGATAAACGGATGTGTGTGTGTGTGTGTGTTTGGTCCTGCGCAGTGTGCTCATACTAAGTAGAGCATGAATAAGAGCATACATTTGGGCGAGTGAGGTCTACTGTAAACTGAACTACTATAGTCTGTTCAGTGAGCCTATGGTGTAACTATCGATAGCAAGCTCTCTTGGAAACCTCATTTGGAATTTCTAAAGAAAAAATTAAATTCTGCAGTATATGTACTAAGAAGCATGAAAAATTTACTAGATTTTTCTATGCTGAAAGAGGTTTATTATGCAATATTCCATTCACGGATTACCTATGGCATAGCTTTTTGGGGTAATTCCAGCGAAGTAGGTCAAATCTTTAAATTGCAAAAATGGGCAATAAGAGTTCTGGTGGGTGAGTCTATTCGGACGAGCTGTCGACCATATTTCAAACAGTTAAAAATTCTGCCTGTACCTAGTTTATATATATTTGAAACAGTCAATTTAATAAAGAAAAATGAATTAATGTTTAATAGGGGTTCCATGGTTCATTCTCATAACACTAGGTACAGGGATGAACTTAGAAATGAAACTCATCGCACTTCTCTCTATGCAAATGGTGTTAGAAATTCAGGAGTTCAACTTTTTAATGTTTTACCAGCCAGGCTTAAGAGACTTCCTTTCAAAAAGTTTAAAGAGGTTTTCAAGAGAGAGCTAGAGGACTGTGGTTTCTATTCAAGCCAAGAATATAGAGAGTATTATAAAAATCCTAATTAATATGGCCTGAATGGAAATAGTAAATTTAAATTTAACATTGGACAAATCCAGATGCCCCCATGATGGGAGGCCAGTGGATGCTTGAATATCTATCTATCTATGGAGTGACCCAAACAAACTTTGCATGTGTGTGTGAGGAATTCCGAGAATTGTACTGAAAAGGGCCTGGCATCAGCCGGTCGGCCTATTCACACTCATTGCCACCTACAGTTCGTTCTTAACAGCTGCTGTTGTCGCACTTCCACTTTGTGCTTCACTGTTTGACATCGAGCATATGAAAGTCCTACATTGTGATTGAAAATTCGTTATGTTTGTGTTTGTACAGTAGCTTGCCTTTGTTTGCCTTCTTTGTTCCATTAAAGTAGTTTGTATTTTACATTAGTTTAGGCGTTTTCAATGGGTAGGCCTGTTGCTTGTTCGATGCGTTTAGAAATCTATACTGTGAATCGGGCTTCGTTGGGCCGTGGCTTGCACGCACGCACATGTTTGTTTACTTCACTCCGTAGGCTCGCTGAACAGACAATAGTTAAATTTAAATCACACAAACTTTTTGATCACATTTTACAAAAACCACAATTCTTCTAACCAAAAAACTGACATCGATGATCAAGGAACACGCCTCTGAAAACGAATCTCAAAGATTCGAAAGCGCTCGGCCTACAGGAGTAAGTAAATTCTACTTATTCTTTATTGTCACTTACCCGGTGGTTCGGAACCCACCTAAAATAGTAGGTCCACCATGTTCTCCGTAACATGGCACAAACGGCGAGGTGGAACTACCCGTAAGGGTCTCCCCACCATTAAAAGCCATACGCTTATTATTATTATTCTTAATGAATATTTGACTGCAAATCGTTGAATTCACATGAAAAGTTAAATTTAAATTTCACATTGTCCATTTATATGTAGTTTCTTAGAGTTACCGTATTCTTTTCTAGTAAATTTCTTTCCAACAAACTTAATTAGAATTGTAGATAATTTTATAAAATTAGGACTAGAAGATTGCGCCGCTCTGTGTAAATCCTTCCATTTAATTACACATGTTTCAAGATGAAAAAACCAGCTGATCTACCGTGTGTTGGTGTGTACCTGGCCCAAGGCTACGGGTCAGCTAGTAGTTTATTAGAGTGGAAGGGCTCAACTTTCTCCCAGCTGCCGGTTTACTTCTCTCTCACTCTTTTTCTCTCAGCACAAACCTGACAACTTGTTTTGGTTGAAAACAGTCCAGCTTCGGTTTCTGTTCCGTTCGGTTCTTTGTACGTAATGTATTGTGTTGGCTTCCTCCTTCTAGGCGTAACTACAGTCTTGTCAGGTAATTACATTAATTATTTTACTTGTTACAGTCACGAGTTCCAATAATTTCATAGTTATAACAGCCATTGTTGAAGTTTAGCATAATTTGTATACCTAGAATCTAATGCAGCTACGACAGAATAACGTCAAAAAACGAATCCTATTTTTAAAGCGGATAATTCCAACAAGCATGAGACTTGTGCGTGGGAGATGAGGTGAATAGTGTTTCTAAAATGCCAGGCGTGGAGCGGGAAACGAACCCGTGTTCGTTGGGTAGCTGGCAAGCGTTCCAACGCCTGAGACCATAGGTTGTTTTTGTTTGTTTCAGGTTTGGTTTATATATTATTTGGTTTCTATCTCCATTTATTTCAGGTTGTTTCAAACATACAATTTTATCAAATAAAGTAGTTATGCAGTGAAAGGCAACAGAAAAATTGAATTTCAAAAGACCAAAAACAGGTTGAGTGAACTGTAGTTTTTTCTTATAACTTAATAATAATACTTTCTTGGATTTCTTCTTCCATAACGATCTGCATTGTTAATATAAATAAACTTTTTATGGTAAATTGAACGACTTGCAGTCAATTTTAATTGTGAAAAAATAATCCTACTCACTTTTGGCCAAACATTTTCGAGTCATGGAGACCTTAAAGATGAGTCTCCATGAGTCGAAAACGTTTGCCAAAAGTGAGTAGGATTATTATTTATTCACAATTAAAATTGACTGCAAGTCGTTAAATTTACAATAGAATGTTGATAATACTTTCTTTGTAGTGGTGAAGGTGATATTGTGGTAGATATCCATAATGAATAAATAAGACTTGAAGTTGTCACAACCACATTTATTCTGTTTCACTGTTTTCAATAAATGTGGTTGTGAGAATGTAATTATTAAAAAGAATCGAATTATTAAATTAATTGTAAATATTTTAATTATTAAATTAATTGTGAAATATTTAGTTATGTCATAAAATCATTAGGTTATGATTAATAGCATTGTTATTATTATCAATGAATAATACGTCACAACCAAACCACATTTATTCTGTTTCACTATTTTCAATAACTGTGGTTGTGACTATTGTACTTCAAGTCGTATTATTCATTGGTAATAATAATAATAATAATAATGCTATTAATCATTGCCTACTGATTTTATTATATAATTAAAATATGTCGCAATTAGTTCAATAATTAAAATATTCCGCAATTAATTTAATAATTAAAATATTTCACAATATAATAATTGAAATATTTCACAATTAATTTAATAATTGAAATATTTCACAATAATTTAATAATATTACATTCTTTAAAACAACTTCAATTTTTCATAGGTTACAAAATTTTTGTAGATCCCTACTTCAAAAAATGTTTGTGAATTTTAGTAGCAGACTATAAAGCGCGGCAGTAAAGCAAAACAAAAAATAAAACTGGTTTTGAAAAAAGAATTATTGAAAACCCCCTTTTGTAAAAACTATATTCTAACATAATATTTAGTTTATTTTATATGAACTTTGATTAAAAGATTGGGAACTATGGATTATTCTGGTCCAACACCTGTTTTAAATCATTGGCCGAACGAATTGAGCTCTCCGTTTCAAGTCGACCGTTTTGCATTGTCTGCATTTTCGGCTGGACGTATGAAACAAATTCCATGAAAGTTTGCATGGATGTTTCTTTTAGGAATTCCTATCAATGTGTGTATAAGGTTTTCAAAATTTGCTTGCATTTAAAAGCTATTTGAAAGGAAAAACAATGAAATTTCATATCAAAATTAAACCTCACCTTTTCTTGACGGTACACGATTATAAAACAAGAAACCAAGGAGATTATCACTTGGTGTGTCGCATTAGTAGCTTATTCAAACACGGGGGGGGGGGGGGGGGGCTATGACGCAGACTGCGTCATTGAAATTCTTCTTGAGAGTTCCAAAAAAATGTTTGGGGGGGGGGGGGTAAAGTTGATTGAACCAGTGTTTAACGTGACGACATACAAAAATATATTACGAAGTCACCAGATAGAATGCCAATTAATGACAATAGATTTAATTTATGGGGGAGCTGATTGTGCTAAATTTAGGGGGATGAGGCTTGAGGAGGGTGGGCACCCCTGTCAAACAAAAACCTGGTTATATTGGTAGGAAACTACAACAAGCTACCGTACCGCAGTTTTTAACAGCCTTCAAATATAGAAATATTTAAAAAATATTTAGTTGGTAAAGCGTTTTATAGTGTACAAGAGTTCCTTTTACATCAAAATTAAGCCTCACCCCAACTAATTGATAATATAGTAATGATAACTAGTGTATAAGATTGTATAATTATTGTTTATTTGACTTGTCTTATACTCCTCAACTGGAGTCTCCAAAACGTAATCTACAATATATATACTTATATTTATTTATATGCACCCAGGCCTTTTATACGTAACATATGATTTGATATGGGTTATTCCGTCATATAATATGGGATCAGCTTTATACTTCAAGATACTACGTCTACAGCTCTCAGGCCCTTTTAATCATGTTGTCGAGCTTTAATCCAGGCTCATGAGAACAGTTTGCTATAAGAGAAACTAAGTAATTGAGCGAAAGGCCGTACGCAAGGGGGGGGGGGGGGGTTCAGGGTGGTTTAACCCCCCCCCCCCACTGAAATGGAAGTTTTTCGACTTTTTTCCTGAATTAAAAATAATGAAGTTTACTCGATATTTTGCTGTCAGTAAATTAATAATTGCATGATTTAATAATGAATTATTTTATTAGTATTAATTTTATTATGTTTCATTATGCAACTGGCCAGTTCTGGTGGTATGTTGGCTACATTCTACATAGTCCAGTCACGGGAGGCGAAATATTGCCATTTTGGGAAGTAATTAGTAACCCAGGGAATTTTCCGCGCATGGGGTTCTATCCATCCATGGGGGTCCGCATCTATCCAAAAAGTTGACCTTTTATTTCTGGTGCCTCAAAAACATCGACATTTCGGCTCTGTTTTCAGCTTTTTCTAATTTATGTCCAAACAGCATTGTACAAAAACATCATTTTTGCCCCTTTTTTTAAAACACTAATTTCACAAGAGAAGGACACCGATTTCATTCTCCTAAGCCGTATGTGTCCCAATTTTACCTTTTCAAAATAAAGGTAAATTTTACAAAAAAATTAAAATTTGATGTTTTGATTTTTATATAAGTTATTTAAAATAATCGATCGTACTTTTATAATTCGAATTCATCTGGGAGTAATTTTAGTTCTCTACAATTTAAAACTAATTTCACCTTTTTATCTTCAGTGGGTTTTGAGGTAGAGCTGAGCAATACTTTTTTGTGCATAGAAAATGCTAAAATTCAAGGGGATCTCAACTACATACTTCTCAACTTTTACATCAGGATTTTCTTATTGGAATACTTTTCTGTTTTAATAATAATAATCTTTATTTCCGCAAATACAAACAATCAAAAAAAAAATACACAGGAAAAAGAAATTTTACATGATAAAAAATAATTATTATTATTATAAAACAATCAATTATTAGGAGAGAAACCAAGAAGTTACAAAGAAAAAAATACTTAGTTCAACTTAACTATCATGTGAAGTGATAGCCGCGAGCCGTAGCAGGTATCTGTTCAGAGAGATAAACTGCGTTCTCGTAGGTCCTGTTCGTAACGGTGACCGATTAGATTAGCCAGCAAAAAAGACACTGTTCTCTGCTGTAAAATCACTTCCCGGTGGTTCGGAACCCACCTAAAACTGTAGGTCCAACTCATTAATCACCATCATCCAACTCATTACCCACGCACAGGTCTCAGACCTATGTGGGCTTCATCCTCAAAAAAAATGTACAAGAAATAAAATGTTACAAAAAATATCTGCAGAAATAATACTGTATGCAAATAATTTCATTGTGAAATTATGTCCGCATACAGGAGCATCATAGGATCCAACAAAGATGCCATGAAGTGATGTAATAAAAAAAAACGAATAATAGAATTAAAACACTTGGAGGAAACATAGAATAATAATAGTACGAAAATGTAGGAGTAGAAACAATAAGGACTAAAAATATACCATTAATTCAATAGAATTGATAACTTGAAGCATTGAAAGCGAATTAATAGCTGGTAAAAAGTTTAAAAGAACTTAACATGATTTTTTGATGATGTCATGGAATGATCACTGGTTGAATATTGCAGCTAGGTCAGTATCACCATAGTTAAAGATCAAAGCACAACATTAAACATGCCCTCAACCTCATCAACATTCTTTGAAAGTAACCATCTCTTAAGGAGGAATTTAATTTAATTTTTCTTATTATGACTCTTTATGAGTCTATGGACTCAAAACAGAAACACACCTTGTCGCCCCAAAAAAGGATCAATTTTTGGAGGAATTGAAACATATAAACTAACAAGATCAATCTTTTTCAAATCTATTTTTCTCAATTTATTATCTCACCTCTGTACGAGAGACCGTTATAACTACTATGCCCACCGAAGTATGTCTACAAGTTGCTAACCAATCTTTACGTAAGGCACTTGAGATGAGCCTGCAGCCATCTTGTAAGTGAAAGTCAATGACGTAATCCCTTCTTCCAAACAACTGAACGAAAAACATTATCATCCTGAATGAGTTGCTAATGTAGAATATTACATATAGTGGTTACATACATTCATAAAAAATAACATCTATGTAGGTCTATGAAAGTGATGCGCAAACTACGGCCTGCGGGCCAAGTGCGGCCCGTGACATACTTTTGAGTAAACACTAAAATAATATACATACGGTACGTGAAATAAATTATAATATAAAAATATATTCATATGTCAAAAAGGACAGTTCTGCACAGCAAGATAATACATATGAATAGTTAGTTCTACTGCAGTTCACGAAAAATGTTTAACCACAACAATAATAAAAATATATTATGGTGAAATATATTATTATATTTATAGTAATTTATTAGTAATAAATATATTATTATAATAATTGTGGTGGAAAATATATATTTGCGTTACTGAATTAGTAACAGTTACTTATACATTGCTTTTTTTGCTTCCAATTACAATATTTGATCCTTTCAGATCAAGTTAAGCCTCGCCTCAACTAATTGATATTGTAATAATTATGGTAAATAGTGTATACGATTGGTAATATTGTAGGTATATAATTCTTGATCTTACTTGTCTTATATTTCTTAACCGGAGTCTCAAAGACGTCGTAATTTAAAAAAAAAAAAATTATTGTAAAAACATAAAAAAAACACTTTCAAGTAAACACAGTGAACTGTGGGTCATCTGACGATGCTCTTAACATCAGAGTGAAACGGTCGTCACGCCACAACATGAGTACGGTAATAATTTCCACTTGAAAGTGTTTTTGAAATTAGTGAAAACAAGATGGATCTTAAACATAATAAAAATTACTGCATCAGAGTTTGTATTTTCTGTTTAAAATGAGTTATTAATGAATTGTGCTACCTTTCTTAGTAATGGCGAAGGTGATATTGTGGAAGGTATCCATAATGAATGATAAGACGAAATTGTCACAACCACATTTATTAAAACTTCGAGAAACTAGTTTCGGTTGTTACACCATTATCAATCTCAATCAAACTGAGTAGCACAATTATGAATAATAAGACGAAATTGTCACAACCACATTTATTAAAACTTCGAGAAACTAGTTTCGGTTGTTACACCATTATCAATCTCAATCAAACTGAGTAGCACAATTATGAATAATAAGACGAAATTGTAGAAAATTGTATAAAACTGAGTTTGATTGAGATTGATAATGGTGTAACAACCGAAACTAGTTTCTCGAAGTTTTAATAAATGTGGTTGTGACAATTTCGTCTTATTATTCATAATTGTGCTACCGCTCACAACGGTAAATCGTCAGGAAAAATGACTCAAATGTATATGAATTTGTAGAGGTAGGCCTCATTTTCAAATATGTCTATTGCAGCAAAAAAATTGTTTATTAATTGTTTATTGATTTTTTGTTTTAAAATATGTTTTTCATATGTCGAAACCAATAAAATGTATTAATTCATTTATTGCTTGAAATTGGTCAACAATTAGAAAAGAAAGGAACTAGTTTAATTATCCAATACCAAAAGTTCCATACATTGAAAAAAATAGTTCTACATGCATGAAAATGTGAAATAGTTTGTGAAGGAAGTTTGGTAAGTTTAGGAAGAAAGTTGGTAGGCTATAGAGATTATTTTATCTGGCCGCAGCCTACAGTAAATTTCATTTCAGTAACCAATCAAACATTCACCAGTGGAACTGGTTAGTCATCATATAGTGTTCTTCGATCCAAGTCATCTGATAGAGTTAAAAATTTGTTCTGTTTCATCGGTCTATTGTCGAGAAGTGTGTGTGATTCATCATTTTTTTCATTCCAGTTGATTAGCCTACAACAATAAGGAAGAGACATTTTCAAAATGTGTTCAAGTGCCGAAGACACTCCAATGAATTCAGATGTATCTGATGAAACGTGTTTTGAAAAACTATTCAGTTTATCTGAAAGCGATATGACTATGAACTACTGTGATTGTGAGTTCATAGTTGGTTCTCAAAATGTTGTTGTGAAAGGGCATAAAGTGTTGTTTTCTGCTGCTAGTGACGTTTTTAAAGCCATGTTCTACGGTGAGTCCAAAGAAGAAAAACCGATTAAAATGATTGATTTGGACCCGGAGGGTTTTCAAGGTATGAAACAATACATTTATAAAGGTGAGGTTAATTTCAGATCTGCAATGCACGCTCTTTCAATATACACTGCTGCTCGCAAATACCTCGTTTCGTCTCAACTCATCAATAAGTGCACCCAGTATATAAAAGAAAATATCCAGCCATCAGAATTATTAGAGTTTTATGAATATTGCGAAATTTACAATATCTCAGGATTTGAGGAACTGTGCTTTAAAATTATCCAACAACAAACTGGTGAAGTTATAAGAAACGATTATTTTCTATCAGCCAGAATTGAAACAATCGAACTTATTCTCAAATCTCCATCCCTGGAATTGATATCTGAAGTCGAGGTTTTCTGTTATTTCGAAAAATGGGCGCTAGCTGAAGCTGATCGTAAGAAAATTGGTGTTGAAGAAATGGCGACAAGCTTCAACAGTCTCAAAAAACACATACGGTTCCTCTCTATGAGTTCAGAAGAATTTGTAACAAATGTGTCAGAGTCGATATTACTAACACCAGAAGAGAAACTTGCTATTAGTTTCAATCTTATGAAGTTTTACTCAAAACCAATGCCGGAAAATCTTTCTCTGGACTATAAGCATCGTTGCACTTTTCCTTCATCCATGACACCAGAGAATTATGAATACCGGTACTCACATACTTTTAGTTTTCCAGTTGATCAAATGAGCTCAAGTGATTTTACTTTCATACATTACGTTTTACCTGAAGATAATTATTCAGAATGCAATATTAAAATTTCTTTCTTTGAAACAGAAGGAAACATTTGTTTCTATGCAGAGATCGGTCTTGTGAATAATCTATTAGAAATAAAGTCTAAATTAGTAGTATTGGCAGAAAACAGATCTGACGATCTGGTATTTGTGAATAATAACTGCTACATCTTTGTGGAATCGGGCCAAAACGAGAAAAATCGGGTGATTTTTGCTGTTATTTCTATCTTTGAATTGGAAAGTGAGCGCTTTTTGAGAGGTGCCAATAAAATATTACTTATAGATAGTTTTTTTGATGTTGAGAGAAAGTGGTATTTCAATCCCAATATGACCTTTCTACACCGTTAGGTGGCTAGTGTATAGACTTTGCAGTCATAAAAGTTGCTGGCTGTTGAACTATTAGTCGAAATCATCAAATATTAAGTTATATAAACTTCCTATTTTATTAGGTTTAGATTGAATATTCCGCCTTATCTTTGTGGAGTATACAATAGTTAAGTTACCCACAAAAATTTACAAAATAATAAGAAAACGTTGTGATGTAGTTAATTTTTCGTATTTTGATATGTTTAATGTATACAAACTAATAAATAATATTATGATAGACTACCTCATATTAGTCTATTATTTTTGTCTCAGAGATTTCTATGTTCAAGGCAGTTGATGAGCTAAATTGTTCTTTTAGAGTAGAAAAATTAATCAGTTTAGAGGTAGCCCTTCAACAAAGGTTATGAGAGCCTCATATACTATGCCCCTCACAAAGTTTTGTATTGCTCCTCAATTAATTGGAAGAACACTTTGAAACCTATGCTAAGAGGAAAACTAGACAAAAAATATATATAAGCTGTATTTACACTATTTAGAAAATTTTATTGCTACTAGTAGAACCTGCTGAATACTGAAAGCTGATGTGTATTAAATGATACAGTAGGTCCACACGTAAAACTTCAAATTGTAAAATTGTTACAAAATAACATTTTTTGATGCTACATAATTATAACTTTCTACTAAATCTAGCAAATTTATATGCTACTGTGATAACTGATAACTATAGTTCATATAACTTGAAAATATTAGTGATAATTTAACTAACGTAACTGATAAATATAGAATAAAAACTTGAAAAACCCCACTTTTGAGTGGAAATTGTGATTCACGTTATGGGGTGACGGCCGTATCACTCTGTTGTAAAGAGCATCGTCAGACGACCCACAATACACTCAGTATTTGAATACTGTAACAATTTTCAGTATTTAAGTGTACTGTGGGTCGTCTGACGATGCACTTTACAACAGAGTGAAACGGCCGTCATGCCATAACGTGAGTCACAATTTCCACTCAAAAGTGTTTTTCAAGTATTTATTATATACTAGTGAAAACAAGATGGATCTTTAACATGATAAGTATAGCTTTTAACGAAGTTAATATTATAACTTTTGCTACATGTGTAGGTGCGTTTACACTGCCTATATGTAACAAAACCCAAATGTTAAACAGCTGTCCACAAAGAAATGCAGTTTCCAAAATTGAGTATTTCAACTTTTAATTGTGAGTTTAACGACTTGCAGTCAATTTTAATTGTGAATAAATAATATTCCTACTCACGTTTGGCCAAAAGTGAGTAGGAATATTATTTATTCACAATTAAAATTGACTGCAAGTCGTTAAATTTACAATAAAAAGCTAATATTAACATCGCCGATCGTTATGGAACAAGAAATCCAAGAAATTAAAGTATTTTATCTACGACCATGTCGTAATGTATACATTACAATTTTACAATTGATGCCAAAACAGCTGTCTTTTGGAAATGCTTTTTGAAACCCGTTGCATAAAGAGCTCATTATAGTATAGGTTCTACATTATAACACGGGTTCTGGACCAATCAGAAGCATTCTTGATGGAATCAATATCGTAATTCAATATTGTGAAACTATCAGCTGATTTCATCAAACTGCTACACCAGCTGCTTTAACCTAACAATCTACTATAACTTCTCATATTTGAGATGAGAGGTTAGGTATCTCTGACAGTCACAGGTAAAATGAAATTGTTTTAATTAAATGTATACTAGTGGTCATAGATAAAATAGTGTATGCAACGATTTTATTTGGCCATTAAGGCACTCGTGAGATATTTATAACACTTGCATTCGCTCGTGTTATAACTTACATCTAACTCGTGCCTTAATAAGGGTCAAAATAAAATCGTTGCATAAACTACTATTATAACATTTGTTTCTATGAATATCAATTCCATAATAATGGCATAATAAACTTTATTATAAAACCTTGTTTATCAAACTTTGTTGTGTTTAATTGTTTCTGAATGTAGAGGCGGCTTTATAGATATGAATAGAGGAAGATGTAGGCAGTTGAAGATTCCATTTAATCAATTCAATGACTAAAAAAATGCTGTTTTAGGAGCATTGCTGTTATCTTGAGTTGTGTGGGATTGACATTGCTCAATTATCTTTATTATTTTATTATCAATAAGTGACACTCCTACTTCACAAGAACTGCAGTCTCTATAAGCCAGTTTTATTCATCTCAGATATACAAAAAATACTAAATAAACTGTGTTGATTTCTAAACGTCTCTGTCGTTTGATGTCTAGGGTGCAGAAAGTAGCTCAGAGGTGTGCTAGACAGTATACACACTCACCTGTGTGACGGTGGGAGTGGACTGATAAGCATTCAGAATTTGTTTCAGTGAGCTTGAAATAGATACAACTCTGTTAGCTCAGTGAGGAAAGTAGTCGCAACCCACCTCACTCCTTGTTTACTTAGAATGCTCTGCGGACCAAAACATAATGTTCAGCAATCTAATATCAAAACTGACTGTATTTCTATTTAAACTATGATTTTTACTTAATTATACTGGAGGGATGCATCCACTTCTAAAGAGGCTGATGAAGAAGTGGAATGCATCCCTCCAGTATAAGTGAGTAAAATTCATTGTTTAAATAGAAGTAGGCCTACATTGTCAGTTTTGATATTAGTTGTTCATCAAGTATTTTGTCATAGAAAACATTGCAGATATTGTTGAGATGTGAAGAGTCACCTACAGTTGAAATCGGCCATGATACTATACATAGGCCTGCATGCAGTGCCTTATTTAACAGAGTGCCTCCAGTTTCGGAAGCGTGTCGCAATTAAGGCTAAATTACACCAGCCGAGCGAGTGACCAAGCTCAACAATTCATTAAGGCACTTATCATACAGAGCCACTGCAGTGGCGGTCATGCTCTACAATCACACCGGTTGGGTTAATTTTATATTTAAAAAAAAGCTGATTGCTTTAAAAATGTATGTCTTTGTGTACACTGAAATTGTTGGGCTTGGTCACACGGTCGGCTGATGTAATTAGCCCAGAAATTGTGGCACGCGACGGCGACTGCAGTAGCTCTGTATAATAAGGCCTGCACATGTTTAGAGCCCCCAGCTGTTTATCAGCTGATTTTTCAATCCAATTTACCCGGCTCTAGTTGTAGGATTTCTCAACTGATCATCAAAAAGTATACCGTATAGTTCAAAAGTTAGTTCAAAAGTGGAAATCTATATTTTAGTTTAACTAAGAGATGACGAGTGATAGCCGCGAGCCGTAGCAGATATCTGTTCAATCAGATAGATAAGCTGCGTTCTCTTAGGTCCTGATTGTAACGGTGACCGATTAGATTGGCCAGCAAAAAATACTCTGTTATCTGTTGTAAAATCACTTCCCGGTGGTTCGGAACCCACCTAAAACTGTAGGTCCAACTCATAAATCACCATCATCCAACTCATTACCCACGCACAGGACTCAGACCTATGTGGGTTTCATCCTCAAATAAAAAAAAAAAATTACAATACCAGAAAGCATGTGTCTTTATAAAAGAAAGTCATTTGAATAAAAACAATATCTTTTGGCTTGAAAGTTTCTATCAAAATTCTATATCATAGACTATTATTTACTGTTTTAAGTGTTTCGTTTTGAGTGTAACTTACTTTCAAATTGGTTGCCTTCAAGCGAAAATAAATCATTCTATTACTTTTCAAGTGGAATATTTTGGTAAATCTAAATTTTCATCGTTAAAATTAACCTCAAATGTTTTGGAAAATATAACATATTCAAAATTTGTGAAGAGAGCAGTTTTAGACTTGAGTCTGTTGCACCTTCACATTCATTGTGATTTTGTCACAATATTTAAATAAATATAACTTTTCTGTGAGGCTTTCCATGACTAAATATTTAATGAACAATCTAATGTATTAACTGACACTATTTTCGTATTTGAATTATGCTTTTTGCTCACTTATACTCGAGGAATGCTCCAGTAGAAGCTAGCTATAGCCATTTAAAATCATACTTTAAATTAATAGATATACAGTGTCAGTTTTAATATTAGATTGTTACAATAATTTTTTATTGGCTCAGAAAATTGTATCCATAGATTTTACTATACCTATCAATTTATATATATATAAGCGTGGCACCACATCTGAGCTAGCTGCCATGTTTGACACACAACAAGACTGAAAACAAGTGTAGTGTGGAACAAATTTGTGGCTTTGATCATAGTTCTGTAAGTAAAGCTATGTACTGTGTTCAAACTTACAGCAGATTTCTGTATTAGTAGGTACTGGAAAGCATCATATGCCAAATCATCGATCACCTCTGTTGTATTTTATTAGGGTAAATTTATGTAACATATTACATCAATATCAGTCTTTATCCACTGGTTTATCATAATGACTGTTCATTTTCCATTCCACTTTTAAACCAAGCTGCTACGGTATGTGTAAGCATTGATTATACCTATATACATATTAGCATTTGTATATGATCTATGTATCTTTGAATGGTGTATCTTGAACAGATACCAAAATATAACATTTATAAAAATGGTTCCTTCATCCACGCACATATATCATCTTGTTTTATATCTCAACTTGCCATAACCTAAGGTTTCCTTTAGGAGCAATTCTCACTCCAAGGACAAGAGGGTGCCCTATTAGTCACTAAAACATGTACCGGTATTTTATAATAATTCTAAAAGCTAGTTTACTCTCCAAACCACATAAAAGTATGATTTATTCACATCATTCAATTTATACCGAATTATTTAACTAATCTATACACTATTTCAAGCTCAGCTGATTTCAGAATTTGACAATTTTAGTTGGCTCTGTTGGTTTCATTGTAATCTATCTATCAGTGCTGGAATAACACAACACTTTTATAGGTACAGTACTGAATGGTGTGATGGTATAATAGCAGCTTGGTATAAAAGTGGAATGGATAATGAACCATCATCAAAGTAGGCACTGTAGTTTTCATATAACTTGGCAGCAGTTGAATTCAGATTTAGCAAGTCTTCCCAACTTCTACACGCTGCCAAGTTATATGAATACTACAGTAGTGCGTTTATGCAACTGAAGGTTATTATGAGTGTTTATTTCTTGGATTTCTTCCTGTTTATTTCCACAACTAATTATTTCATATCTAAATTATTCTAGTTTAATCCAGGCTACATTAATAAAATATCAGTTTATCATAGGGTAGTTGAAAATCATTTCAATGAACTTTGCCATTAACTAGTAGCCTATGTAAAGGCGGTGACACACTACAGCTATCTGCCTACAGTGATAAGTTTGTTCCAAAGGAAATATATTTGTAAGGCTCCCATGAACTCATCCTGTTATAGCCTACGATATTTATAATAGACGAAGCATTCAAGAATATTTATTCTTGAATGCCATCATCTTTGCCAACATGACCGCCTATGTATATAGGTAGTTATAGGTCAGCGAACACTAACTTATGTCTTATGTGTTGTTGACATTGATATATACTACAATATATATCAATGGTTGTTGATATAGCCTACCTACCATGTAATATGTAGCCGTATATATGTAATATATATATGTAATATATGAACTATCTGTTAAATATTTTGTAGATACTAAAATATCATATTCTAAAATTAAAATAAACAGTGATTCCAAACATATATTTTAAAGTTAATTTTTTATATTTAGTAGATTTTATTTGCCTGATTTTTTTCTTCAGCTAAGTTGATCAGCTGATGATGTGATGTCAACAAAAAAATGTAGGTTATGTAATATTTTGCGACAGTTCTGTGTAATCTGTGACAGTCTGTAGTGTGACATGAGTAAACACCGGCAGATATAGAATAGTAGTGGATTTTATCGATTAACTTAATAAGTTTTTAAAGGTGGATCGTGTGACTTGAAATATATTAGGTTATTTGTTGTATGAGACGAAAGTTTATCCTCCATATTTAGGTACTAATTTTAGATTTTAGTTGGATCGATATAATATAGGACTGTGTTTTTGAGAAAAAAGATCACGTCTCTTCTGCGATCTGAAATAGTTTCACCTACAGCATAATTCGAGTTTTTGTTCGGACTGAAGCACTATGTCAGGTGCGTTTTTAATTAAATACCTTTCTTCATTATTCAAGTTATAAGTTGCTTACAACAAACGGAATAAAATTGATTGACTAATAAGTTCTATTCAAAAGTTTGTGGCATTTCTAGACTGACTGTAGGCTGAGAATGTCAGGTATTCTGTTTCTAAATCATATTACGATAGGCCTATTCTCAACTTCGTTAATGATGTCGAATTTTCCATTATTTTGAGCCCTTTGTTGGTGTACCGTATTAAGGTAAACAAACCAATGAATGTAAATGGCCGATATTTGATCAATAATTAAGTTGTTATTGATCAAATATCGGCCATTCCTTCTAACCTAATCTAAACATAAGCGTTTTCAACTGCTGATTTATTGGAAATTATTCATTGGGAGAAAACATATCAAGTTTGAAAATTGATGAGAAATTACTGATTTAGTAGGCTGTAGTCTCCCGGCGTGTATAAAATTCTGCAGTTTTCTTATGGATTCTTGTTTTTGAGCGATTGCCCGTTACTATGTCATTGGTAGGAAGATTTATCATTATGGGCATGAGTTGACAAAGTAAGTATTAGGTAATATAAATTTCTGATGGTTTTCTTCGCTACACATAGGTATTAATATGTAAAGAAAACATTGGCATTCACTTCAATAACCTTATATGCTTTAGTCATATCTAAAGTATAATTATTGAAAATTAATGTCAAACTTATCCTTAATTTAGGTTCACCTTACTTCTTTGCCGGCTGTAAAAATATAAAATTTGAAAGGCGTATTCCGTCTAGATGTTTTTGTAGTACGGTAGGTAATTTTCCGAGTTGAAATAATTCGAGATCTATGGATTTCGCTTTGTACTAAATGGATACATGTACTAAACTACCTTATGTTGCATGATTCTGTCATCATTTTAGTCCAATTTACTACTCATTTATTTTGTCAACTAGTGCTGAATCAACTCCATCTATTTTGAGCTAATACTCCTTTTTAAACACAATTTTCAATGTCATGCTCTCCAAATGTTGTCATGTTTCTTCTTTTATCCATCAAATTTTACAAATCATCCGATAATTATTAACCTGCTCCATCCTTTTATCTGGTAATTTGATTCTATTAAATGTTTCAAGGTTCTACTACAGATTACTCTCATTGTACCATTATAATATAATCATGGAAATTTTTCGCATTTAATTCTAATTTACCGTACATTGCCAGAATGTATGATTTCATATTCTCAATGGAAAGCTGGAAGTCGTAATGGTAGCATGCAATCAGTCTTCCACAGTTATGTAATGTCACGACATTTAATATTTACGGTATTGAAAAGCTAGTCGGTATTTATAATGCGACTACCGCATGCTTAGACTACTCATTTAAAAATCTCATAGCATCAGTTTTGTGCTTGTCATGATCATCATGTCTCAAGCGCGAGTTAGACTTGTTTATTGTGCGCTAACGTTTGGTTGTCTTTTAATTTCAGCCAAATCTCAAGATCCGCAGGCATTTTATGAGAAATTCAAGGTGGCAATTGAAGACATCGCTGAAAATCTAGATTCAGATGCTTGTGTCGTAAGTATTACTGCTCTCTACTATTTGATCAAACTGTAACTTGCTTTGTTGTTGTACTTCGTATTTATTTTTCACTGGCATCATTTAAACATAAATAAATACTTAGATACTATTTTGTTGAAATAAAAAATTATACTTTATTGTTCTTCAATATTTATTTTTCACTGGTAATGAGGGAAGTGATAGCCGTGAGCCGTAGCAGGTGTATGTTCAATCAGATTAGATAAGCTACGCTCTTCTAGGCCCACCCTGTAAGGGTGGCCGATTGGATTGGCTAGCAAGAAAAACCTTGTTCTCTGCTGTAAGATGATTTCCTGATGGTTCGGAACCCACCCAAAATTGTAGGTTCACTATGTTTCCGATAACATGGCTCAAGCGGCGAGGTGGAACTGCCTGTAAGGGTGTCCCCACCAATAAAAGTCATATGCATTCACTTTTACTTGTATTATTTAAACTTAAAAAAAAGTTCCTGGATTTCTTGTTCCATGACGAACTGCGTTGTTAATATTAACTTTTCATGTGAAATTTAACGACTTGCAGTCAAATATTTGTTAAGAATAAGTATAATAACTCACTTAATCTGGCCGAATCTATGAGATCCATCTTCAGAGGCATCTGAAGATGGATCTCATAGATTCGAAAGCGCTCGGCCTGATTAAGTGAGTTATTATACTTATTCTTAACAAATATTTGACTGCAAGTCGTTAAATTTCACATAAAAAGTTGATTAAAAAAAAGCTCGCAAATTTTTGAAGTGAATATGAACACTTATTACGCTAGAAGGCATCCAGCCGTATCTGATGAAGCATTGCATGAATGCTTACATAAGTGTTATCCACATTCACTTCAAAAGTATATCAGTATTCATTCATGTTTAGAAAATTATATTTTGTAAAATATAATCTCTGGATCCTGTATCTTCCATAGATTTCTCTATGAAGAGAAATTTGATAGAATCCTCTATCAAGTTTGGGTCAGTCAATCTTTTTTAAGTGGTAATTGTCAAAGTTTTAATTTTATGATTAATTGAATTCATAAAGCAGGCAAAAAATTATTCACTCAGTCCAAAAAGTAGCAGATTGTAATTTGAATGAATGGTACTTGATTATGTACAGGACATTATCATTTACAATATTCTTAATAATAATAATACGGGTTTGACAACAGAATGGGGAAAGTGATAGCTGTGAGCCGTAGCAGGTGTATGCTCAATCAGATTGGATAAGCAACGCTCTCCTGAGCCCTAAGGGTGACGGATTGGATTTGCCAGCAAAAAAGTCTATGTTCTCTGTTGTAAAATCACTTCCCGGTGGTTCGGAACCCATCTAAAACTGTAGGACTACCATGTTTCCAATAACATGGCTCAAGCGGCGATAAAAAACATTACAGTATATCACGTTTTTAATTATTATGGATGTCTGGATATCTACCACAATATCACTGTCATCAATAATTCGAACAAGATTTTTTATTTTTCATACGTATTAGTGGATGTTAATTTCAAAGAAAAAGACTTGATCTTGTTACACCTACATTTATTCATTTTTTAATAAATATTGTTGTAACAACATCGTCATATCCATTAAGGATATCTACCAATATATCACCATCATCAAAACAAACAAAAAATTATATTTTTCAAAAATAATTGCTCATTGACAATAATGTTTAAAATAATAATTAGTTATAATAATAATAAAAATAAATAGTAAATATTTTATTATTAGCTATTAAATCTATTATCTAGCATTTTCCACACCCTAATATCAATCATTTATTAACCTGCAGTAATGTAAAATCTGAGGAAAGCAATCACAAACTACCTCACTCCTCGTTTGTGTAGTACGCTCTTTGGAATAAAACATATCGTTGAGGTCTGAAGAGTCACTTACAGTCGAATCGGCTATGGTACTATATACATACATACATACATACATACATACAATGTAAAATCACTGACTCAGTTTTTTCTTTATTCATTGTGACAAATTTACAACGACTGTTAAGGCGCAACAGACTCATGTCCAAAACTGATCCCTTCACAAATTTAGAATACATTACATCGTCGAAAACATTAAGGTTAACACATAGGCTACTAAAGATTTAAGATTGTTTCACTATTCAACTTCAATATCAATTAAGTAATAATTTATTCACATTACTCAATTCTAGTTAACTATTTATTTAGCAGTTCAATTTGCATTTTCATGAAGGTTTTTTCTTTTCAATGAATTTTTTCATCTGTTTTTCTTCATTGTTTCTATTTCGATTTGATCTGTTTTTAGGTTATTATATATTTTCTACTTGTATTGAGTTTTTCCTTGTATACGGCATTATGTGGTTGATTTTCACATACTTAAGTATTTAGTACATTCATTGAGTATTTATTGTATATATATTTTTTTTTGCTGATGATGCCCACATGACTTTGAGACTTGTGCGTGGGTAATGAGGTGAATGATTACACTAGTGTTTTTTTAGAATTGATATATTATTTTATTATATTTTTGTATTCATTGAATCTATTTTATTCTTTTTCTGTTTGTATTTTGTGCAACAATAGAATGTCAATTGGTTTGAATAAGATAAAATAATGTGGAGCCTAAGGCCTTATTATACAGAGCCACTTCAGTCGCGGTCGCGAGCCACAATTTAGGCTAAATTACATCAGCTGAGTTTCTAACCGAGCACAACAATGCCAAAGCATATGAAGGCATAAACATGTTTAGAACATGTTAGAAACGTGCTGATTTTTTATAAAATTTACCTGGCTAGTGTCATTTATCCTTAGGCCCTTATTAGACAGAGCCACTGCAGTCGCCGTCGCTTGCCACACTAAGCCGACATTACATCAGCTGACCGTGTGACCAAGCTCAACAATTTCAAAGTGCACAAAGGCATACGCTTCTTTAAAGCTTGAAGATGATTTTTTCAAATAAAATTTACCCGGCTGGTGTGATTTAGTGTGAAAATAGTGGCACGTGACAGCGACTGCAGTAACTCTGTATAATAACGGCCTAACGTGTTAGATGTCTCATTAATGAACTCACTTCTTTGCTAAGTTAGTTCTGAATGTATAAGCGATTGCACAGTTTTTTCTACCTTCATTGCAAATTGAATAAGTTTGTCTAGAAAATTATGTTTCAAAAACGATATTACGGTTTTTAGAATCAACTATCACAGTACATGGTTTAATATTGACTTAGAAAATAATAAAAATTTAATTCTATTTTTCAGGCCACTGTCAAGTACTCAAATGTTGAGGCAGCTGTAGGGAATGAGCTTACTCCCAAAGACACCAAAGTTCAGCCTACTGTACAATGGAATGCTAAGCCTGATAAATTTTATACACTTCTTATGTCAGGTATTTCATTTAAAAAAACTCCATTTCATTTCTCTCATTATTAGAAATATAGATTTATTTTTATGAAACATAATTTCACGTTGTTGCATCAACGTTACAAGATATGATACAAACATGAGTAACAAAAGCAATATCACAAAAGCCACAAGGATTTAAACATTCATATCAATGACTGTGAAGCATTGACTCTTTGAAGCATTGTGGTATAAGTCATATCCACTATAATATCTCTAATACACTATAATTATCTAGTCTCTAATACACTATAATTAATTATATACAACCATCATTCAGTATTATTTTGATTATAGTTTTAAATTGAGTGTTGAAATAGTAGTTTATGCAATGTTTGTATTATAACTACTTTTAAGCCACAAGAGATAGGCCATAAGTTAGAACATGAATGAAACATGAACATGAATTGTCCTAAACATCTTACGAGTGGCCTATATGCAAAATACAATCGTTGCATACAATATTTCATCTACAATTACCAATATAATTACGTTCAGCTTAACTCACCAGTCAATCGGATAACTTACCCACACTAACATAACTTAGAATACTTGTTTGTTGTTGTTTGGTTCTGAATTGAAATTCAAATTGATTTCGTAATGATTGAAAGGCTTATAGGCAAAATACAATTGTTTTGTACTATATTTTATCTACAATTACCAATATATTATGTTTAATATTTAACTTACCAAACAATCAGATAACTTACCCACACTAACATAACCTAGAATGAGTGTTTGTTGTTTTTGAGTTTCTGAATTGTAATTCAAATTGATCTCTTAATGATTGAAAGGCTTATAGGCAAAATACAATTGTTGTGTACAATATTTTATCTACAATTACCAATATATTATGTTTAAACTTACCAAACAATCAGATAACTTACCCACACTAACATAACCTAGAATGCATGTTTGTGGTTTGGTTCTGAATTGGAATTTTTTTGCTGATGATGCCCACATGAGTCCGAGACTTGTGCGTGGGAAATGAGGTGAAAGATAACACACATAGATGCCAGATGGAGGAGCGGGATTCGAACCCACGACCGCTTAAATGACAGCAAGCTGAAGTTGCGACACCCCAACCAACTGCGCTAAGTGGCCTGCCATTTCAAATTGATGTTTGAATGGCTTAGACTATAGATAAAATACAATCGTTGCAGTCAATATTTTATCTACAATAACCGATATATTATGTTTAATTTTTCCAAATAAACAGATAACTCACCCACACTAACATAACCTAGAATGCATGTTTGTGGTTAGGTTCTAAATTGAAATTCAAATTTATTTCGAAATGTTTGAATCAGCTGATGTGACTAATGCAACAATTTCGGCACTGTTTTGAAGAAATGCTGAGCTCTGATTGGTCTGACTCCTGTACTGAAAAATGAAAATAGTGTGAAGATAGCTTCATTATGCAACTAGTTTAATAATCTATGGAATTTAGTAAGCAGTATTGACATCGTTTTTAACCTATTATGTTCACTTTATAACATAGCCGTAGATAAGATTTCTAATGGTTACAGGGATTGAATTATGTCATTTCTTGGAGGTGAACAGCCTACTCCTTTCAGATCTAGTGCAGTGTAGAAACTCCATTCTAAGATCATTACTATGTCTTGTTTATACTCATGCACATCACTTTTAGTTTTAAAATGAACATTTTTGAGGATGAAGCCCACATAGGACTGATACCTGTGCGTGGATAATGAATTGGATGATTGTGATAGATGAGTTGTACCTACAGTTTTAGGTGGGTTCCGAATCTACTAGGATGATGTACATGAGCATGAGAATATACTGTATTATGTGTATTGAGCAGATAACTCAATAAACCTAGCTTTCTAAACAGAGGCTTACAATGAACTCTTGTAGGTGCATTCAGAATAATCATTGCTGCCCATTTTCCAGTCTAAATACAGAGTGTTTCAAAAATGATGCAACCTATGTGGTATAAAATATGGAATATTCGACATGCACATGATTAAATTCAATCTTGTACTGATGTTAGGAAGTTAAATGTTGCATTTGATGCCCTGTAGCTTTAAAATAGATTTGTATTGTTTTCGACATTGTAGCAACTTTCCTTGAAATAATATTTTGAATGTTGTTTGAGTTTCAAGTCAATCAATTATATTGTATAAGATTATTGCTATCAACTTCGTAATGAAAAGAGCCCTATAGGATAACATTAGACAGGATAAGTTCCAAGGATCTCAAGAATAGAATAATCTGAAAAAATAGGATCTCACACAATTTAATGAAACAACTGCTGTGATTGGCTAATTTTTTGCTAGTATACATTCCAGATGGACTCAGATAGTTGACATTGAATTAAATATTCAATTCAATCTTTTATTCAATGAAGTTCACAAAGTGCAAAGTTCTGCACAATCTTTTTATCGTTGCTTAAATATCGATTGGGGCACAGAAAATTCACCCCCATGCATTACTTTTTTTAGAAGATGAAGCCCAGATAGGTCTGAGACCTGTGCGTGGGTAATGAGTTGGATGATTGTGATTGATGAGCTGGACCTACAGTTTTAGGCGGGTTTTGAACCACTGGGAAATGATTTTACAGAAGAGAACAGTCTTTTTGCTGTCCAATCCAACCGGTCGACCTTACAAAGAGGGCCCAGGAGAGCGTTGCGTATCTAATCCCATTGAACTGATACCTGCTACAGCTCACGGCTATCACTTCTTATAGTATATAGATTGCAGAACAATAAAACTTATGTATTATAGATTATAAATTTCAAATTAATGAATAATATTTGTACAGCTGTCAATCTAACCAACCACATATAAAGTTGAGAAAAGACTATTATTGAATACTTCATAATATATGTTAATGTGCAGATATAAAAAGTTAAGAAAATACTGGTATAAAATATTTTATAGGCATTCTGGAGTTAGGACAGAAGAGTTGCATAAAATTTTGCATTGAATAAGAACTTTTCCATGTAATTCTGTTCAAGTTAGTTCAAGTGATTTTGCAGCAGAGAACAGGGTCTTTTTGCTGGCCAATCTAATCGGTCTCCCTTACAAAGAGTACCCAGTAGAACGCAGCTTATCTTTATCTGATTGAACAGATACCTGCTACGGCTCACGGCTTTCACTTCGGCCATCCAATCTCAGGGTTGCGTCATTTTTTAAACATATGTATATCAACAGATGTTAAGCTATTTCTATAATCTATGGCCTTATTATTTTATTATATTCTTATGACCTTATCTGTTCTGTATCATATCCTTCGGGGTATTTTTATTAATTTTTTTTTTTTTTTGTTGACTTACAGATCCTGATGCACCAAGCAGAAAGGACCCACGCTTCAGAGAATGGCAACACTGGCTGATTGTCAATATACCTGGCAGCGATATTAGCAAAGGGGAATCACTTACTGACTACATTGGACCTGGCCCACCCAAGGGAACTGGTGAGTCAGCAAAATGGAGTCTATTCATTTTGCATGTATCAGTTGATTTTATTTTTTTTTTTTTTTTTGAGGATGAAGCCCACATAGGTCTGAGACCTGTGCGTGGGTAATGAGTTGGATGATGGTGATTTATGAGTTGGATGATGGTGATTTATGAGTTGGACCTACAGTTTTAGGTGGGTTCCGAACCACCGGGAAGTGATTTTTAGCAGAGAACAGTGTCTTTTTTGCTGGCCAATCTAATCGGTCACCGTTACAAACAGGACCTACGAGAACGCAGCTTATCTATCTGATTGAACAGATACCTGCTACGGCTCGCGGCTATCACTTCCCCAAGCTATTTCTTTTATTGGCTTCTTTTTTCTTTATCAACATCCTCTGTCACCACTCTTTTATCCTGTAGGTCCATCAATTCCTTTCTATGTAAATATATGATATTTCTTGTAATCACCTTTGACAGGAACGTTGTCAGCCATTCACTTTCAACAATCTATATAATAAGAGAGAGAAGACAAAACAAGCAAAATTGAAATATTACACCAGATAAACATCAGATTCCTGGAGAATAGAAGACAAAATGGGTTTACAATTTATTATGAGGCCAAAAGATGAGAGACATCTGGCCAAGAAGTTGAATTTCCAGAAATTGATTGAGTGTTCCAATTTGTATTATTTTTTTCTATCACCGTTTAATATAAATTATAGAACAATATTTCAATCATTATATTAATTTTAATTATAATTATATTTTTTTATATTATAAATTCTAATGTTTATTTTATAATAAATTACAAAATCCAAATCTTGTTGTTTGTTTGTTGATTTCTTGTTATCTAGTTGTTCTTCAATCGCAATTGTTGCTCAAATATATTTTTTTTCTTTCATACTATTGATGCATTCAACGGTATACTCATTTTCAAACATCCCAATTCGTGTTAAACCAATTATTTCTAGTAGTCAAGAATTTATTGTGAATGTTATTTTTTGCTTTTCATTTTGAAAATACTGAACTCACCAAATGTGTTTTTGCAGGTCTCCACCGTTACATTTTCCTGGTCTTTGAACAGCCAGATAAAATCAAATTTGATGAGCAATACAAAGGCGTTTCGTAAGTATTCCGTCTTATTTTTCGTTAATTTAAGAGGCATCCAAATCTTTGAAAAAAGCACGAACAATGCAGTTGTTTTTCAGTGATTTAGACGACTGCTAGTATTGTAGTAAATCGAATGTATGTTCGCGAGGCTCACACAAATAATAATCTTTAAGTTGAATGAATAGAACATAGATTTGTTTTGAAACTAGGATTTTTTAAACAACTTTTATATTCATGTTAAATGATTAGTTTGTGGTTGTTACAACCTTATAGGTCTTATTCATTACTAACAGGTTACCCGATTCAATTGAATAATTGAATCAAAATTACTAGAATGTGTAATAGCCTATCTACACATTTAATAGTATCTTTTTTCTCAAATCTCTTATTCTTCTTCTTATTTTCCTTCATCTGTTCTTCTTCTCCTCTTCCTTCTTCTTTTTTCCTTCTTTTTCTTCATCTTCTTTCTTCTTCTTTTTTCTTCTCCATCTTCTACTTCTCCACCTTCTTCTTTTTGACTCCATCTCCTTCCTCTTCCCCACCATCTTTTTTTCTTCATCTCCTCCTTCTTCTCCTCCATCTTTTTTCTTCTCCCCCTTCTTCTTCTACTCTGTCTTGTAATTTTTCTTTTCTTCTGCTTCATCTTTTTATTTTCCTCCTCTTTTTCTTCTTCTTATTCTTCAAGTTCGTCTTCTCCTTCTTTTCCTCTTTCTCCTTTTCCACTCTCTCCTTCTCCTCCCCCTCCTTCAACACCTCCTCCTCCTCCAATACCTTCTCCTCCTCCTCCTTCAGCACCTTCTTCTCCTCCTCCTCCTCCTCCTCCAATACCTTCTCCTCCTCCTCCTCCTCCTCCTCCTCCTCCTCCTCCTCCAATACCTTCTCCTCCTCCTCCACCCCACCTCCGTAACACCTCCTTCTCCTCTCCCTTCTCTTCCACCCCCTTCTCGAACTCCTCCTCCTCCCACTCCTCCAACACCTTCTCCCCCTCCTCCAACACCTTCTCCTCCTCCCCCATCACCTCCTTCAAAACCTTCTCCTCCTCCTCCTCCTCCTCCTCCTCCTCCAATACCTTCTCCTCCTCCTCCACCCCACCTCCGTAACACCTCCTTCTCCTCTCCCTTCTCTTCCACCCCCTTCTCGAACTCCTCCTCCTCCCACTCCTCCAACACCTTCTCCCCCTCCTCCAACACCTTCTCCTCCTCCCCCATCACCTTCTCCTCCTCCTCCTCCTCCTCCTCCCCCCCACCTTCTCCAACACATTCTCCTCCTCCTCTTTTTCCTACTCCCCCTCTTCTTCCTACTTCCTCCAATTCCTTCTCTTCCTCCTCCTCCTCGAATCCCTTCTCCTTCTTCTCAACTCTTCCTCCACCTTCTCCTTCTTCCTTCTTTTCACACACTCCCTCTTTGTCACCTTCTCGTTCTTCCTCTTTCTCTCACCCTCCCTCTTCGCTACCTCCTCCTCCTCCTCCTCCTCCTCCAATCCCTCATTCTCATTATTCTTCTTCTTTACTTAGTTCACATGGAGCGATAGAGTTATAGTGACAGAAGCCTCTTTCAAGACGTTTATACAGGAGATGGCCTACTATATCACTCTCACCAATACAAAAATAAACTAGCACAAGGTTTGTGAAATAGTAATGTTTTTGTTACAGGAGTATGGGAGGTAGGAAAAATTTCAAAACCAAAGATTTCGTTGAAAAGTATAACTTGCCACCGGCTAAATTCGGAAATTATTTCGAGGCCCAGTGGGATACTAGTGTCTGATTCTAGACTGGCCAATACACAATTTCAAATAAGTGCATACAAATACAATTAAATAAAATCAATAATGGCTTTGATCGCTGAAAAAAAATGTAGTTCAAAGAGAAATAAATGAATAAAACACATTTATTGACAAATTCTTGTTCAAGATCAATAAATAAAAATATATTCCCTTTAAAGTTAATTACCTATCCGATCCCAGTTTCCCTTTCCAAGCAAAATGTATATAAAAAAAATATTAAAAGTCAAAATACAGATAGAACGTCTTGATAATCTACATTCTAAATAGAGGGATAAAAAATATTTGTTTTGTTTTCATGGAAAAATTCTTGTATTATGTCTGTGTTCTCCTTTTGTAGTGGTGAAGATGGTATTCTGGAAGATATCCATTATTATTGTTATTATTAGCGTATGGTGCCGCAGTGGTTTAGGGCATCACCTATTATCAAAATTGATATTGGTCATAGAGACTCCAGAATATGGACTAGTCAATTAGTAAAAATCACAGTGATGAAGAAAACAAAAATATATATAAGCCATCCATATAGAAAATATCCATAATGAATAATTAGACGAAGCTGTCAGAGCCCCATTTATTAAAAAAAAAGTGAGATGCTAGTTTCGAATGTTACTCCATTATCAATCTCAAACAAACTCCGAGTTTGTTTGAAATTGATAATGGAGTAACATCCGAAACTAGTATTTCACTTTTTTTAAATAAATGTGGTTGTGACAACTTCGTCTTATTATTCATTATGTGTGTATTCCATGAAGCTGACATTTTACTTCTGCATCTTGTTACATGTATCTTAACTCTTACATGTATCAATCTCTTAACTAGTAACTGAACAATATACCTCACGCCCAAGAATAAGGGTGCTAGCTCAGAGGAACATACTCGATGTACACAATGATAATCACCATCGCAAAATTAAACACAATCACCAGCTTCAGACCTAACCCTTGATTCAATTTTCATAGTTTCATGTTTGCCGCAAAAGTCACCAAAGCTGTGTATATCACGTCAGCAAGGCTACTTTTCTATTTTCGTTCAGCCTGTACTTATGATGTTCCAGAAGGCTGATTGCTCAAATCAAATCAGTTTTCACATGTCTGATGAATTAATTTATAGAACAATGTTAATGAAATTTGTATTATTATAATATACTTGGTCACTTCGAGGAAAGTGATAGCAGTAGCGGGTATCTGTTCATTCAGAGTAAAGAAGTAACGATTTCCTGGGCTCTCTCTGTAAGGGTGACCGATTGGTTTGGCCAGCAAGAAGGATTCTGTCTCTGCTGTAAAATCACTTCCCAGTGGTTCAGAACCTACCTAAAATTGTACGTCCACCTTGTTTCTAATAACATGGCTCAAGCATCAATGTGGAACTATCCGTAAGGGTCTCGCCACCAATAAAAGCCATACTTACTTGGTAATCACTTGTTATTATACTTTATTGGATTATTAGAATTTATTTGTTTCTCTCAAACAAATATGTTATTCTCACGAATGATAACTTCATTGATATGGAGGCTCAACCAGATGAATGAGAGGGCGTGAGCGCTATCTTGAAATGTGATTCCAATTGCATATGATGGAGAAGCTTATTTTAAAAATCATATTTTTTCTAAATAAGAAGGCCTTTCCCTTTTCCTTAAAAATATCCTTCGAATGTAAGCAAATTTTGAAAATATTGACACATACATCGCTGGGGATTCCTTAAAGGAAGATCCATGTAAAATTATATTTAATTTGGTCCACTCGTTTAGACATGAATGCGTTACAAACAAACATAGACAAATTCAAAACGGTCGACTATCAATATTGTCAATTATCAATACCTGTGAAAATCTATCAATTATAAGTATTTACTGTAACAACTAAACAAAACGAAACTTCCTAAAGAAATTTATATTTATATAAATAGATACAATGATCAATTTTGTGGAATATACAAATTTTCAAGTATCAATCTAGAACTATCATTTTTCGATAGTATCTGTGTCTTTTACTTTTTGCTATTAAAAGTTTGTTTTTTCCTTGCTTCCTTAGTTTATAATATGAAGGAATGGTTTCATATGTAAAGCTCATTGTAAGATCTGTGATGTTTTCCATGACAGTTTTGATATTAGATTGTTCATTATAAGAGTTGTTAATTTTCAAATCGACCTTTTTGAAAGCTAGTTTATAAAAAATATACATACTGAATTTAAATGAGTAAAATTCATTATAAGAGTTGATAATTTTCAAATTGACCATAAAGTGATAGCTATATTTTTTAAATATGATAAATTATTGAAATTAGATGAATATTTCAAGATTAGATGGGTGGAGCAGAAATGATCAACCAAAGAGTCTCTTGAAAAAAATCAATCTTCTTCGCAGTCAGTAAAGTCTGTACTTGAGCATAATGGCAGCTTATTCTAAGTTCTAAGATAGCCTACATGTAGAAATATATAAATTTGTAGAAATATGAGCCTGACATGCACTCAGCAGATGATTTACAAGATTCTCGGGTATATCTTATTATTATAGAAGCGATTTTATTCTTAATCAAGATCAAATAATTCAAAACTAAAATTTCAATCAACTTTTGTGTAATTGATTAATAAGAATAATTAATTAGTACGTTGTCTCTCAACCTTTTATTGACGTATCATCATCGTGACAACATTTTTTAACTTTCTTTGTAGTGGTTAAGGTGATATTGTGGAAGATATTCATACTGATTAATAAGACATGAAGTTGTCACAACCACATTTATTGAAAACAGTGAGACACTAGTTTCGGTTGTTACTCCATTATCAATCTCAAACTAAAACTGAAATACAGAATAGCTTAATATATACTAAGCGAGGTAAAGTAGATGAACGTAAGGAATTTCACTCAATATACAGCGTAGACTTCAAATTCAAGTGAGCTGATTCAAATAAATTATAACCCGTGAACTCTTCCAAAATACATTTTAGAAAGGATCCTACTAGATCTAATGAATAATAAGACTTGAAGTTGTCACAGCCGCATTTATTGAAAACCGTGAGATACTAGTTTCGGTTGTTACTCCATTATCAATCTCAATCAAACTAAAACTAAAGTACAGAATAGCTTAATATATGCTGAGCGAGGTAAAGTAGATGAACGTAAGGAATTTCACTCAATATACAGCGTAGACTTCAAATTCAAGTGAGCTGATTCAAATAAGTTATAACTCGTGAACTCTTCCAAAATACATTTTAGAAAGGATCCTACTAGATCTAATGAATAATAAGACTTGAAGTTGTCACAGCCGCATTTATTGAAAACCGTGAGATACTAGTTTCGGTTGTTACACCATTATCAATCTCAAACAAACTAAAACTAAAGTACAGGGTAGGTTAATATAATATACTAAACACAGAATGACTATTGGTTGAGGGAGAAAGTGCCTCCAATTGGCTGAAGATCATTGATTGGCTTAAGGAATTAATAAGTCACGCCTACTGGTGGGAGGAGCATCAAGGAATAATCAGTGTCAAAATCAAGAACCAAAAAGTAACAAACAAGAACAATACACAAGTACGCTAAAATTACAAAATTTTAAAATAAAAAACTTAACTAATAAAAACACTGAAATGCAGTCAACGTCAACCGAGAAAGACACGAGAGTGCCGTTATTAAAATATAGGCCCGAATTATGATGAAGCCAAGTTAGTTGTATTGAATTGGTTTAAATAAATTTGAACGTTTAAACTAGTATTGAAATCGTTTTTACCAACCTAATTATCTCCAAAACATATAAAATATTAACTTTTTAAAGTGGATTTAACGACTTGCAGTCAAATTAAATTAATATTAACAATGCAGTTCGTCATGGTACAATTGTCTACTTTTGCCAATCAAATGCAGAAATTCAACATTTTCGTCAGCCTTGAAGTTGTGTTCATTATTAATGAGATTATCTAAAACTATGTTTATTGAATTCTCAATATTGAAGTTTTATTATTGGCCGTTTTCCATTCCTTCGCCTCCTGACTTAGGAAACTTGTACGCTTTTTTTAAATTATTAAACTAATAGAATATCTTTTATTTGTATTGGTGATTGTGATATTGTAGTAGATAACCATAATTGATAAGACTGATGTTGTCATAACCACTATTCGTTATAAAAAACTAGATATAGTGTTTACTGACACGTTATTTTCAATCTCAATCAATTGTTGAGTTCATGGGAGCCTTACCGTTTACCGATTAATGGAGTTTTACCGGTAACCAAGGAGTCTAATTGGTCTATTTGAACCGCTGAGATCAGAAACTACATGAACCCATTTTTTTTTAAAACGGACTTAACGGTGGAAATGGACTATTCAGTATATAATGTGGCCAGAAACATTCATTCTTCATTAAGAAATAGCGTTCTGAATGAGTGCAGAAGAAAGCACACGAGTTATTGACTTTGTTCTCAGAAACAGAAATCTTTAAAATGTACTCATGTGGTTTCTGATATAAACAATTAATTTAAATTTCTTACACGTCCAAAAATTTGAATAGACCAATCAAATGCCTTAGTTTCCTAATTTCATTTAACGGTAAGTGGTGCGGCTCCTCTGAACGTTACCAATATCTGTCTTAGACAAATATCTGATAGACTATTCCAAAAACAAAACAAAGATTGAAATAGCAGTACTGAATTCTTAGCATTATGCCACAATATACTATGATAGCCACAAGCCGTGGCAGATATCTGTTCAGTCAGATAAGATAAGCTACGAACTTCTGAGCAATCTTTTTAAGGTGACCGAATGATTGGCCAGCAAAAAAAAACTATGTTCTCTACTGTACAATCACTTCCCAGTGGTTCGGATTCCATCTGAAATGTAGGTCCAACTCATCTATCACCATCACCATCCAACTCGTTACCCATGCACAGGTTTTAGACCAATATTATTATTATTATGTTCTTGGATTTCTTGGTCCATAACGATCTGCGTTGTTAGTATTTGTTGTAAATTTAACGACTTGCAGTCAGTTTTATATAGTGAATATATCATAAATGTACTCACATTCGGCGGAACGTTTTCGAGGTATTGAATATCATCTTCAAGGCATATATTATGTGTGTTCCATCCTCAGAAAAAATAAATATGCTTACATGTTCAGTGGTAGTAAAGATTTTACAGTTTTAAATCCGCCTAATACAGAATTTCTTCATTTAATTTCATAAACAAGGGCTTTAATGCGAAAAAATGCTCTTGGTCAATGTTGAGTTTTCACTCACCCCAAGTATAAAGGTATTTTTTAGGAGGCCAATAGATGCTATTATAGGATACTCACAACTTTTTCTATGTATGTATAATAGCCCTTCATGAACGTCCTTCCATCCTCTAATACCTCCATTGTTATTACCTCCGACCTTATATATTTTTACAGTTATAAATCAGGTTCAGTTCTTGAAAGTGCAACCAATGAGAGAGTTTAGAGCATATTGATTGGTTTAGACCCTTGCTAGACTAGTTGCGAGAGCAGTAGATTTGCTCTTGCAACTCCTCTAACTCATACACTAATCAATCTGCTCTAAGGAGTAGGCAATGCAATTGTTTTTTTTTGTTTTTTTTTTTTTTGAGGATGAAGCTACTTCCCAGTAGACAGTATAGGCTACAACAAAGTGTTTTTAGATTTGCACTCTCAACCGAGTAGCCTAGCCTGGGCCTTTATAGCCTCTATATAAGATTTAAAAAAACAGGTCGAATTGAGAACTTCCTTCTGTTTGGAAGTTGGTTAAAAATAGCCCATCACTAAATTATTAAGGTCCCGACAGAGCCTCATTGAAATCGTAGCGTTGTCCGCCCACCCGTCAGTCTATGCTCTAGCGCTTGAAAGAAATATTCTAGACTCTTGAAACTTGCTACAGTATATAGCTTCCTCATAGTCCAAGTGAGATCGCTATTGATTTTGGAGTTTGGTGGTCGAATAACATATTTCCACTATAAGTTATGCTCTAGGTTAGTTAAGGCTAGTGAAAATCAAAATATTGGGCAGCTGGGCTGTCGCTGTTTTCATTTGAAAATCATAGCATTGGACTTTACGAAGTCTGATGACTAGCCCAATTATCCACTTAATTTTTTTACAGTGCAAGCGTTGACGTATTTATTTTGATTGTGTTGAAATCTTTTCTTGAATTATTATTTTATACCGTTAAAGTGTAGAAAAACAGAGAGAAAATATTAAGACATTATACAGAGTGATTCAAAACTATACGGCAATCTCTTGGGAGCTCATTCTATATCTAAAAATAAGAAAAAAGTTCATATTCCTGAAAACGCTCTTTATAATTTTTATAAAATTAAATACATTTTATATTATATATTAATATTCAGTTTTAAATAAATAATCAGCTGTAAGTTCAAACCTAAATTAGTTAATATTTTATGAAGTTAAGAATGTGCGTTTTATGTGCATCTGTTTTGTTTTTAAATAAAGTGAAATTTCAATATCTATTATTAATTTTTTCTGAGTAATTTACATGACTCTTTTCAGAATTAAATTTTCTACAAATTTAGTTAAGAAAAATTCACTTTTATATTTACCATTTATGAAAATGAACGTTAAAAACAAAAATGTGTTATTTCTTTGCTCCAATTCTTGTGTTTTACGTAAGATATCTCAATGTATTGCATTTACAGCTCTGGAACCAATTTTATTCAATTTTTTCAGACAAGAAAAACATAAGAAACAATCGTATTTGTATCTTTATACCAACCATGAACATTTTTATGTGGCCTGTTTTCACCGACGGTACTGAGTTCTAGAAAACATTTCCGCTAGCCGTAACTCGCTAACGAAGCGTTTTCAGGCATATGTTTATATGAACTTTTTTCTTATTTTTAGCTTCCACGAGATTGCCGTACAGTTTTGAATCACTCTGTATATTATGAGATCTGTTGAACAAGAAAAAACAAAACTCTTTTACAATAACTGGTGATTTGCAATTTTTGTGAATCGGGAAGCATACTAAGTTCATAGAAATCAAAGAAATTAAATGAGGCATAATAAAAGCAATAAGCAAAATATATAATCATCATAATATAAGCAATCAGCAAACTGATAAAAAAAATTTATTCTATGCAAATTTGTCGTGTCTTTGTAACCTGTTCTATTGGTTCTTTTACTATGTCTGATTTTCTTCTTCATCTAATCATCCTCCCTCTCCTGCTCCTCCATCTTTCCCTCTTTTTCCTCCTCCTTTTCCTCTTCTTCCTCCTCCTTTTTCTCTTCTTCCTCCTCCTTTTCCAATTCTACCTCCTCTTCCTCCATCTTTTCCTCTCCTTCCTCCTCCTTTTCCTCTTCTACCTCCTCCTTTTCCTCTTCCTTCTCCAACTTCTCTTTAATGCCTAACAAGCTTCTTTAAATTATATGATTGTCTCACCTATTTTTTTTAAATATTTCTATTACTTCTAATAATTTATTTTATTTTTTTCAGGGATAGAGCGCAAAGGAAAAGCTTCAATACAAGAAAGTTCATCAGTAACTATAAGCTCGGGCCCATTGTCTGTGGAAATTACTACCAGGCGCAATGGGACTCGAGCGTTGGTTCCTAATTAGGCCCAAATAATAGTGATAAAATGAACAAAAACTTTGAAAATAGTAATAAAATTACCAAGAAAAACTTTGGAAACAATAGTAAAATGTACAATAAAAATTACAGTGAAGACAAAACCAGTGACACGTACAACATAGATGATAAAACTAGTGAAAATAAAATCAACAAAGTTGAAAATATAAATGTTAAAAACGAAAACTCCAAGGATAAAAACAAAGAAGATGGTGCTGACAAGATTAATAATGATGATAAAAACTATGCTGAGTATGTGATGCGTATATTTTGTATTTTAGCCGCTTTTGAGGCTTTGAAATACATGATAAATGTTTATTTTTCATAAAAAACTTTTGTGAGTGTCTTTAGTTTTTCTTCATTCATTTATCATTATTCAATTTCGAATTTCATGTTTGATGTAATCAAAGACGATGTAAATTAAACATTCACAATATAAATGTTACATTATATTGTCTCTGATGTAATTCAACTATAGATTCATTAATCTGTCATTGATATCAATGAATTTTATCTATTTTTTATAGTGATATAAAAATATACATCTTGGAATACAGTGTCGCTGAAGAACTGAGTGTTTCACTAGTAATTGCACGACTGAACAGTCAATTATTTGAGTAGAAAATTAAAGTGTCCGAAATGACCATCCGCTCAGTGATTTAAAATATTTTGATTTTATACTCAAATATTTGACTGCATAGTCGTACAATTACTCGTAAATTGCTAGAAAATATACAGTGTAAGTGGTGATATTATATTGTTCATCAAGTATTTCGTGATGGAAAACATCACACATTCTTTATGTGTTGTATCTGAGGAACAGTGCAAAATGGCCTCCCTACGTAATAAGTAATTGTTGATTTTCGCTATGAAATTATAACACTACCTAATTGTAGTTAGAAATAAATATTGAGTAGGCTTAAATTGGATATTTTGAGGCTGATGAAGCTTCTCTTTAGAAGTGAAACCTATCACTCCAGTATCTCCAGTAAAAGTGAGTGAAAATCATAAATTAAATAGAAATACAGTGTCAGTTTTGATATTAGATAATTTATTAATTTCGAAATCCTGAAAGTGCTATGTTCGATATATTTGTCAGTTTGATACATTTTCAGCTCTCACAAAACCCGCTCTCCTAAAACTCATTAATAACAGTATAATACTTTTTAAAAATGCTATATTTATCACATTTCATTGGATATTTTTTATAAATTTTGAATCCAATGCTTTTCAAATACTATTTTATTTTAGACAATCGGCTGTATTTCTACAAACTAATTCATTCTAAGATGTTTTCCATGATGAAATACTTGATGAACAACCTAATATCAAAACTGACTTAAGGGAAGTGATAGCCGCGGCCGTAGCAGGTATCTGTTCAATCAGATAGAGATAAGCTGCGTTCTCGTAGGTCCTGTTTGTAACGGTGACCGATTAGTTTGGCCAGCAAAAAAGACACTGTTCTCTGCTGTAAAATCACTTCCCGGTGGTTCGGAACCCACCTAAAACTGTAGGTCCAACTCATCAATCACCATCATCCAACTCATTACCCACACACAGGTCTCAGACCTATTTGTGCTTCATCCTCAAAGAAAAAGACTGAATTTCTATTTAAATTATGATTTTACTTACTTAAAATCATAATTTTAATAGAAATACAGTGTCAGTTCTGATAGATTGCTAATTCATCCATTAGAGTAACTGAGGAATTGAAATGATGAGCTCGCTTAATTATTTACATCATTTAATAATATGCAACCAAGGTTGAAAAAACTACAGGAAGAAATAACATTAATTTTATAACGTGCATATGTTTACAGCTCAGTGTTATTGCATCTCAATAACGTGCATAAAATAGGTAAGTATTAAAATCTTAAAACAGTGGATGAATTCTTTTTGACAAATTTAGGAGAAAAATCAGGATGTCCGTTTATACAATTTACATAGTCTCAGTTGCTGAATTTCTCACAGTCCACGATTTTCTGCGCTTCACTCTGGAAAAAAATGAAATTTATTAGGAAAATGTGAAAATTGAATAGGTAATTATTAATACATAAAATGATAATAAAATAAATGATAACATCTGAAAGAAAGAATACTATGAAATATTTTATAATACAGTAATTTAATACATTTCCTATGTATAGGTTGAGGCAGAGGAACTCTCCTGTTCCCTGAAAAAAAGCTTTGCCGCCTTTACTGGAATGGTTTACAAGAATGTATGATTGTGGTGTGGATAAAGTTGAGTGAGTGGACTCTGTTGATTGACTGGAGTCGACTGTTTATTGGTAGAGTCGATGGGAGTCCAATAGGAAGGCGTGAGAAAAAGCTGTGATTGACTCAATTCACATCTGTTTAGAGAATCCCAAGCCCTGAGTCAAAAATATGACTCTGTTGAATGACTGGAGTCGACGGGAGTCCGAATGAAAGGCTTGTAAGCTCACTAAGAAACCAGAGCTTAAATTTATTCGGAGTATAAAGGCCACATAGGTCTGAGACCTGTGCGTGGGTAATGAATTGGATGGTGGTGATTGGCGAGTTGGACCTACAGTTTTAGGTGGGTTCCAACCAGAGCTCTAGCTCTAGACACAGCTCTAGCTTATTCTAATTGTCATAGTTGCCAATAGGCTACTATATCTGAGGCAAAGACTTGAAAAGAAAAAATTGTTTATTTAATAAACATGAATGTGTGAAGTAGGTATAGCAGCAGTAGAATGAATTATTCATTTTTTCCAAATAAATTCATTCGAAGTTCTGAACTTGATAAAATCTGTCATGGCTACTCTGATGAGAAAGTAAAACCTACCTCACTCCACTTTTAGAATTGTTAATATATTCTTCAATTTGCAATTCTGTCGTTTCATCTTTCTCTTTTATTCAAATTATTATCAACAATTCTCTTTGCTTGATTCACGAGAATTCTTCTGTTAAGATTATTTATTGGAAAATTCTATGTATCAGACTATGTGCCATTAGAGGCTACACTTTATATGTACTGTACCGTACTTTATAAGTAGAAAAGAGTGATATACACTAGAATCTTGACTTACAGTACGGTACTTGATTATAAATAATACACGAAGCTGAGGTGATTATCACTTGATTAGTCCCAATAGTAGCTTATTCGAATAAAAAACAAGTTATATATGTCGAAAATTCTAAAACAAGCTACCGCAGTTTTTAAAGAGGCTTGAAAAAATAGTGATATTTTAAAAAACATTTAGTTGAAGCTTTTTATTGTAAAAGTTTTATTGTAAATTTAACGACTTGCAGTCAATTTTAATTGTGAATGAATAATATTTGTACTTACTTTTGGCCAAACGTTTTCGAGTCATGGAGACTCATTTTCAAGGCCTTGTGAATAAATAATATTTGAACTCGCTTTTGACCAAACGTTCTCGAATCATGGAGACTCATCTTCAAGGCCTTGTGAATAAATATTATTTGTACTCACTTTTGGCCAAACGTTTTCGAGTACAAATATTATTTATTCACAATTAAAATTGACTGCAAGTCGTTAAATTTACAATGAAAAGTTTATATTAACAACGCAGATCGTTATGGAACAAGAAATCCAAGACTTTTATAGTGTTCAAGATTTCCTTTCAGATCAAAATTCTCAACTAATATTGATATTGTTATTATGGTATGTAATACTATAGTGTGTAGGATTGATAATATTCTATGTATATAATTTTTTTTTTGTAGATTACGTCTTGGAGACTCCAGTTAAGGAGTATAAGACAAGTCAGATTAACATTAGTCATATACACTGAATTGTTGATCTGACTTGTCTTATACTCCTTAACTAGAGTTTTCAAGACGTAATCTAAAAAAATCACTTTTGACTAATTTACAAGGATGCATACTTTCTTAGCATTTACATCAAGTATAACAGGTACAGAGCAAAATTGAATAACAATGTAACACAATTATAACACGTGACAAATGTTGACACAGTATTTCTATCTAAATTATGATTTTTAATCATGGTGGAGGGATGCATTTCACTTCTTAAGAGTACCTAATGATGTGAGAGATTCTCTCAATTAGTATTGAATCAAAGAGTAAGGTAGCAAGTAAAAACTTGGCGGGCCGCTTAGCACAGTTGGTTGGGGCGTCACAACTTCAGCTTGCTGTCGTTTCAGTGGTCGTGGGTTCGAATCCCGCTCCTCCGTCTGGCATCCATATGTGTTATCATTCACCTCACTACCCACGCACAAGTCTCGGACTCATGTAGGCATCATCAGCAATAATAAAAATACAATAAAAAATCATAATTTAAATAGAAATACTACAGTGTCAGCTTAGATATTAGGTTATTTCGTTTTCTTCAGAATTAATTATACTTTTGATTCCCAATAATGATTTTTTTTTGTTGCATACCTGGATCAACTTATAAAGGTACATAATGGAGTCCATTGATGCTTTACAGCCTTCCGATGAGGCAGCTCTCTTGCCCCAGTTGGGCGAGAAGTTCACCTGTGCTGTGCAAATCACTGCCATTATCAGGGCGCAGAATAAAACAGCAATAGCACGAGCCATCTGTCAACAAATAAAAGAAAAGTGCTTCATAGCAAACTATTACTATAAATAATAATAATAAAACAAGCGTCAGTTTGAAAATTATTTAAAAACAGATCAAAACACCTTACAATAAAAACAAAACTAGCATTAATTTCCTGTCCAATTATGGTTTGCCTCAGGGTCCTGTGTTGTCACCATTTCTCATTTTTATTTAGGGGAAAGGTGGGAGGCTTGAGACACAGGGAGGCTTGAGACATAGGGAGGCTTGAGACAGTGCTGTATCTCTTGATTTTGAATTCAAATGGAGTTTCCCGGCTCATTGCTGCCAACCTAGACATATATTAAGCTCATTTATTTGTTTGATTGTGATGGCATTGATGTCTGGTTTCTTCAAGATGGCGATCAATGTTTAGGAAGCAATCGATGCAATATCGACAAGTGACATTATAAGGTCCTGATCTTTATAGATTGCTAATTTTTTGTATTGGACAGTCACCAACGATTCACTAAGGTATGTAGAATGCTGTTAATGATCTAGTTTCCATGTAGTTTCAGGATAAAAATTTAATTAATACAATTACAAAAATTATGTACTCAAGGGAGGCTTGAGACAATTGGTTTAGGGAGGCTTGAGACAGTGTCTCAAGCCTCCCTTCGATTCTGCTTACTGTCTCAAACCTCCCTCTAATTTTTCTACTAATGAATTGATTCCTATTAATCCTTTCAATTGTTTTCTTTTCAAGGAAGTGTTCTGAAAAATGTTATTATGATGTTATTAAAACAAACATGTCTTTTTCTGTTATAAACCACTATTCTTGATCTATTTCATGCAAGTTTATAATAATAGCCTAGTCTTTGCATCCATGCCAGTCATGTAAAATAAGAAGCCAAGCTTACTTATTTTCTCAAAGCTAAGTATTTTTATAAGTCCATGCTATAAGTATAAAGCTAAGAATAAAGCTAGCTTTATTATAAGTATAAAGCTAAGTCCTATATTTATCAATCTATATTCTGTATTGTTTTTTCAGGATGCCATTTGAGTGGAAGAGCAAAACTGGTAGAACAAGAAAAGGAAATGACCCTAAAAAACTGGAAGAAGCCGTTAGAGCTGTAGTAGAAAAGAACAAAGGATTGAGAGAAACAGCCAGGGAATTTGAGATAGACAAGCAGACTCTTTCAAGGTATGTACAGAAATTCATGAATAGGCCTGTCCAAAATGAAGCAACTTCAATGGATCTCTTCACACAAAATTATACAACTAGACAATTTTTCACTGTGGAAATGGAAAATATGCTTGAACAGTATTTGAAAAAATCTTCTTGTTTGAATTATGGACTAACTCCGAAATTGACTCAAAAACTTGCATTCTTATTTTCTCAAGCAAATAATGTACAAGTTCCTCCATCATGGACTGAAAACAAATCAGCTAGTAGGGATTGGATGAAAGGTTTTATGAAGCGTCACCCAAGTCTCTCTTTGAGACAGCCTGAAGCTACCAGTTTAGGCCGCTCTACAAGCTTCAACCGACACAATGTTGGTTTATTTTTTGATAACTTGGAGACAGTTATGAAAAAATTCAACTTTGGACCTCAAAATATCTTCAACTGTGATGAGACAGGTGTTCAAACCACACATCGCCCAGGGAAAATCATTGCCATTAAAGGTACCAAACAGGTTGGGAAAATGACCTCTGCTGAACGTGGACCAACTGTAACAATCTGTGCCACAATAAATGCCTTGGGTAACAGCATTCCACCTTACATAATATACCCAAGAGTTCGTCATCAAGAGTATATGGAGAGAGGATCAGTGGCAGGCACTAAGATTGGTCGTAGTCAGAATGGCTGGATGACTTCAACCAATTTTGAAGAATATCTTGATCATTTCATCAAATATTCTAAACCAACAAATGACAACCCAGTTCTGTTAGTGTTTGATAATCATGAAAGTCACATTTCACCTGCCATTATCACAAAAGCAAAGGAAACTGGAATAGTACTACTTACACTGCCACCACATTGCTCCCACCGATTGCAGCCATTAGATAGGACTGTCTATGGGCCGTTCAAGGCAGCCTACAACCGCGTTGCAGATGAATACATGTTGAAAAATCAAGGGAAGCCAATAACTCTACAAACGATTGGAGAACTCATAGGTCAAGCCATTCCCTTGGCATTCACTCCACGGAACATCATTAGTGGATTCAAGTCAACAGGAATATTCCCATTCTCAAGAGACATTTTCAATGATTTGGACTTTATGCCATCTGATGTCACAGATCGACCATGTCCAACCACAACTTCAGTAACAGCTTCAACTTCTCAGACAACTTCTCTTCTTTGTACAACTCCTACTCAACTAACAATTTCTGAAATGGATAGGCCTACATCAACAGCTACACCTTCTCAAGGACCAACATCTTCTTCTGAAATGGATAGGCCTTCATCAACTCAACCCTTGAGCACTGGATCTTCAAAGCAATCATCAGCTGTAGTCTCACCAGAAGTCATAATGCCTTTCCCTAAGGCAGAAGAGCGTAAGAAGGTAGGCCCATTTGTAAACAGGAAGAAAGGAAAATCGCGAATTTTGACTAGCACTCCTGTGAAAGAAGGTATAGAGAGAGAGAGAGTTTGAAGACAGGTGTAAGAGGAAACTGAATCTAGGTGCACCCAATATGAAGAAAAAGAGAGAGAGTAAAGGAATTTGGAAGCCACCACCAGCATCATCTACAAGTGTTCCAAATAGTGATGATTTGTGCCAAGAGTCAGGCTCTTCTGACATAAGTTTTTCATCTAATTCATCTTCATATGATGGAAGTGAGGAAGAAAATCTAGTAATAAAAGAAACAGACTTTGTTGTGGTAAAATTTCCAGGTAAAAAAAATATAATCCACTACATTGGATCAGTGGAGAAGGTGATTGATCCTTTATTTGAATATGAGGTTAATTTTCTCCGTCGTCAAGGTATTGCATTTGTCTACCCAGCAGTGGAAGACAAATCAATTGTTTCATTTGGAGATGTATGCAGAACTGTACCACTATTGCGGTCATGAAGAGGAAAATATTACTTCAAGAAGCAACACACTAATAAATATCCTAACTTACGATGAGGTAAAAAACACAAAAAGAACAATGTGAATAGTTATCCTGTAGGTCGTTTGTGATGATAATTATAAAGAAGTTACTGAGGTATCCTATCAGAAAAATGACTTCTTCCTTACTTAATCTCGAATAATAATTAATTATTTTCTCAGTTAAAAATGTAATTCTAGTGAGAAGATGGAAGGCTACCAGTGTCTATTGTTTTTTTTTCTATGAAGGACTTTATATTCATATTTTGATGAACTTTTATATAAGAAAGACATAGATAATAATATTAATAGTTAAGATTTTCAATTCCTTTTTTAACCATTTTTGTAATTCTTGTAAGAAGATGGAAACCTACCAGTTATTGTCTACCAGTTCATTGCTTTTTTTTATGAAGGACTATATACTATTCATATTTTGATGGACTTTTATAGATGTAAGACATTGATAATAATATTAATAGGCCTAGTTAAGATTTTCAATTCATTTTTTAACCATTTTTGTAATTCTAGTAAGAAGGTAGAAACCTACCAGTTATTGTCTACCAGTTCATTGCTTTTTTTTATGAAGGACTACCGGTACCTATATATTCATATTTTGATGGACTTTTATAGATGTAAGACATAGATAATAATATTAATAGTTGAAATTTTCAATTCCTTTCAATAAATAATCTCAGTTTTGATAGAAATTGAGTTTTTTTTGTAATTTCAATTAGTGTCTCAAGCCTCCCTTCATTTGTCTCAAGCCTCCCCTACTAGGGGAGCCTTGAGACAAAAGACATCAAGATGGTAAATATTGAATAAAAATCATATATTTGTTCTTATAACAGGCAGGAAGTGCACAAATGATACTCGAAGGTTCACTGGACAGGATGCAATGGATAAACAGTTGAATTTTTCAATTTAGAATAATTTATGGCATGAAACATGAAAAATGTCTCAAGCCTCCCACCTTTCCCCTATATATATATATAATTATGGCCTTGAGGGTCAGAGACATGAACATGGCTATGCTACCAGAGTGATGGAGGTTGACTTGACTATCAGATGCCTAGATATAGACTAAGTCTAATAGGAAAAAGTCCCTGGTACATGGGTATGAGGTTGTTCAATGCTCTCCCCCTTGACTTGAAACAGTGTAGTCATGAGAGGGTCTTTAAGAAAAAGTTAATTCCCCACCTTATTGCTAAATGCCCCTATAATGTAATGGAGTAGAACGCTGTATTTGTAGAACACTAAATAGATTTCGAGTGAATCAAAACAAATTGATTTCTTCCTGGATTTCTTGTTCCATGACGAACTGCGTTGTTAATATTAACTTTTCATGTGAAATTTAACAAATTGATTATTTTTTCAAGCTTTTTTTTTTGTTAATAGAAGCCCACAAAAATCTATGTGTTGTGGATATTTAAATGGTTTTGTCATTATAACATATCTTGGAGATTGTATTAATTTGTGTAATTGGCATTAGCCATGTTATAATAGGTTAACTAAACTATACATTTTAATTTTAGTAGTAAGTAAAGTTTTATAACATTTTGACATGCCACTGTTTGTGGAGCATAGCTCCTGATTTCAAATGTTTGTGACGAATAATAAATACAAATACAAATATAAATATTTTATAAATGTGGTAGTGCAGTTGGTTGGGGCGCTTGTCTGTGATAAGATAAGGCTCTGGCTGGCCTCGTTTCCTGCAGCCTTGGGTTCGAATATCATTCAGCCATGGATGTTTCTCATCATTAACCCATTCACCTCACCCACGCACAAGTCTCTGGACTCATGTGGGTATCATCCGCAATAAAAAATAAAATAATGAAGTGACATTTGTAGGCTGTCTTGAAAAAGTTTTAAACATTTCATCTCTGACACGAATAGAATTTACAAGGCCTGTACTAATCCAGCATTTCATTGATCCTTGTTTATTTGGTATGTTTTTCAAAACGATTTAATATTTATATGACACTTTAATCTGTTCAGAAATGAAGTAAGCATAAAAATCATCAATATTATTAATATAATATATCTGTATGAAGAACGAAAGTTTTTCTCAATAATTTTAGATGAAATTATTATGGAATTACTTATTATGGAATTAATTATTATGGAAGTACTTAGGTAAATTCTCCCATTTATTCGAATTGTGTTCTTCAATATATTATATTCCAGTTTCCAGACAGTGTAGGCAAAGAATTACATAATATGCAATGGCGGAGAATAATGATGGATTGATTTTATTACATTGTTCATCTATTGCATTCTTTTTGATGATTTGATTTAATTGCATTATTGTCAGTTTATTGTTGTTGTATTATTTTTGTCCATTGTGTATCATTGTGATTTGTATGTCAGTGCTATGAATAAATTTCATTTTCAATTTCAATATCTTTTAAAATTGAATAGTATTTATTGATACAGGCTACAACAAAGTGTTTGTTGATTTTTACTCTGACCTAGCCTTTCTTTTTTTGTAGATTACCTACGTCTTGGAGACTCCGGTTAAGGAGTACAAGATAAGTCAGCCTACATAATATTGTCAGAGATAGTCTTCCACTAAATTATTATGAAGCTCATGCTAGTCAAACCATTGATTTTCCCACACTTCTCTGGTGATTCAGTAAGTCACATTGTGATTTAAGTGTAGAATTTGTCACTAGACTACTGTCTCAGATTTGTTTATGGCTTGAAGCGAAGATGGAATCACATACATCTTCTTATTACAGTCGAGTTTCTGTCTTGAAGTTGGGGATCATAAGACGGTATTAATTGCCTTCATGTGGAACCGATTTAGCTCAAAATGAATGCCCAGGATTATGCAACTAAGTAATAACAATTCATAACATCATTGTATAATTCACCCACGCATAAGTCTCAGTCTCGTGTGGGATATATCATATCATATATATCATATATCATAACCGATTTATCTCTATAATATGAATATCCAGGATTATGAGAGTTGGTTTTGAAGGAACTGACAATTTATCAAACTGGCAATCAAACTTATATATAGAACATAATTCATTAATTTCGAAATCCTCCAAGTGCTATTAATTGATTATACTGAAGACTTCCGAAATGGCGAATATTCACAACAGTATTGAATAGCTGATAGGTATCGATGAATACTACTGAACAAAAATATCAGTCACCGACGGGAATCGAGAATTGGGAGGTCCGCGGTTCGATTCCCGGCAGTGACTGATATTTTTGTGTAGCACTGCTCAACGATTTCCATCAGCTATTCAATGCTGTTGTCAATATCCGCCATTACGGAAGTCTTCAGTACAATTAAGAATTAATAGTACAATAATTAAGAGAATCTCGAAATTAATGAATTATGTTCTATATAATTGCCAGTTTGATAAATTGTCATTTCCTTCAAAACCAACTCGCATAATCCTGGATATCATATTATAGAGTTAAATCAGATATATCCCACATGAATCATGATCTGATAATTAATAGCACTTTGAGGAATTCAAAATTAATAAATGATATCTAATAATTCATAACATAATTGTATGATGCACCTCATCACCCACGCACAAGTCTCAGACTCATGCGGGCTGTGTAGGCAAGAAAAAACAGCAGCATATTGAACAGGACTAAACACAATTGTTAGGTACTGTACTAACAGGTTGCCCGATTCAATTGAATATGGATTTTTAGAATATCGTAACATCCTATCTACAAACTTAATTATTTAATGTCTCTTTTTTCTTATCCATCATCTATCTTCTTCTTATTTTTCTACGTCTTTCTTTTCTATCTTCTTCTTTTTTTTCTTCTCCATCATATTCTCCTTTTTTTCTTATTCTTCTTCTACTTCTCCATCATCACCTTTTTATTTTTGTTCTTCTCCTTTTTCTTCATCTTCTCCATATTCTTCTTATATTCTACTTCCTCTCCTTCTTCCTCACCATCTCTTCTTCTCCACCACAATATTTTTCTTCTTATTCTACTTCCTCTCCTTCTTCCTCACCCTCTTCTTCTATTCTTTTTCTTCTCCTCCTCCCACATCTTCTTCTTCTTCCTCTCCTTCTTTTTCTTCTTCTTCTCCTCCTCCTCCCCGCATCTTCTTCTTATTCTTCTTCCTCTACATCTTCTCCTTTTTTCTTCTCTTGTTTCTTCATCACCATCATTTTCTTTTTCTGCTTTTTCTCCTCCATCTTCTTATTCTTCTCCTAATTAAATTGTTTTTTCTGTCAAGATTTTCTTTGTTATTATCGATTTCATCGATCGCTCACTGCTCCAGGGTTGAAGAGCTTTTTCTGTAACTTTACAACAAGAAGAACTCAATTTATAACCGACTTCAAAACAGGAGGAGGTTCCCGCAATCAACTGAGGACTGTAAATGGAAAACGCTGAAAGTGCCACAAAATGAAAATTTCGTTTTTTTTTGTTAAAAATGTTCTATATGCCATCCCCAATAACGTAGTAAACGTTGAATGTGCCAATGAGATCATATTAGTTTTTTAAAGCCCTGATAGACTGCGCCACCAATCAATGTCCATGTACAACTTCATAGAAAATGATGAAAGTGCCATCCGCCATTGTTCACAACATAGAGGCACTTACATCATAGTGGCACTTACAGTTTCTTGGAATTTATTGTGAACATTCATCACTTCTAGAATCACGCAGCGGGCACTTTCATTGTTTTCTAGGTAATTTTTCCTTCTTTATTTTTTTCTTCAATAAGCACATATTTTTTTAATAAAGAATGTTACCATTTGTTGAAGAGCATAACTTTGCAGCAGATAGATATTTTTAAAATTTTATAAATCATGACATTGCAGATTTGCAATGTTTTTTTTAGTTCCTGAACAATTTTGATTTTGTCACTTTCAACATTTTCCATTTACAGTCCTCAACTATTCTGTTACAAAAAAAAACCTTGAAATAACTTTGCATCGCAAAACTTATCTTGGTGAGTCACGTACGCTTTTCGAACTACATGTTGTTCATTTTCGGCGCTTTTGTGGCACTTTCTAATTTTCTACTTCAGGCCTTCAAATCTATGAATACTTTATTTCTGTATTTATTTCTGAATACAGGCCTTTATTTCTATGAATACTTATTTGTATGTATTTACCAATTAAAAGAATCTTCCATTCGATACAACATACTATTTTTTGTATTTGCAAAATAATTACAGGTTGTGTTCCTGGGAGCCTTACCAGTAACCGGTAAATGTTACCGGTAACGTCTTATTGGTCTATTCAAATTGATAGACGTTAAAAAAAATTAATAGACCAATCAGACGATGATGATGCTCCACAACAGAGCGAAACAATATTGTAACTCAATGTTATGTGAGTGCTTAATTTCACATGAAAGTATTTTTTCTCAGTTTAATCAATTTCCCCGTATATTTTTATTTAGTTCATCTTATTTATTCATTTATTATTATTTACGGTATTTATTTATTGTGAAAAAATTACATCTTGTGGCTTTTTATGGAATTTGGTATGAAACAACGGAGCATTAGGCTTATCAAATACGATACCATATTTCTCCATGTCCAAGTCAAAAACTGACATTTTTATCTCTTCATATAACTTTGTATATTTTCAGTAATAATTCTTTAGTATTCTTGGAGCTTAGGCCTTTATAGTAGACTGCTGCTTTTAAACACCGTTTTTTTTTTAATTTCTTTGTCAGAAACCGACATTTTCATTTTTTATGTAACTTTGTATCTCTTCTAATAATATCCAATACTATCTCAATATATATCTATATCAATACTATCTCGCCAAACTATGGCATCTTTCCGGGAATACACAAACCGATCTGTCCGAATTCTAAACTCTTGTTGAAGTCTTACATGTAGGGGCACCATTTTGGGAGGGCAGGGGGCCCTATGGCCCCCCAAAGTATCCCAATAATGCGCGTATTGATATTAATATTATAATATTGAACACAATTTATCCATTGGAATAACATATTTACTTGATAACATAGAGATAAGGAGCTCAATTGAAAACCAGGAAAGCTTACAAGAAATCAGGAAAGCTTAATTGAACCAAAATTCAAGCAATTTAGATAGATTTACCAACAAATCTGACCGATTTTACCGTTTGGACTGAAACGGCGTTTCTGTTACATGACAGCAGCTTCAAGCAAAGCATCATGCATATTAACATCGTTAGTGACTTTCTCGATTAACATAAATAAACAGAGTTCGAATGTTCGGGAGCCTAAACATCATTCGAGACTCGATACCGAATTCGATACCGATTCGAGATTCGATACACAATCGCATACGGTACGGCAAGCTATGAATCCCACACAACATTTTTTCAACTTTTGATTCAAAATTCTTATTGAATGCAATATTCAATATGCGTTCAAAGAAATTGAATCTTGAAGTGACGTATGAACTTACGGTTTGGTCATAAATTTCAATGCACGTTTATTTTTCTTGAAGAATCGTGAAGAATGTATAGTGTACAAGAGTTATTCCTTTCACACCAAAATTAAGCCTCACCTCAACTAATTGATATAGTGTGTAATTAACTAGTATATAATTTTTTTATGATGAAGCCCACATGGGTTTGAGACCTGTGCGTGGGTGATGAGTTGGATGATGGTAATTGATGAGTTGGATCTACAGTTTTAGGTGGTATTGTATATGCATAATTGTTGATCTGACGTGTCTTATACTCCTTAAACGAAGTCTCCAAGACGAAATCTACAAAAAAGGTTGGGTTTGAGTAGCCTATATATTTAATGAATAATTATCAATTATAATGGAATAGATACTTGAATGAGAAATTTTTTGTGAAAACTTATGGACCAATGGAAAACAACGGAACTGCAACATAAAAACTTCAGTTATTCAATTTAACGTTTTAATTCAATTTCAATCCCTTGTATTCCATCTATATAATGTACAAATTTACTTTAATAATCCAAAATTACTGTACAAATAATACTGAAAGATAAAATACAAATCTACAATATGTTATCTGTGATGTTTTCCATAACGAAATACTTGATGAAAAATCTAATATCAAAACATACACTGTATTTCTATTTATTTAAATTATGATTTTCACTCATAGTGGAAATATGCAGAAATACATCAGGCTGATGAAGCTTCCCTTTAGAAGTGAATTGCACTCCCCAGTTTCAGTGAGTAAAAATCATAATTTAAATAGAAATGCAGTGTTAATAATTATGTTAAATGTAGTATTAATATTAGATATTATATAATATTATTTGTTTACTAGAAATATATGAAATAAAATATGTAACACCATGTGGTATCCAGCCGGATCACGGCTATTACTTCCCTAATTGATGATTGACGAGTTAGACCTACAGTTCTACGTGGGTTCCGAACCACTGGGAAGTGATTTTACAGCAGAGAACAGTGTCTTTTTTGCTGGTCAATCTAATCGGTCACCCTTACAAAGAGTACCTAGGAGAACGCAGCTTATCTCTATCTGATTGAACAGATACCTGCTACGGCTATCACTTCTCCACTTTGAAGAACATGATCAATTCTTTCTAAAAAGATCAATTCTATCTTTTTACTGTAGTTTCCATATAACTTGGCAGCAGTTGAGTTCAGATGTAGCAAGTCCTCCCATCTTCTACACGCTGCCAAGTTATATGAATACTACTACTTTGTAAAAAAAGCACTCACACAGAGCAATAGTCCAAAGAAAGTAAAGAATATTTAAACTCACATCAAGGACCCTCTAACCATAATTTCCCATATATTTTTTGTACTAAATGGATTAAATCATCTCTTACCCCTCTGAATAACAAAGAAAACTTGGAAAATGACAATTTTTGTATGATGAAGCAAGCCTGTTTCATTTTAGCTCTCTGATCCCTTTCATAAACTTCGGATAACTTCCAAGAATTTTTTAATCTATAATGAAATTGAATTGATCAACTGGTGCTAAAAGATAACGCACTTTTAATCAATATTGAAAGTGGGAGTATTCAAGTCATCTTAAAATAGAAGAACTTTCTCAAGATACGCCCCCGTAAAAAATGGAATTCCTCATTAAATAATAACTTATTATCAGCAGGGCCGGGAAATGAGTAGATTACTTTCAATGAACTTTTTTCTATGGTTTTATTCACAGCGAGTCTTGGGGCATTGTTCGTCAGAATCTCTGCTATCCTACATAATAAACAGCTACTTGCTGTTATCTGTCGACAAAACTCTAATGCGGAAGTAGGATAAAGGATAGAAGGAAATAAAATAAGATTATTTATTTATTTATTTAACACCATAAATATCACAATAAACAGTTGAATATCGTCATAAGTTTTTTTTTTTAATTTTTTGAAGAGAGGAAGAAAAATGAGGAGAAAAATAAAGGAGAGGGTGAAAGAGAAGAAGCAGGTGAAACGAGGAGAAGGAGAAGGAGAAGAATAAGAAGATGGAGGAGAAAAAGCAAAAGAAGAAGAAGAAGAAGTTGGAGGAGAAAAGCAAAAGAAGAAGAAGAAGATGAAAGAGGAGGAGAAGGAAGAGGATGAGAAGATGGTGGAGAAAAGGCAAAAGAACAAGGAAAAGAACAAGAAAATAAAATAAGAAGAAGAAGGAGGAGGAGGAGGAGGAGGAGGAGGAGGAGGAGGCGGAGGAGGAGGAGGAGGCGGAGGAGAAGGAGGAGGAGGAGGAGGAGGAGGAGAAGGAGGAGGAGGAGGAGAAGGAGGAGGAGGAGGAGGAGGAGGAGAAGGAGGAGGAGGAGAAGGAGGAGAAGGAGGAGGAGGAGGAGGAGGAGGAGACAAGAAGGATAAGAAAAGGCACTATTAAATTTGTAGATAGGTTGGTACACATTTAAGAAATCTAGATTCAATTAAATCATGCAACCTGCTTGTTATAAATTAAGCGCTTTTCTTAGGAAATGGAGAAAGCATATCTGAAGATATTTTAAAATGTTCTATTGAATATTAACTCTTCTAAAAACATTAAAATAGTCTACCTAAAAATAATTCAATAAATAAAAATGAACAAATACCTAAGGAATAATAATTATTGTTAACTTTTCATGTGAAATTTAACGACATGCAGTCAAATATTTGACTGCATGTCGTTAAATTTCACATGAAAAGTTAATATTAACAACGCAATTCGTCATGGAACAAGAAATCCAGAATAATTATTGATTAAAATTGACTAGGTGCCTACTTGAATGTGGATTTAATTTGTTAAACTTCAGTTATTTGTAAAACTCAGTTATTGAGAATGATCACTATTAAATAAATTATAGTAATCCACAATTGTTTTATAATTTATAATAACTATGAAAAATTGATGGTTTTTTTTAACTTTTTTAGTGTTATAAGTTCTATTTTAATTTAGTATTATTATCTTATTTATCTCAATTATTATTTATTCAAAGTTTAATTTTTATCACAAGTTTATTTAACAAGGAAGTTCATTTAGTACAGTGGTTCCCAAAGTGGTCCATGTGGACCCCCTGGGGTCCACGGGGACTTGCCAGGGGGTCCATGTCAGTGAAAAATAAAATTGGGGGTCCATGATATGTTAATGGGGGTCCACAATAGCGAATGTCTTTGGATCGGGGCGTGGTATATGCTATGTTCAATCTAATATCAACACTGACACTGTATTTCTAAGTAAATTAGGATTTTTACTCACTTATACTGGAGATACTGGAGGTATGCATTTCACTTCTAAACATAATCTTCATCAGCCTACAAGTGAAATGCATCTCTCTAATATCTGCAGTATACGTGAGTAAAAATCAATATTTATATAGAAATACAGTGTCATTTTTGATATTAGATTGTTCATCAAGTATTTCGTAATGGAAAACATCACAGAGTACCAGTAGGGTACTTATGTACTTGTATAATACTGTACTGTTATACGTACATGCAAGCAAGCATTATACCTATTTGAAATAATAGCGCTTTCTATGAAAACATTTTTAAATCTCAGAGAATTCATACTTAGTTTTCTTATATTTTAAAATTATAAGCCTTCCCTGGTAGGTGACTAAACAGCTCAGGTTTACGTTTACCAGATATTAATTTGCGTTTTTAGTTGTATTATTATAAGAAAAACAAGCCTCATATCCTTTCAATTATCTTCTATTATATTTCAAAACTAATAACATTTACTGGTAGGTCACTAAACAAGTCAGGTACTAAATATTTCAAGCTATTTTTAGCATTGGCTTTAGCATTAGGCCTACTGTCATTGGTATAGCGACGGGGGGGGGGGGGGTGTTCCGGCTTACAACCCCTCCATTAGCTTGTGAAAGAGGCCCCAAAAATGAGTAGGGCAGCATCAATAATAATACAAAAATATCGGTTACTGGAGGTAAAAAAAGGTTTTCATATCTGAAGAGTATAGCCTAAATAATGTTACATCTAGAAAAAAACTATAATTTTAATACTTTAATCAACTTAAAAAATACTCCAATTAAAGCTATAGAGGGGATGAGGCGAACAAGGCAAGTTTCCTTGGGCCTCAACGTCAAGGGATCACATCATTTTACAAATGTAAGCAAGTGATACAACAAAAATAAAATAAGGGGCCCCAAATTGTACAGCTAGGGCCTCTTTTTTCTAGTTTGTACAGCTAGGGGCCCCTTAGAAGCATAACACCCTAGAGGCCGCGGGACCTACGGGCCCGTTTTTATTGTCAGTATTCAGTATAGTCATGTGAAGTAGAGATTCAAATAGGCTGCATCTAGAATATTTCAAATTTCAACGTTTATACATAAGAGTCCCCTGATTGCCTCGGCTTTGGGCCTTCAAAGACTCCACGATGCTGGTGGGTCCCAATATTTTCGGAGCCCCCAAACGTGGGTTTGAATTTCCCCAGACCTCTTGAATGAAGTTGACACAGTAGGCTTGAAAGGAGAAAAGGTCTCTTAATATTTTTGCAGATGGGCTTCAAAGCTCATTTCTGTTACTGTTCAGATCTGATACCCCAAATAGTTTATTGTGATCATGAAATTTGTCACGCCATGAATCAATCAGCAAATAATATGAGGGTTGATAGCCATAAAAAAAAGCTAAAAGTTGCACTTTCTAGAACTTGAGAATTTCTTTTTCAGAATCCCCCATGTTTTGAAGTTTTGTCACCATCTATTTATGTAATTACAAGATTACTATAAGTTAAAGTTTGGAATTGGATGTGTTATTAATTCATTCGCTCTTTGCAAGTTGAACCAAGTTCCATTCAAAATCATAATAATTTTTATAATTTTACATACCGGTATTCCAATATTAGTGAATAGTTCAAAAGATTACACAAAAATAGAAGAGAAGTTTATTGCTCTCTCTGGTGCCAGTTAGTACCCTTTTCCCTAGCTTCCACAGCTTTTTCGACAAATGGTTATCAGTTGGCTTACACTCGAATTTTATCTTTAAACTGAAGAAAAAATTCAAATTAGTTACAAATCTGTGTAGGTTGTACACAGATTGTTTGAGTACAGAAAACAACTAGGCATAGCTTAAAGACTTAAGCAATGCTAGTTGGGAAATCGAGTCATTAATTGAAAATTGGTGTTCAGGGTGAAGGTGTAAGGGAGCCTTATCAGTTGGCTTACACTCGAATTTTATCTTTAAACTGAAGAACAAATTCAAATTAGTTACAAATCTGTGTAGGTTGTACACAGATTGTTTTGAGTACAGAAAACAACTAGGCATAGCTTTTAAAAGACTTAAGCAATGCTAGTTGGGAAATCGAGTCTTTAATTGAAAATTGGTGTTCAGGGTGAAGGTGTAAGGGAGCCTCCAGCCTCAACTCTGTCCCGGGCCACTAAAATGTCTCTGGGTGTCCCTGATTGTAATAATAATTTGAAATTACTATAACTTGTTAAATTTGCACTATAAAAGTAGTATTTTTTAGATTTTATACATTAAAATTTGTTCACAACTAATCAATGAACAAACAATAAACGAAAAGTGGGTTCAAGTTCTCAGGCAAATGATTCATAAAAACAGCGATTTATCGAATTTAAACTTTCACCTTACCCAATTGATAATACTCGTATAAAATTACTGTTTTTGAGCCACAAATCAAGCTCTCAACATCGGACATTCAAAAATTTTCCCATAATGTGGACTAAAATTAATGGATTAATGTTTTTCTAGACATTAGTAGAATCTCTTGGGTTACAATGTTAGAGGGACTACTTATTAAAATTTTTCTGGGGGAGGATCCCCGGGGGCTCCCAAATTTCCAATAAGCCCCCTCCCCATTAAAAGATCTTCACAACGCTACTGATTACTGTATTTGTATCGCCCTTTTGTCACAAATTTGATGCAATATTCTAAAAAAGGTGAATTATATTCATTGTTATTTTCCACCTCCTCTCCTCAATTCTCTCTCTATCACATTCTACTAACAATGAGTGTCCTGTTCGCCCACATTGAGCAGCCTTGCTGATTTTAATAGATGCGAATGTTGCAATTACTACAAAGGACACAATGTTGATAATAAAATACCGGCTGTTATACTTCTTGAGTTCCATTAATACTATTCCACTATAACCAACAGCAATATGTCATACTATTTGATTATTTCAATTCAAATTCGACTATATTACAAAAATTTACTAAGTTTATGTGCTTTTTAATATTTTCTTCGCCACAATTTGAATTGGTTACTGGGAGCAGTAGACCTACTTCATCAGCTTTCAAAAACACATTTCAACTTATAGTTTAAAAAGAAATTGATGAAATTTATGCAGGGGGTCCACCTAAAACCAAAAATCATGGCAAGGGGTCCATGAGGCAATAAAGTTTGGGAACCACTGATTTAGTAGATTAATTAATTTTTCATGTACCATAAGCTTATTACAATATATTGTACGTTAAATATATTTTTTTTTAAAGAATGGAGCCCACATAAGTCTGAGACCTGTGCGTGGGTAATGAGTTGAATGATGGTAATTAATAAGTAGGACCTACAGTTTAAGTTGGGATCCGAACCGCCGGGAATTTCTTTTACAGCAAATAATAGAGTCTTTTTTATGGCCAATTCAATTGGTCACCCTCAAAAAGAGGGCCCGGGAGTTCGTAGCTTATCTTTATCTGGCTGAACAAATACCCAAAATTGAAATTAGTATCGTCCAAACCACCTTCTAAAGTGGACAATTTCATATTCAAATGAATGCAATACAATGCAAACGATCCTCAATATTGGGAAAGGTTGATTAAATTTAAAGTCCATTTTGACTCAGATGGGAATTTGAAGTGTTTGCAGCGAGCTGCAAAATGTTAATACTCTGTAATGAACTCTCTCACAGCTTTAGGGTTGCATAGAGTTCAATAAAAAATACTTCTTAAATAGTTTTTCTGAAGATTATGTCTTAAAAACTTCGGTTATGAAGTATAAGACGAGTGAAGTGTATTCTAGCATTTTACACGGTTTCGCCCGGGAATCCAGATGGGGTTTTTCTTTCCTTATGGTAGTGGTGACAAAATTACAAAAAAATACACTATGAGTACCGTACAGGGTGAGTGAAATAACATATAGTGTTTATATTACATCATTTGTTTGGAAAGAGAAGTTCACAAATAACCTTTTTTTATTCTTGGAAACCACATGGACAAAAAGTTTAAATTTGCTACACTTAAATTTACATTTTTGCTACAATTTGCTACACTTAAATTTACATTTTTGTTCAACCGAGACCCTAGACACGTACTAAGAACGGGGTTTGGAAATTTCCTTAAAGTACGCCTGAAATTGTCGTTTTTCTAACATTTCTTTTTCTTAAAAACCACTTGGAAAAAAATGTAAAATTTGGTGCACTTGTTCAGTGAAGACCCTAGCCACTTGATAAGAGAAGTTTTTAAAGTTTCCCCAAAATAAGCCTTAAATTGAGGTTTTTCTAGAATTTTTCAGCGTTTCACGTATAGGGGGCCAAAAATTTTAGAACAATAGTCAACATTTACCCGCTGTTTTATTATAAATTTGTCCCACCGGCACAAACGGATACGTGGCTGAACGGTTAAGGCGAGCGAAGTGAGCCTGCAGGCTAGTAATAACTTTCATGCAGAAAACAATAATACTGTAATATAAACTTAAAAAACACTTTTAAGTGGAAATACACTTTCAAGTGTTTTTTAAGTTTATATTAAATATTAGTGGAAACAAGATGGATCTTCAAGATCATAATACTGTAATATATATTTTGACAATCTAATATCAAAACTGACACTGTATTTCTATTTAAATTATGATTTTTACTCATTTATACTGGAGGAATGCATTTCGCTTCTAAGGAGAAGCTTCATCAGCCTGCCACCTATTATATTATATTCTGAGTCTGATTTCTATTTTAATAGAAAATAGGACTTCGATTCGTTTATTACTCCCGGTGGAATGTGAGCATATAAATAAATGCAATAATTGATAAAACATTTTACAAGCAGCCTCTTTTGTTGCTTACCCGAGTTGTAACATTAAATAGAGAATTGTACATGACAGAACTATGTTAGAAAGAAAGGAAATGCTGTCATAAGAGTATATATTTGAAGAAGTGCATGATACTGGTCAGCCTGCTGCTGAAAAATCAACAATCCGAAAAGGGCGCGTATCGTTTTTCAAATACTTCAGCCTACCTCCCCTCAACAAAGGACAAATCTGTAAATATAGGAGAGAAGTACTTTCTGGTTTTGACACTCAAGGTCAACACTCGTCTGTTCCCGAAGTAATTCATATGTATTATAGCTTCAAAATATTACTGTTTTGGGAAGTGATATCAGATCAGGGATCTATTTAATCAGATTAGATAAGCAACGCTCTCCTAGGCCCTTTCTGTAAGAGTGACCGATTGAATTGGCCACCAGAAAAAACTACCGGGTCCTCTTTGTGAGGGTGACCGTTTGGGTTGGGCAGCAAAAAAGACTCTGTTCTCTGCTGTAAAATCACTTCACAGAGGAACCACCTAAACTTGTAGGTCTCCCCACCAATAAAAGTCATACGCATTTACTTATTACTGCTTTTGCTCTTTCTTGGAAAAATTATATGAAGACATTTTTTCTGATGAGATTTGTGGGATACCCAAAATTGGCTTAAAAAATTACTGTTTTGCTGTACCTTGACAAAAATTTATGAAAGAATTTTTTATAATAGGATTTGTGGAAGACCCAAAATTGCTTTAAAGTATATAGAAGGGGGAGGATGAAGGGGGTTTGTACCACTATATTTCAGGTATAAACTAAAATTTAGGGGAAAAATTCATTTCATGGTGAATCTAAAAGCTCTTTGACCACGTTAGTGGATGAATTTCACTTGATTTCTAAATATTTCTGAATTTGCCAAACATTTAAATATCATCATGAGTATACCGGTTTCAAATATACCATGAATATTTAACAGCAATGTATGCAATGGGTCTTATCAGACCTAGCAATACCTGTGATGCTGTGATCAATAAATCTATCTATCTAATCTATCTATCTATACCATCAATAGGTGGCAGGCTCGCTTCGCTTGCCTTGACCGTCCAACTCTATCGAGCTAAGGTAATAATATAGCCGGTGAGAGTCAAAATTAAGAAGTGGTTGGCCGCTCGCTGAGCGTGGTGTCAGGGTTTTCAGTCACTCGCGCTCGGGACTGCACTTGGGAGGGTGACTGGCTGCTTATGACATAATAATCATAATTTTCTACTTTACTGTTACTTACACGGTGGATCGGAACCCACCTTATACTGTAGGTTCACCATTTATCATCATCCACCTCACTAACGTTTCTTTCCTCATTATATTTTTCTCTTAAATTTTATTTTTTCTTCCTTTGGTTACAAATTCTATTATCATTTTTCTTTCTTAATTCTGTCTACTTCTATAGAAGTTATTTTATTAATTTTGTGATATGATTTTTTTCGGAGGATGAAACCCACATAAGTCTGAGACCTGTTCGTGGGTAATGAATTGGATGAAGGTGATTGATGAGTTGGACCTACAGTTTTAGGTGAGTTCCGAACCACCGGAAAGTGATTTTACAGCAGGGAACAGAGTCTTTTTTGCTGGCCAATCCAATCGGTCACCGTTACCAAGATAGCCCAGGAGTTTCATAGCTTATCTCTGATTGAACAGATACCTGCTACGGCACTCGGCTATCACTGTTTGCTTAAATGGGCTGAAGCCTTGAGGCAATTATCAATAAATCAATCAATTACCCTCGCATAAGTCTGAGAAACATGTGAGCTTCATCGACAAGAAGTTTAATGCAGTGAGAGTACGCTCATTTAATGTTTATAATAAAATAGAATAGAATAGAATAAAAATTTGTATCAGCAACACAGTATAAAAGTATAAATTTCTGTTCTCTTACAATTTCTATAATATAAATAACCATAAATAATTTCCGGACATACATAATTAAACAAATTTTTGTGATAAACAGAAATATCAGGCACCCCCGTAGTATAAACTATACTAGGGTTACATAGTCAAAGAAAATGTTGAAGATCCATCTTGTTTCCACTAATATTTTTAATAAAAACTTATAAAACACTTTTAAGTAGAAATTGTGACTCACGTTATGGCGTGATGACCGTATCATTCTGATGTTAAGAGCATCGTCAGACGACCCACAGTACACTCACACACCTAATGATTTCATCCAGTTTTCAATGTCATCTATATTGTATCTATCTGAATGCAATAAGATATATACATACATTTTCTTCTAATCTCTCTCTTTCTTTACAGATCCCTCTTTAAAGAAATTAAACATCTGCATTCCAAGTTGTTTCTATTGGAATGTCAGTTGGCAGTTAGCCAATTATTGAAATGTCTATTAATTTGGAAGTTGAATCACAAAAGATGTTCTAACGGCTGTTTTATCGTGTCCTACTCTAGATATGGGTGCCAAGCTTTTCTTTATATCTTGCAAGTTCAGAATCGATTCTCACAAGTCAAGGAGAAGAATTTCCCGTAGCTTTCCCGCCAACGTATTCATCTACAAATTCACTCTACGATAATGTTTTTAAAAAACTGGACTTTTGCGACATGAGCCAAATATTATAGTATGATATTTTCTAAATTATCAATAGTTTGTCTAACTGTCTAACATTTAGAAGTACCGTACTGGAATCTGACTCGCAATACAGACTAAATAAATCTATGTGGGCTCATATTATTTCAACAATGGTTATATAATAATATTAATAATAAGCGTATGGCTTTTAATGGTGGGGAGACCCTTACGGGTAGTTCCAAATCGCCGTTTGTGCCATGTTACAGGGAACAATGGATAGCTTCAAATGTATTCATCCTAGAAATGTGTAGTGTACGGTATTTTGTAAATTCAAAAAAATGTTGATGAAATAAATTTAAATTCGATTCAATTTATTGTATTTTTCAATAAGTTTTAGTAGTCCTGAATCAATTTAAGATTGAGGAATTCGTGACAACGTTCAAGCTCATTTAGCCTACAATAATTTAGCCACTCCTGTGTTTCGGAAGACACTTTAAGCTGTCGATCCCGGCTGCCCAAAAACAGTCTTTAAGTCACGTCAGTGGCTCTGATTTAGGTGCGACCTGATAACTCTGACACCAGACCTGAGCCAGCCAGGTCACACAGTATTATTATTATTTGAAGGTTGGAAGTTATTCTGTTATGTAAGAGATCAACGAAATCTCTTTCTTGAACTCACCACAACATCATCGAGAAAAACTGATAATGATGTTAACAAGACAAAAATTGATCTAAATAATCGGAAAATCATTGTTCATTCAGATGGATAATCTTCATCCTGTTCTAATCTCCTCGTTTCTAACTGTGTCTATTCTGGTAACCCCACAGCATCTCCAATACTCCATTTCCACAGCTCTTGTCTTATTTTCAGTTTTTTTGTTTTTGTTACCCATACTTCTACATCATACGTCATAATAAGTTTACTTCTGAAAATCGCATTGAATAAGAATTAATACACAGTATTGGGATAAATACAATAAATATGGGATAAATCTCTTTTATAAGTAATGGTTATTCAAACTCGAATATTTAGGTTATTACTGTAGAGAACAAAGTTAACCACCGTTAAACTAACTTAATGATAAATTAAATTACCATTGGCAAATTATACCGTTATTAAAACACTTTTTATAATAAATAAATAATTTTTATGAGTAAAAGACACGTTGGTGAACAAAATAACATACTTTTCATCTCAGTCGAACAATTAGTTTTTACGGCATAAAATTTTGAAAGAATAAAATATTTTTGATATTTTCAAAATAATAAACTTTTGAAAAACTTATTGATCAAAATGAAAAATATGTCATTATGCCTATATTACTGAATGTATATTTCAGTTTTAATAATAAGATTAACAGAAGTTTGAAATAACTTGTAGGTGAGATTAATTGCCCCCAAAAGCCGTAAAACTTCAACTTTGAACCCCCATATCCCAAAAAATAATTGACGAGAAACATTTTTTCTCATGGCGACAGATGAAATTTCAATAACTTAATAATATTCATTACAAGAGACTTCGCAAAAACTTATAACCAAAAACCCTGGACACAGCCCTAACTAACTTACCGTTAGATTAAACTACAATTTAACAAGTTATAAAAGAAATTATACCACAAGTTAGTTCGAAGTTACTGACAATTGAACAAACTGACAAATTTACTTAAACAGAATTTATTAATTTCGAATTCCTCTAATTGCTATTATAGTTTATACTGAAGACTTCCGCAATGGCGGATAATCAGCTATTAAATACTGCTGTCAATATCCGCCATTGCGGAAGTCTTCAGTATAAACTAATAGCAATTAGAGGAATTCGAAATTAAGAAATTATACCGTTAAATTGTATCAAACTGTGACCAAAACAAAGCGTGAAGCGTGTCTACTCAGCGCTCGAGATTTTCTTGCGCGTTCTCAGTAATTTTTAATCAGCTTATTTAATCTGAAAGCCGTGTTTCAAAGTAAAGTAGAAGTTTGTGTCGTGGGTAAAGCTGATCTTTGCACTTGGCCTCTGCTAATTCCTGAGATAATATTTTTCTATCATTAATGTTGATCACTTTTACGTGTACCGTACATATCACAATTTTGTAAACTTGAACTCTGAGTGGTTTTTCTCAGATCTCAGCTAGCAGCCTATGGTGTAATATTAGGAACCGATTTATGCATGATATCTTTTAATGTTCAGAACATTTATTAAGTAATATCAAACAAAGTATTCAAATTAAACATGAAGGTAAAGGTGAGATTAATAACTTATTAGAATAATGTGATGATGAGGATAGTGATGATGTAGAGGAAATCAAAAAATGTTAAATAATAGAGAATGAGAGAATGTAATAAAGAAAGAAAACTGAACAAACTTAAGTGAGGCTTCAAATGATATAGGTGAAGAAAGAGTAAAAAAGTTATAGACATGAGACCTATAGACAAAATGAAGAAAAATAATCAAATACACAAATATCATTAAAGTAGAGATGGTATTGATTGATTAATAGAGCATAAAAAGAGAAAAGAAAAACTGCAACAAACTCCAGTATGGCTACAAATAATAAAGATGAAGAAACAATAGATAAAATAAAAAATTATGAGTTTCTTTCAGATCAAAATTGGGCCTCACCTCAATTAATTAAAATTGTAATAAATTATGGTAACAAGTGAATCTAGTGGATAAGATTGATAATATTGTATGTTGATATGACTTGTTTCATATTTTAATTTTCTAATTTATTGTTTTTTCAGCATCTGCTGTCTGCTGTTTGATCTTTGAGTTCAAATTTTGTGAAGGTAACCCCAATATAGACATTTCTAATGGGGTACCTAACCAAATCTTTTTCACCCATTGTTTTATATTTTGTTTGATATCTATACTGTTATATGTGAAATATTTTGGCAATAAAGATATTATTATTATTATTTATATTATTATTATTATTTATATTATTATTATTATTATTATTATTATTATTATTATTATTATTATTATTATTATATACCGTGTATAAGGAGTGTTAAGGAGTCTTAAAACAAAGTCTTCAATAAGTGCTTAATCTTTAAAACAAAATGAAATGGGTAATATTGTATGTAATAATAGTTGATCTGACTTGTCTTATAATCCTTAACCGGAGTCTTCAAGACATAATATTTTCTGAAAATAGTTTTGATTCAGGTTTTAAAATAACACCTATTTTAGAAAAATCATTCTTTTAATCAAATTTGACAGTTGTCTCTATCAATTTTGTGTAGCGCTATACGTAGACTTTTGAATTTAATTTCTGAACTGTAGTACCAACTCAAGAAACTTCAAAAACGATTGGAAACTATCCTCCGTTAAATGGTTCACTGAATCTTGGAAGTACCTGCACTTTAGGGTTTAAATGTGCTGCACGATTCCAACTGTATTTTAAAACTTCTAAACGAAACTATATCAAAGTTGCTGTCAAAATCGAACAGAGAATCCTCCCAGAACGATTTCCAATTGAAAGCTCCATAACTTATTCTATTGAGCGCTTTGGAATTCACTCTACACGGTAGACAACTCGAAAATTTTGTTAGAGGAGAGTGATTCAAGTTGATAACTCAATTTTGGTTCGAATAGTTTTGTGATAGTTATTCAGTTGAAATGAAATCAGCTACAACTGAACAAATTCAGTTACATTCTGAACAAATTCTATGTCAGAAATACAACATAATGTTCCATAATTGTCGCATCGTTGTTCAAGAGGCTAACTTGGTCTTCTAACTGTACCCTGCTTATATGTGTATGAAGCTACTTTATATGTAAAAACGAATGATATTAACCAAAATATTGACGTAGGCCCTACACGATTATAATACAAGTAGCCGAGGGCATTATCACTTGGTGTCACAATAGTAGCTTATTCAAACAAAACCCTAGTTATATTGGTAGGAAACTCTACAACAAGCAAACGCAGTTTTTAAAGAGTCTTCAAAATATAGAAATATTTAAAAAACAATTGAAAAATTATTTAGTTGAAGCTTTTTATAGTGTACAAGTAATTTCACATTAAAATTAAGACTCACCTCAACTAATTGATACAGTAATTATGGTAACTAGTGTATAATTAGGCTAATTATTCTCCTTATTACTCTTGTTAAAGCAAGTACTCTAATTTTATATTACTTTCTTTTATAATACTATATATCTTTCCTTTTTTATTTCACTTCATTACAATTTGTATACTCTGTACTGTCATTGTGTTAAGAGGGCGAGCATGGGAGTCATCTATGTATTTTTGAATAAATAAATAAATAAGAGTATAATTGTTTATCTGACTTGTCTTATACTTTTTAACTGGAGTCTCAAAGACGTAGTCTACAAAATAATAATAATAATATACAAAAAAGCTAATGCGATGAAACATAGCAAAATGTAGGTCTACACAATTTAATTTTTTTAAATAAATTTCTGTATCCCTATCAAGAAAGGTGGGGATCAAAAAAAGCAAACTGAAAGATATTTAAAAAAAAACGGTTTCATTTTTTTCGAATCTCATTCAGCCATGGATGTTTCTCGTCATTCACCTCGTCATTACCCACGCACATGTCTCCAGACTCATGTGTGTATCATCCGCAATTTTTTTACTTATACAATGAAGGCCCAAATCTCTCATTGGCAATAATACAATAACTAGATACGGTAACATTTATTTTTAGCATAAAATATGGGTTGAAATGGATGAATTAAATCTAGAATCGCTCAAAAATGAATAATAAGACGAAGTTGTCACAACCAGATTTATTAAAAATAGTAAGAGACTAGTTTCGGTTGTTACACCAATTATCAATTTCAAAAAAACTGATGTTTGTTTATTGAAAATAGTGAGATACTAGTTTCGGTTGTTAAACCATGATCAATTTTTTTCCCGAAACTAGTATCTCACTATTTCTAATAAATGTGGCTGTGACAACTTCGTCTTCTTATTCATTATGGATATCTTCCACAATTTCACTTACGCCACTACAAAGAAAATCGCACAAAATGTGATTTAAGACGGATTTTTCAAAAACTTCTCGGGGTAGTACAGTAAAGCCACCCTTTTCAAAGAGATTAGACCTCTGTGAAGTTTTCCATGACGGAATTCTTGATGAACAATCTAATATCAAAACTGACACTTTATTTCTATTTAATGTCACTTATTCTGGAGATACTGAAGGGATGCATTTCACAACCAAAGAGAAGCTTCATCAGCCTCTCTTTGGAAAAGCATCTCTCCAGTATCTCCAGTATGTGAGTGAAAATCATATACGGTATTAAATAGATATACACTGTCAGTTTGGATATTAGATTAGACATATTATTATTATCATCATCATCATCATAATATTATGATCTATATTAAGCCTATATTATTATCGCCTTTTTATTATCTTCATAAAATAATATTATTAGAGGTTGTTTCCTTCTTTCCCTTCTATAAATCCCTACAGTTTAACCTCCAAGCCTACATAACCTAGTACGTACATATTTAAGTTCAATGGCGGTTTAATTTCAACAAATGGCAGGAAAATTGAAAAAAAAATGTGAATCCGTTTTGCTGTTGTAGTTGGTGTAATTTAAAATTGAGTTTTAATTACTATTGAACGTCATCAATTGTATTCGTTGATGGACTTATTTCGTTCCACTGAAATAAAAGCACGGGAAATAAATTTCAGCTCCCACCTAAACAAATTGTCAGAGTTGTCAAGTGATTTGAACTTTTCACGCAGATTATTTATCGAAAATGTCACTTTCCGATTATGAGTAAACTGCTGCATAATTATGTCAAGTGTCCCATAAAAGCAGAATCTCAATGGTTCAGTTCATGGGAGCCTTACCGGCAACCGGTAAATGATATCGGTGGCGTCTGATTGGTCTATTCTAATATATAATTGTTAAAAAAAACCAATATCACCACTGTATTCTACGCGCTAAAGCAAACAACAAAAATGTTCTTTGCAGAATTTTATAAATGCTGAGAATTGAACTGGGAGCTAACAGAAAATATTTAAGAAAATGGTGAAAGGGGTTATTGTTTCATAGTATATAACCTATATTGTATTATATTGTGAAAATATTATACCCAATGGTCGATTGCAACCAACTGGTAATTAATTCTATGTATTTATTTGAACCTCTATTGAAAAGTTGTAAGGTTTTTGCAATCATCTCTGACAGCAAATCTGTATATTGAGCACCGTAAATCACTACATTATATTTTGCTCAACTCTTACAAAGTAAAAGTGTCAATTATTATATCCTGAAATTTGACTTGATTTATTCATCATTTTTTAAATACCAAAGCACCAAAGCTGTTATAAGATTGTTTTTCTAATGAAACTATATTTTTAATCAAAAATGTTGTATACGGTACTCTGATATTTTTCTTAATGTACAGACAGATTGGTATGCGAACGATTTGTTTTCAGTTTGTTAGGGAAGTGATAGACGTGAGCCGTACAGGTTATTTATTTATTTATTTATTTATTTATAAGTTGATGATTTCCACTGGGTCCGATGAGACCCGTAGTGGTACAAAACAAATTAAATAATACAATACTAGTCCACAGAATATATACATGTAAGAGTAGCTATATAATTGATAAATCAATATTAGAGAATAAAGAAAGAGAGAAAAATAATAATAATCTATTCAATCGGATTAGATGAGCAACGCTCTCCTGAGCCCTGTCTGTGAGGGTGACTGATTGGATTGGCCAGCAAAACATACTCAGTTCTCTCCTGTAAAATCCCTTCCCGGTGGTTCGCGACCCACCTAAAACTGTAGTCCCAACTCATCAATCACCATCATCCAACTCATTACCCACGCACAAGTCTCATATCTTTGTGGGCTTCATACTTCAAAAAAATACAATATAAATATTGCATTAAAATCAGTGGTAAAAATTGACTGAAACAAGCCCTCAGGCCCTACGATGTATATTTTGAAGGAAAGTCGTTGGAACCTCAATTTTAACTCTGGAACTTTGTAATCAATTTTCAGGTTCTCCATCAGGAAGCTCAATACGGAACTTGAATTTAATCATTATCAACACCTTGATTATAGCAGTAATTAATCCTCTAGTAACTTTGATAACCTAGAATAATCACTCACGAACCACCCTGTTATTGAGCATAAATAAACTTTATTTTATTTAATCTACCAGTTTTTTTTATAATTATTACGATCTCTTAATATATTGTTATAATTCAAACTTACTTCAAAGACTGAAATTACAGTTTTAAAATTTTGACTGAAATTACACCCAGTTGAAAGTGAAGTATAATGAATAACTTTTTCAAATCGCTGTTCAAACGGTTTGGAAATCTCGTTTTTATCATGATAAGAACTTGAATGTTATTTAATTATCTATAGTGGCAAAATTATAATGAATGTGAAAGCGCAACAGACTCAAGTCCAAAACTGGTCTCTTCACAAATCTTGAATATGTTATATTGTCTGAAACATTGAGTAAAAATTGTCCAAAATCTTGTAGTAATTGATTTAATAACGTTAGTGAAGCTGGATTGATGAACTTTAATGTAACTAAATAATAAATAATTAACCATAGCACAAACCACTTTAGTATTATGAATAATTTCCTCTATTAGCTCATATTCCAAAAACACTTTGGGAGTACGGTTTTATACACTCCAAATAAATAAACATTTATTTGAACACTTTTATTTATTTATAAATAAACACCCCAAATTTTATAGTAATTAATCAAAAAATTATAACTCTGAGCTAGAAATTAATACATCCCTTAATTTTATTTTACATGAATGGAATTAATCTCATCTTATCCAATCTACCAGTTTTATAACTTTTTATATTTTTGCTTAATATAGTACAAAAACACTTTGATTATCCGGTTTTCACACGATTTTATCATAGAATTAACACCCTGAATATTGTATGAATTAATCAACCAACTTTGATAAAGTTAGAACTATTACCGTACCCAACTTGTTATATATCCATGAAGTGAAATAAATTTTTCCATTTCCATGTAATTTTACTGCGATTTTATTGTTTTAAAGACTCTAAATTCACCAACTTTATAAGTGAATTCAACGACTTGCAGTCAAATTTTCATTAAGAATAAGTAGAATTTACTTAAGTTACTCTGTAGGTCGAAAGTTTTCGAATCTTTGAGTTCAGAATAAGTAAATTCTACTTTTCTTAATGAAAATTTGACTGCAAGTCCTTTAATTCACTTATAAAGTTGATATTAACAACGCAGTTCGTCATGGAACAAGAAATCCAGGAACCTGAATTTACCTTGATTTTATCATTTCAAAGACCCTAAATTTTGTAGTAATATTAATCATGATGTTGAAGATCCATCTTGTTTCCACTAATATGTATTATAAACTTAAAAAACACTTTTGAATGGAAATTGACTCACGTTATGGCGTGACGGCCGTTTCGCTCTGTTGTCTAGAGCATCATCAGACGACCCACAGTACCCCTAGACAACAGAAAACCTCTAGACAACAGAGCGAAACGGCCGTCACGCCATAACGTGAGTCAATTTCCATTCAAAAGTGTTTTTTAAGTTTATAATAAATATTAATCAATTAACTTTGATAGAGATAGAATAATCACCCACCCTGATACACCCAAAGAAGTACAATGAATTTTTCCATTTTCTTCTGATTTTACCTCAATTTATACTTTTGATAAAAACCCTAAATTTTGTACTATCTAATCAAATAACTTCGATGACAATAGAATAATAATCAAATCAAATTTATTTCTCAAGATACAACATAATTATGATTCACCAGAAAAAACATATAAATGAGAAAAAATACACTCCAGAACACAAATAGCATCTTTTGGACCGCTGGAGGACGTAGAAATGAAACACAAACTTTAAAGAAACTACTTACTATGGCAATTCAGTAGGAATATTGGTAATGAATATTTAAAGAAAATGAGTTGCCAACATTATTATAACTGACAACAATTAATTATAACCCACCTCAATTCACCCAAAGAAGTACAAACTTTTCTATTCTCTGTGATGTTTTCCATGACGAAATATGAACAATCTAATAACTGTCAAAACTGACACTGTGTCTCTATTTAAATTATGATTCTACTCACTTATACTGCAGGGATGCATTTCGATTCTATAGAAAAGCATCGTCAGCCTGCCATCAGCCTTCTCTTTAGAAGCGAAATGCATCCCTCCAGTATAAGTGAGTAAAATCATAATTTAAATAGAAATAAAGTGTCAGTTTTGATATTAGATTTTTCTTCTTATTTTACCTAGATTTTATTATAAATATAGAGACCCTAAACTTTGTACCAACTATTCAAACAACTTTGATGGTGGTAGATTGATTATGAATCTTAATATACCCAAAAAAGTATATAACATTTTTCTATCTTCTCCTTATTTTTCCTCAATAAATTATATCGCATATCATTCTTAAAGACCCTAAATTGTGTACTAATCAATCAACTAATTTTGATAAAGCTAGAATAATCTTATCCTTTTTTTGTAAATTTAACGAAATGTAGTCAATTTTAATCGTGCATAAATAATATTCGTACTCACTTTTGGCTAAATGTTTACGAGTCATGGGTACTCATCTTCAAGGCGTCCTAGATCGGTAATGTTGGTTTTTGGTTACCGATCACCGATCTAGGACGCCTTAAAGATGAGTCTCCATGACTCGAAAACTTTTGACCAAAAGTGAGTACAAATATTATTAATATGTGAGTACAGCATCACCGATCTAGGACGCCTTGAAGATGAGTCTCGAAAACTTTTGGCAAAACGTGAGTACAAATATTATTAATTAACAATTAAAATTGCCTGCAATTCGTTAAATTTACAATAAAAAGATAATATTAAGAACGCAGATCGTAATGGAACAAGAAATCCAAGACTAGAATGATAACCGATCAATGAAGTTTCTTTCTATTTTCTCCTTATTGAACCCCGATTTTGTCACGATAAATACCCTGAATTTTGTAATAATCCAAATAACTTTTGATTAAGCTAGAAAAATCACTCAACTTGATACACCCAATGAAGTAATAAAAACTTGTTTCTTTCTTTCTTGTTCCATAACGATCTGCGTTGTTAATATTAACTTTTTATGGTAAATTCAATTCAACGACTTGCAGCCAGAAATGTTTGGCCAAAAATGAGTAAAATTATTATTTATTCTCAATTAAAATTGACTGCAAGTCGTTGAATTTACCATAAAAATTTAAACTTTTTTATCTTTTCCTGATTTTACCTCAATTTGTTCAGTATATTGTTCATAAGACCAACTTTTTTTGGATTTCTTGATCCATAACAATCTGCATTAGTATTAACTTTTTATATCAGATTCAAGGACTTGCAGTCAAAAACGATTGACCAAAAAATTGGTAAAAATATTATTTATTCTGAATTAAAATTGACTGCAAGTCATAGAATTTACCATAAAAAGATAAACATTTTTATTTTCTTCTGAAATGAGTAAAATTATTGTTTATTTTCAATTAAAATTGACCGCAAATCGTTGAATTTACCATGAAAAGTTAAACATTTTTATTTTCTTCTGAAATAAGTAAAATTATTATTTATTCTCAATTAAAATTGACTGCAAGTCGTTGAGTTTACCATAAAAGTTGAACTTTTTTTTATTTTTTTCTAATTTTACCTCAATTTGTACAGTATATTGTTCATAAAGACACAAAATTGTGTAATAATATTATAAAATAGGCCAGCTTTGGTAAAAGCTAGTATGACCACCCACCTTATTAACTGGTGATTTGTAGCGGCGAGCTAGCTGATGAGTAGGAAGGATAGCAGCGGTGGCCTTCGACGCTTGTTCTGGGGTTTTGGGCTCGGGTTTGAGTATGACTGAGCGGCGCAGGATCTGTGCTGAGGCGGAGTCTGTGCCTCTCTACTTATACTGAAACCCCGCGAAACCCTACAACACTCATCCAACCCCTTACCCCACTCCCCCTCCCACAGGGGGCCACAGGGCACATCTTGAACTTCGCACTAGTGTCTGACAGAGAGTGAAAATCACCAGTCCTTATTTCTGTCTTTTTTTCTAGTCATTCAGCATTCTTGTTGCTAATACCAAAATTGATACTATATTTCTAATTAAATTATGATTTTTACTCACTGATCATAAGTGAGTAAAAATCATAATTTGAATAGAAATACAGTCACACTGATCATAAGTGAGTAAAAAATAATTTAAACTAGCTATTGTACCCGTCCTTCGTACGGATTTTTTTTAGAAATAAGACATAGGCTACATATCATTTAACAAAACATTTATAATTACATTTTGTTTTTCTTCTCCTCTTTGCATCCAGCAACAATCTTCCTAAACAACTTTTTTTTCTAGGCATTTTGAATAATTCAAATATCAGCATTTCCAATTTAGAACGTAAACAATTCAGTGACAGTTATCAGAGAGAATGTTTGAGAACAGCTGATTGCTATATCATGATAAATCTCGTGAATGTATCCAAAATCGCACAATACTTGGTTTTATTATTCTGTTAAAAAAAGTTAATTTCGTTTTTTATAGCTAAAGACATAAAATAATTTTCAATACTGATAATAACTTATATCCCGATCGATGCTCTCGTTTTTCAGGAGAAGGCCGCGTAAAATGCCTTCGGGGAGGTGACAAACAGACAGACAGACAGAAATTGAAATAAGACTTGTTTCGGCTTCTTTAATGTATAAAACGTAAAAATAACCAAAAATATATAATTCTGATAAATGTACAGACAAAACTCTAATTTTATTTATATAGATAGAAATACAGTGTCAGTATTAATATTTATTTGACATGAGTACATATGAGAGCACAAGGAGAATCCCATGCTTGCTCAAAAATGTAACAAAAAATCTAACTATTGTATATGTGGGGGGGGGGGAAATATAAACAAAAGTATATATAAATAAAAACAAATTATACATTAGAGAAAAGAAATTGGAAAAAATGCATCGGAAAAATAACAATAATTATAAGGTGATGATGATGATGATGATGATGATGATGATAAAGACGATGATGATGATGATGATGATTATGATCCAAGATAGGATATGATATATGAAGATGAAGCTGGTGATAGATTAAATAGCTTGAGCACTTTTCGATTTGAGGAAAAAAGGAAAAAAACCTCAGCTTTAAAAAAAATCCAACAATATTAGCTTTCTTTGTAGTGGCGAAGGGGATATTGTGGAAGATATCCACAATGAATAATAAGTCTGAAGTTGTCACAACCACATTTATTGAAAACCGTGAGATACTAGTTTCAGTTGTTACATCATAATTTAAAATGTTATGTGCTCTTTTCCTTTTCTAAAAGGAAAATTTATATTCCTGGATTTCTTGTTCCATGACGAACTAAGTTGTTCATACTAACTTTTCAAGTGGAAATTTATAGTGATATATATTTCCAAAAACAGTAAGTTATTAGTGGAAATTCCGAAATTTTTCTTGAGTTTGTAGTTTAACACTTTTACAATACTGTATATTCCTAGAAACAGTGTTGTCAACAAAGATAATCAGTGTGAACAACTCCTAACACAATTGAACAAAACCCATGAAAACTTACAATTCACAGCAGAATATGAAATAGACTACACCTTAAACTTCTTAGACCCCACTATCAAAAAACTAAATAACATGCACGAATTCAAAATCTACAGGGAACCAACTCATCCAACCATCCACATCAACACAAACTTGCTGCTTTTAACTCCATGATCCATACAAGCTGACCACCAAGAAGAATTCAATACAATCAAATATTTAGCACAACAAAACGGATACAACACCAATTTAGTGGACAAAATCCTGAATTAAATAAAAAATAAAAATCCAAAACCTGCAAACCAAAACAGATTTGTCACACTCACACATTTAAACAAAAATCACACAAAATAGCTTACATCTTCCAAAAATCCGGATTTAACACATCATACAGAACAATAAACAACCTGAAACAGCTCCAACAATAAACATCACATCTAACAAACAGCACGGTTTAAAAATTCCACAAACCAGGAATATATAGCTTAAATGAATAAGCGTAAATGCAACACATGCCCCAAGCACTGCACAGGACAAACATCAGGCAGATCATTCTGTGTCATGTGACATTATTTAAGCTTTAGTTTCAATTAAGCTAGTTTTATTATGTTATTGCTCCAGTGTTTTTATTTGAATAGTTTTTATAGCATTAGTTTAACTAGATCTTCATAGACATTTATTTGTTTTAAAGGACACTTTCTTTTCTAAATTTCATTTTATTCCATGCGGAGCTCTGCTGCTTTATTATTGTTTAATTAACATTTATTATGTTTAATACAACAACTGTATCCATACTGTATCAAGAGATTACATAATATGCATAGTGGAACATGATCAACCCACACTGTCTCAACTGAGGGGTTGTATAATAAAATATTTTTCCATGTTACTAGTCAACTGTATAAAAAACTCAAATGTATTGTCTTGTAATGGAAGAATAAATTTCGATTTCAATTTCAATTCAGCACAAGATACAAATAACGTATTAAAGCACTAAATTCTAACTCTGACTCAACATTTGCAGATCACTTAATCAACACTGGACATTCACACAATAACATCAAAACGGACTTGGAAATTCTACACACATTCCAAAAAAGCCACAAACTAAATACACTGGAACAATATGAAATATTCAAACACCATAAACAAGACAGAACCAACTTACTCAACGACCAAACACAATTCAAATCCAATTATCCAACGCAATTTTCAACTATGTAGCCTAATGGCCGCTCATCTTAACCTCAACAAAATATTACTCCTGGCGGCAGGCTGATGAAGCTTCTTTTCAGAAGTGAAATGCATCCCTCCATCATCTCTAGTATAAGTGAGTGAAACAATATTTTAATAGAAATACGGTTTCAGTCTTGATATCAGAAAGATAATCATTCCAACAAATGAGAAAATGTTTAGTTAATTAATATTTTTATAGTGTACAATAGTTTCTTTCAGATTAAAATTAAGCCTCACCTCAACTGATTTATATTGTAATTATTGTGGTAATTTGTGAATAAAAATAATATAATATTATGAATAATATTGTTGATTTGACCTGACTTGTCTTATACTCCTTAGCCGTATACCCCTTTCACAGGAAACCGCAGGATGATATAAATATCTACAGTAGGCCTACTTATCTATCTATCTATCTATCTACCAATGAATTCAAGACGCAATCTTCGAAAAAATCTATTTTTCTAGAAATAGTCAACATTGATAATAATTTCAACACCAAGCTTTTGACGATTTGAAGTAAATAATTGTTGAAGCAGGATGAATCAGCAGCTTTTGAAGCCAATTCAGCGGATTCTCTGACAGCCGGCAGCGTTTTTTGCTTTGATTGCAACTCAGCTGAAGATGTGCCTCTGCCTCAACGAAATGTTATTCAAAAGTCGACGCCAATGAACAAAGAACGCGTCTGACGTCATTCTGCTCCGCTTTTGACAATGACTGTACACGATCACAATGGCGTATCGTAATCATGATGGATGAAAGACTGTTTATTCTTCATTCAGCTTTGGATGAGTGTGATTTTCTCATTAAGTTCGGTCTTCTAGAATCACTTATAATATTATTTAAATTTAATTTTTCAATGCGTTTGATGCCGACATGAGTCTGAAGACTTGTGCGTGGATAATAAGAGGTGAATGCTGAGAAACATCAATGGCTGAATAATATTCGAGCTCAAGGCTACAGAAACGAAGCCATCCAGAGTTGTATCTAATCACAGATAAGCGATCCAACCAACATCGCCGACAAAGCTCTAGCGAAGTAGTTCGTCAATAAGAAGCAATTCCATTGTGTTTGCACTCACATTCCACACATTCCACTTTTGCTGAACACATCATTTCAACAGGCCACAGTTATACAGACATTGACACTAATTTAGACACACTACACTTCACTCACAAAAGCCAGAAACTCAATGTTTTAGAACAATATGAGATTTACAAACATGCAAAGCAGCAACCTGACAACATTTTAAATGATCAACTTAACTTCTTCTCACATACTCTATTTGACAAAATAATCCCAATTTCAAATCTCCCGCCTACTCATCCCCCCCACCCCTTAACCATTCCAACATACATAACCCTCAAACTCATGCCTTAAATCAGTGTACTGTGGGTCGTCTGACGATGCTCTAGACAACAGAGCGAAACGGTCGTCACGCCATAACGTGAGTTTATTTCCATTTAAAAGTGTTTTTTAAGTTTATATTAAATAAATATTATATTATAAAACTGACTGAAAGTCGTAAATTTACAACAAAAAGTTAATCAAATTGTTTCTTACATTTTTTTAGCATTGTGTTAAAGGCATTTTCATTTATTAAATCTAATTCATTTCCGCTCTGAATTGAAATATAATTTATTTTTAAGCAATTTGAGTCTTGACACCTATAACAAAATGATAGCATCTTTAATATATTTTCCCGCTATTTTCGAATCACACATATAAAATGGGCCACAACAAAAAAGGCGAGATCCCTCTTGAAAAGACTCTCAATTCTTCGCGGAAGCCACAAACATTCTGAAAGCATTTATTATCTTTTTCATTTCGAAATATTTCTTTTCCACGCAAATTATTCGGATACCTTTTGTAGAAGGAGTTTGTGGCCTATATAGGGAATGAGAACACGTGGCGATGCTATAAGAATCTAAGGTGCTTGACTAGTAAATCTATAAGATTTTATATCGATTGAAAAATAACGTGGAGACACTTAGATCAGTGCTCATTGAATTGTTGCTAATAGTAGTACCGTAACACTGTTTTATTTTTTAAAAAATTTAAAGTTTAACGTTTTTATATTTGCTGATTATTAAGTAGGCGTACGGTTTTGTTGATAAATTAGATAATAGACTGTTGATAAATTAGTTTTTTTTTAGTGGAAACTACAAAACAACAATAAAAAACTAACTGTAATTTAAAAAAAAACAGAGAAAATGTTTGGTATTGTTTTGTTATTGTGTGGCGTGTTCGAGGATGACACCTCCCTCCCTGATTCCATGCATGACTCATCACAGCTCATAATCGCTACAGTAAAGCACAGCCCCATTTCTTGGGTTTCGTCCGCGAGCGGCAAGCCCTATACACGCGCACAGATCTCGCTTTGCCCTACGCTGCAGTACTTTATTATTATTCGCAATAGTTTGCATGATTATCTGAATAAATAGCGAGATGAGACCCTTTTGGAATCAGAATGGCGCAAACTGTGCGTTCCCTTGCGTTCCGGCACTCTTATGGGAGGTGAGGGAACACCGTTCCCTCCCCTCCCACTGAAATTAACCCCTGACTTATATATAGATCAGATCTGCATTATCATTTTACAAGAAAAGGTGGTCTTGACTGGAGTACTCTTTAAATGTAATTCCAAGATAGGCGTTTCAAGAGTTCCTTGACACTGAAGGAACGATCATGAATACGGGCAGTATTATATATTTTTGAGTTTTGATGCAATGTCTTCTACGAATAATAATAGAAATATTGGTAGGCTTATGTGGCATACAACTTGAAAAATAAAAGATTAACCAAAAAATGTTATTTATGAATACCGAAAGTGCTGCTAACAAGCATTCTATAAAAAAACAAGTATCTCCTAATTTGCCAGTTGATACAGCTGAACTTTACTTGATCAAATATCCAGAATTGGTTGAATAAATTGTAATTACTTTGCTCAATGTCAATTCTGTCGTTGATTGTCGTCAATAGTCACATGTTGGGCTTCTTTCATTCTTCATCTGGCACAAAAGGCTCCTACATTGGTTCATAGTCGAACAATGACAGAAATTCCACGCAATTTCTTATTTCTACTTATTCTTTTGACAACCTACAACCATCAAATTTGAACGCAAACAATTTTGATACCTAACTGCGCAATCCACAGAGTATTGCAGGTTTCTTTACAATCAATGCTTTGACACTGAAAAATAACTCAAAATTGTTTTTCTCCACCTGTGCTGCTTTGGTTCAGTAAATAATATATGGAGCCAGCAGCCGGCTGGTAGGCCTAGGTTCTTACAAGGACCTTCTAAGGAGTCACGCCATAACGTGAGTTAATTTCCACTTAGAAGTGTTTTTTAAATTTATATTATAATGTATTTATATAGGCATTTCAAGAGTACTTTTTTTTGTAAATTACGTCTTGGAGACTCCAGTTAAGGAGTATAAGACAAGTCAGATCACAATATTATACACTAGATACCATAATTACTTCAATTAGTTGAGGTGAGGCTTAATTTTGATGTGAAGGGAACTCTTGTACACTATAAAAAGCTTTATCAACTAAATATTTCTTCAATTGTTTTTTAAATATTTCTATATTTTCAAGACTCTTCAAAAACTGCGGTAGCTTATTGTAGAATTTCCTACCAATATAACTAGGTTTTTTTTTTGAATAAGCTACTATTGTGACTCACCAAGTGATAATCTCCTCAGCATCTTGTATTGTAATCATGTACATCAAGATTTTGGTTAATTTCATTCGTTTTTACATATAAAGTAGCTTCATACACATATAAGCAGGGTACAGTTAGGAGACCAAGTCTCTTGAACAACGGCCTACATGAATCTAATCTATTTACTCTTCCTAATCTATTTACAGCTCCTTACATGTGTATGAGGCTACTTTATATGTAAAAAAGAGCGATATTAATCAAAATTTTGACATACAAAGCCGAGGAGATTATCACTTGGTGAGTCTTAATAGTAGCTTATTCAAACAAAAACCTAGTCGTTATATTAGTAGGAAACTCTACTTATATGATTTATATATAAACTCTGCTTATATGTTTTTTTTTTAGATTACGTCTTGGAGACTCCAGTTAAGAAGTATAAGACAAGTCAGATCAACAATTATACTCTTAATTATACACTAGTTACCATAATTACTATATCAATTTGTTGGGGTGAGGCCTCATTTTGATGTGAAACTCTTGTACACTATAAAAAGCTTTATCAACCAAATATTTTTTCAATTGTTATGTGTACTACTATGCTACTTTATATGTAAAGAAGAGTGATTTCAACCAGAATCTTGATGTACACATATATAATACAAGAAGCCGAGGAGATTATCACTTGGTGAGTCACAATCGTAGCTTATTCAAAAAAAAAAACAAGTTATATTGGTAGGAAATCTACAACAAGCTACCAAAGTTTTTAAAGAGTCCTCAAATATAGAAATATTTTAAAAACAATTAAAAAAATATTTGAATAATAAATTTAAAAAAAAACAAGTTATATTGGTAGGAAACTCTACAACAAGCTACCGAAGTTTTTAAAGAGTCCTCAAAATATAGAAATATTTTAAAAACAATTAAAAAAATATTTGAATAATAAGATAAGGTTGTCACAACCACAAAAAAGCAATTGAAAAAATATTTGAATAATAAGATGAATAAGCTGTCACAACCACATTTATTATGAATAATGAAATACCGTACAAGTTTCGGTTGTTTTGCTATTATCAATCTCTGTGTGTAACAACCGAAACTAGCTATTTTTAATTAATGTGGTTGTGACAACTTCGTCTTATCATTCATCATGGATACCTTCCAAAATATCACCTTCGCCACTACAAAGGAAGGGAAAAAATATTTAGTTGATAAAGCTTTTTATAGTGTACAAGAGTTTCACATCAAAATTAAGCCTCACCTCAACTAATTGATATAGTCATTATGGTAACTAGTGTATAAGATTGTATAATTATTATTGATCTGCCTTGTCCTATACTCCTTTACCTGGAGTCTCCAAGACGTAAATCTACAAACAAAAACTATATGGTCTCAGCCAAGAAGGTATTGGACAATATTAGAGTGAAAGATTCTGAGAAATCAGTTTCTGACTATGAAAGAAAAGAAAGAAAATAAAGAATACTTCAAAAGAGGATACTAGAAGATGACTTTGACAACCACTCAGACTATGAAACCGGATTTTATTGAGTAACTTACAGAACATTTTGAATGATGCATCTTTGGTTTTTCGGATTTTCTCAAAAATCACTTTTTCATACTTGAGGAACATTTTCTGGAGAACGGTTTTAGATTTTTAGCTGAATTTTCAGAGTATTTGGTGTGTCTTTAAACATTACTGTATAGTAAAATTTTAATGAATTCTTCAAAATTATTTTTATCTCTGACCAATTGTGATTGAAAATTTTGGACACAACTACAAACTTTTTATTACAAAAAGTAGATGACAACTTTCCAATTTATTTTAATTTACAGAAAGATAGATAAATACCATGTACGAAGGCCTGTCTGGAACAGGCCATTGCACAATCACCAAAGCTGTTGCTCATAGCCCTGTGCTTGAAATGACTTCAGATGTCATGAGTATGGAGATGGTTTTCACTAAACCTTTTTCTGTTAAATTCTGCTCTAGAGAGGAGTGGAGGTCTGAGGAAGGGCCCTATATCAGGAGAGGTAGCCTTGTCTGGTACACAGACGGCTCTCTTATTGAAGGGAAATCTGGCTATGGGGTGTACAGTGAATCACCCAGAACAGAAATCTGTGCAAGTCTGGGACAATACTGTACTATCTTTCAAGCAGAAATTTGGGGCATCATGGCTTGTGCCAATATAGGCATTGCCAGACGCTATTGCGACAAGCATATAGTAATCTTGTCAGATTGTCAGGCAGCCCTCAAGGCTCTTGACTCTAATGAAATCAAGTCAAAATTGGTGTGGGAGTGTCACAAAACACTCAGCAAGCTCGCAACACACAACTCTGTGCATCTTGGTTGGGTACCTGGCCATGTAGGCATAGGTGGCAACGAGTGTGCAGATGGGCTTGCTAAGCAAGGTTCTAGTAGGTCATTCTTTGGCCCAGAGCCAAGCTGTGGCATAAGCAAAACTACTGCCTTCCACACAATAAACAAATGGTCCAGGGACTTACATCACCAGCAATGGCAAGGTCTCTCAGGCCAAGCACTTGGCAAAAGGCTGCTAGCAGACACAAGCTCCTACTTCACCAACTGGCTGGTGAGGCTGGGTAGAGGTCAGGTTAAGCAGCTAATTGCTCTGATAACTGGACATGGCCACTTCAGGAAACATCTCCACACAATCGGACTCAGAAATGAAAATCAGATGTGTAGGCTTTGCAATCAGTCTGAAGAGACTGCCAAGCATATCATACTGGATTGCGAGAGACTCGGGGCAAGGAGAATGGCTCTGTTTGGCTTTAAGCAACCAGGTGATGAATGTGACGTTAGCATAGGGAAGAAACTCCTGGATCTTGTAAAGGGCACAGGTATTGGTTTGCCTAACTAACGTACTAGGGACACACAATAAGCTTCGGTTGACGTGTGAGGATCTTTGAATCTTCTGGATCTTTGAATCCGTCCCTTCAAACATAACATAACATAACATACCATGTACAGTCATGGTTAAAATTTGAAAGTCACAACTTTAGCCAAGGCTGAGAAAATGTTCCCAACTCGAAATGTCTATTATGTCTATTGTGCTTCCTGTACTTAATGACAATAAATCTATCTAATATGGAGCTTAATAGGGTTCCCAGGTTCTCTTAAAAAAGAATTTAAAAAATAGTTTTAGCCTAAAGTGAAACCATTGGTGTTCCCCAAAAGTTGCTAGATTCAACCACCAATTCAAGGAGTTTCTTCAAAGTGGCAAACTTTTGAATAATATTTTGTTTCAAGATAATGTATTTTCTAAAACTTCAATGGTGATTTTTTTGTAAAGTATGAAGTCCACATAGGTCTAAGACCTGTGCGTGGATAAAGAGTTGCATGATGGTGATGAGTTGGACCTACTCTTTTAGGTGAGTTCCGAACCACCGGGAAGTGATTTTACAGCAGACAACAGAGTCGTTTGAACTGATCAACCCAATTGGTTACCCTTATAAAGAGGACCCAGGAGAGCACTGCTTATCTAATTTGAAAAATAGTCAATAATTGTCTAATAATTGAAAAATAATAAATTTAAAACCTATAAAGAAGAGCGGATTCCACCTACAGTATGATGTTCAAAAACATGGTTTATTATTGATCAACAAAATAATTATTTTAATGATAGTAAAATACTTCATTCCATTATTTACTCATTGAGTTATGAAAGTCAATGAACATGTATTATTACATCATGTAGTGTTTCTATTACAGCGAAAGCCATTCATATCAATAAAATTTACGGTATGTCTACCCATTTTAATATCAATTACTGTACTAAATCATTGGTACCATTTGAACCAATGTACTAAAACAAAAACTGGAATCCAGTTTTTGAATAAGAACATATTTCCCGCTATATTAATCTTTTTGCGTAACACTGTACCGTACTAGATAAGTACAGTAATAGAGTATGCTACAAAATGTGTATTCTACCGATATTCATGATAGCGTAATTTTGGAAAGTCGCGAAAATGTCTATTTCCGAATCTAAATTACCACATTTATTTATAGACTCGATTGTAAGTTCATTAATTTTTTTTAATGTTTTTGAATAGTACAGCCACCAGTCACTTATAAAAGCACGTGATGACTCATCCAATCATTCTTATCAATGAGGCATTTACAGGGGTCCACGCACATGTACATTGTACAATTACATTGTACAGCTACGTGTAAAGTTTAAAGTACTTTTGGGTTACGTTTTGCGTAATCAAAACATCAAAACTTGGTTAAGAGCTTCATTTTTAGTGAAACTATTTAGTCTACCAATAAATACATCTATCAATAAATACGATGAAATAATGATCAAATTTATAGTTGTGCCAGGAAAATTTTAAACTCCACAGAAACCGGACGGATCTTCAGCATTTATTCAATCCTTTGGGTTCAAGGACGTAAGTCTGAATAACACTGAAATTGAAGGTAAATGTCCTAGTTATTATTTACTCATTGACTATTTCGGTTAAAAGCGCCTTTTTATTCTAGTCTTTTTTAATAGAACCCCGCCAATAACCAAGCTAACCTTAAACAACCGGACATGGGCGTATCCGGCAGGTTTCCCCACTTTATGGTGAGGGGAGGGGTTGGTGAGGTGGGCAAGAGGGAAAATTTGGGTGACCTTGTTTTAGAAAAAAAGAGGCGCTTTTGGTGCTTTTAACAACAGAGAATAGGGTTGTTTCAAATCCAGGTACAGCATGAAAGAAATTTAATTTATGGCTACTTTTTATAAATTTTTATGTTTTGGCAGGGAATTTTTTTCAAGTGTTACAAATTTGCCTATTAGCTCTCAGAGACAGCAATTTCCTATCATCTCAATATATCAAACTCTAAAATTGATTCATAAACCAAACGAAACCACTTCTTGCATTCAATAAAAAAAAGGATAAAGGCTACACTTTGAATTTCCACTTATTCGACTATTGGTCTACTATGAGCGAGATGCAACTCGAGATAAAAGTCAATCTCACTTTTTACCACATGAAATTCTCCACTTCTTTCCTAAAATAAGATGAAATTCAAAAAATAATTTTGAAGAAATCAAATCAAATTATTAAACGAATAGAAGGAGATTTCACTCTGTTAATGGTTTTAATACCATTTATTTTTCCTTTGGCAAAAACATGGTGGGAGGCGGGGCTAAATCCGGTACACTACTACTATTACTTGACATATTTTTTTGAAAATTCACTACTCCAATTTAGAAAATATGATATTAGGCCTATATTTGATCAACTATACACAATCTGCCGCTACATGCATATATACTCCAGCATACACATTCCACCTTCAATAATAAGTCGGAAGCCAACCAACAACTTACAGCAACACTCCATCTTGATCTGCTCCGTGAGACCTCAGGCTGATAACCTAAAAACATTATGAAAGTGGAAACACGCTGGAGATGAAGCTCTTCATCTCGAGCGTTTGTCCACGGTTGCAGTGTTTTAGGTTACCATCCCGACTTCCCAACGTCTCACCAACTTCCTGGACAGATCAAGACGGCGCGTTGCCGGTAACCACAAGCAAACCTCCAACCCCTCATTGAAAGCAGACTATTTATAAAAGAATATAACTTACATGAATGCAGGCCCAAGGGCGGATTAAAGGGGGGGGGCGGAGGGGGCGACCGCCCCCCCGAGGGCTTGCACATTTAAAAAAATTAAAAAGGGTAACACTTGTGACATGCACACGGTTAAATTTTAATTGTCCCGCCACAGACGGAATACCTCCAACTTGTCTTACCACTCCGCCTCCGCCGGCCGGGAATTAACAAATGTTGTAATACTTATTTTGCCTTATTTTCTATATTACCTTTACTTTATCTTTAACTGTTGACATAATTTTAATTCAATGACGAATTAACAAATGACAGAGAATGAAGGAAATCTTATATCAAGTGAAATTAGTTTGAATAAGATTAATCTTTTATAGAATAGGTAGGGGCATATAAATCTCTGTTTGTTTTTGACCTAATACATATTTATTGTAGTACTGGTATTATGAAACATGAAAGAATGTTGAGATTAATTTAAATATATATATATATATAGGTCTAAAAATCATCACGATCACGAATAAATTGCTTAGACTCTGTTCATTTCTCTGTAAATTTTGATAAAAATTAAGCTAGCAAAGCAATTTTTGTTCAAGACTTATTGTATTGTATAAAAAAATTTGTATTCCTAATTCCACATGAATATACAGAAATAAACTACTCTAGCTAGGGAAAATTTGATTGTTCTCAAACACGAAAATATTTCTACTACATTTTAAGTGCTAGAATGGTGTAAAATGCGGTTAAAGGCTACTCAATTTACAAAAATTTTATTCCATACCCCCCCCCCCCTCCCCCGACCAACGGGTATTTTTGGGGTATGTCGCCCCCTCCCATAAAAATTAATTAATCCGCCACTGTGCAGGCCACACAGGATTATCGAATATCGAATATATTATCATTTATTTATGATGAGAATACAGTCGATATTATCATCGAGAAGCCTACTGGATGCTCCACAATGTTCAAGCACCCTACCCCTAACACCATTCACAACTTTTATAACAGTAGTAGTCTATTCGAAATCTCATAATCTGTCAATGGTGTTTGTAAATAAAGTAAATACAGTTAAATAAAACTATCTAATAACAAAACTGACACTGTATTTCTATTTAAATTATGACTTTTACACACTTATAATGTAGGGATGCATTTCACTTCTAAAGAGAAGCGAAATACAAGTGAAATGCATCCCTCCTCCTTAGTAAAAATCATTATTTAAATAGAAATACAGTGTTAGTTTTGGTATTAGATGGTAAAAAAATGCCAATACATACAATTCAAAAACAAACATACCGTACGTAATTCAAATGAAGTTAGGATGAATGATAGGCTACATGTTTGTGAACGATAATCAACTACACCAGGAAGAAAACATTGCATTTCAAGAAGTTTTGTTGGATAGACGATTGACCTGGGCTCCATACATGAGAAAATATGTTGTAAAATTTCATGTGGTGTATTTTATCCTGTAACAGCTTGCTAGATTAAATGACAAAAAGTTACTTTTTACAGCTTACCATGGGCTCTTACTGTCACATATTAGGTATGCTATCACATAGTATGGGGTAATTCATCAAAACAAAACCTTTATATGGTGTTTAAGATCCAAAAGAAAGCGGTTAGGTGTATGGAAAGAGTAAATAGATTATAGATTCATGTAGGCCGTTGTTCAAGAGACTTGGTCTCCTAACTGTACCCTGCTTATATTTGTATGAAGCTACTTTATATGTAAAAAAGAGTGGTGTACAAGAGTTACTTTCACATTAAAATTAAGCCTCACCTCAACTAATTGATACAGTAATTATGGTAACTCAGTGGCGTACCGATAATGGAGCGAGTGGAGTAGTCGCTCCAGGGCGCAAGGCTCTGAGGGGCGCGCCGTTTTTGAGAGAAAATTGCCTTTTACTTACACAAATGTATTACTATAATGAAGGCCAAAAGGGGAAAATGCAACACAATTTAAAAAAACTCGTATGTATACATCGCTACGCATTACTAAAAGAACATTCATGTCAAATTTAAAAGAAATCGGTTCACGCGTTCAGCCGTAAATGCGTTACTAACAGACAGAATGCAAAACGGTCGAGTCAAAAGTAGTGAATAGTCGAAAGTAGCAAAGCCAAAACAATTTATATTGGGTGGCAAAAGGTATAACAATTTCAAGTAATTGAATGAAGACTTTGAATTTATTCTGAAAAAATAAATCCACTAGAAGTTCAATGGTTTGTATATTAGCAAGAACAGGACTGAAATACTTCCCTTTTGAATCCTACTTCCAAAATAAAAGAAAATTTTTATAGGAATGACTTGCAAAATGCTATAAAAATAACTGCAAATAAATTGATAGAAAAATTATAAAATCCAAAACAAGATGTTTGGAAATTGATAAAAGCAGAATCTGGCCTGGCGAAAAATCCTTCATCGGAGACTCGCATCTCTGACAAATGCGGCGTAGTTAGAGGCGGGAAAAAAGCCGCTGATTCATTAAATGACCACTATATTAATATCAGCCCAATCGGGTGGTTGAGTGTGACACCGTTTGGGGGGGGGGGGGGGGGGGGCATCGTAAGACACTTCCGCTCCAGGGCGCTTGAAACCTCGGTACGCCACTGTGGTAACTAGTACGGTATATAACTGTAGTTTCCAAGTCGTAATCTACAAAAAATATTGTATTATACGTATATTGTAATACGTATTACAATCTTGACATACTCGATTATAATACAAAAAAAAAGCCGAGTAGATTATCACTTGGTGAGTCACAATAGTAGCTTATTCAAACAAAAAACCTAGTTATATCGGTAGGAAACTCTACAACATGCTCCCGCAGTTTTTAAAGTCTTAAAAATATAGAAATATTTAATTAAAAAAAAAACTGAAAAAATATTTAGTTGATAAAACTTTTTATAGTGTACAAGAGTTCCTTTCACATCAGAATTAAGCCTCACCTCAACTAATTGATATAGTATTATGATGACTAGTGTAGGCCCTATAAAATTTATACAATATTGTATTTAATACAATTTCTAGTCTGACTTGTCTTTTACTGCTTAACTGTAGTCTCCAAGACGTAATCTAAAAAAAATATTGCTCATCAAGTATTTCGTCATGGAAAACATCACAAATAAAACCAATTTAATTTGTTATATTTATAGTAATTTTTTTCAGGACCTTAATGGACAACTTTTGCCAATCTTTGGTGTTAACTCCACTTTTTCTAAATTGTTTTTCGTCTGGATTAATCTCTGTTTCTGTTGTGGTTGATCAGAATTGTTCGGAATCTTATGTTCTTAATTTTAAGCAACTTAAATTTCCCGGATTTATTTTACAGCTTTCAAGTTATTCCCAGCTCGCGGATGTCTTTTTTTAGTCCAAGCAGAATCCATGTTTATATGAACGGTTTTATAATTCCCATTAATATAATCTTTCATATAATTCAATCCTATAATTATCCATATAATAATCCTAGAATTAGATATTGAAGTATGATCTATTCCTCCTCGAACACTGCTGTTTATTATATCTAATATTAAAACTGACACTGTATTTCACTTTTAAATAATGTTTTACTCACATATATTGCAGATGCTTGAGGAATGCATTTCACTTCTGAAAAGAGGCTTCGTCAGCCTGCCGCCAGGGGTCATGCTCTGTTTGGGTTAGGATGAGCGGCCATTATGTATTTGAAAATTGCGTTTGATTTGTTTGGTCGTTGAGTAAGTTTGTTCTATCTTGTTTATGGTGTTTGAATATTTCATATTGCTCCAGTGTATTTAGTTTGTGGCTTTTTTGGAATGTGTGTAGAATTTCCAAGTCAGTTTGGATGTTATTGTGTGAGTGCCCAGTGTTGATTAAGTGATCTGCAAATGTTGAGTCAGAGTTGGAATGTAGTGCTTTGATGTGCTCTTTATATCTTATGTTGAATGATCTGCCTGTTTGTCCTATGTAATACTTTTGGGGCATGTGTTGCATTTAAGCTTATATATGCCTGGTTTGTTGAATTTGTGAATTGTGCTGTTTGTTAGGTGAGCTGGTTTTTGTTGGATCTGGTGTTTCAGGTTGTTTGTTGTTCTGAATGCTGTGTTAAATCCGGATTTTTGGAAGATGTAAGCTATTTTGTGTGATTTTTTGTTGAGATATGTCACCCACAATAACAAGTATTACACCCAACCAGAAGGACTACCAATGGGATCCCCAATCTCCAGCATCCTAGCAGAAATATTTTTACAGCACATAGAGAATACTAAAATACTAAAAGACACCAAACACTCAAACAAAATTATTTACTGGCACCGCTACGTTGATGACATTATTGTACTTTACAATGGAAACCAAAGACAGTGTGAACAACTCCTAACACAATTGAACAAAACCCATAAAAACTTACAATTCACAGCAGAATATGAAACAGACTACACCTTGAACTTCTTAGATCTCACTATCAAAAAACTAAATAACATGCACAAATTCAAAATCTACAGAAAACCAACTCTCACAGACACACTCATTCACAACTCATCCAACCACCCAAATCAACACAAACTTGCTGCTTTCAACTCCATGATCCATAGACTCCTTAATGTTCCACTATCACAAGCTGACCACAAAGAAGAAATCAATACAATCAAATATTTAGCACAACAAAACGGATACAACACCAATCTAGTAGACAAAATCATGAATAAAATGAAAAATAAAAATCCAAAACCTGCAAACCAAAACAGATTTGTCACACTCACATATCTCAACAAAAAATCACACAAAATAGCTTACATCTTCCAAAAATCCGGATTTAACACAGCATTCAGAACAACAAACAACCTGAAACACCAGATCCAACAAAAACCAGCTCACCTAACAAACAGCACAATTCACAAATTCAACAAACCAGGCATATATAAGCTTAAATGCAACACATGCCCCAAAAGTATTACATAGGACAAACAGGCAGATCATTCAACATAAGATATAAAGAGCACATCAAAGCACTACATTCCAACTCTGACTCAACATTTGCAGATCACTTAATCAACACTGGGCACTCACACAATAACATCCAAACTGACTTGGAAATTCTACACACATTCCAAAAAAGCCACAAACTAAATACACTGGAGCAATATGAAATATTCAAACACCATAAACAAGATAGAACAAACTTACTCAACGACCAAACACAATTCAAATCAAACGCAATTTTCAAATACATAATGGCCGCTCATCCTAACCCAAACAGAGCATGACCCCTGGCGGCAGGCTGACGAAGCTTCTTTTCAGAAGTGAAATGCATTCCTCAAGCATCTCCAATATATGTGAGTAAAACATTATTTAAAAGTGAAATACAGTGTCAGTTTTAATATTAGATTGTTCATTAAGTATTTCGTCATGGAAAACATCACAGGTTTATTATATGTTGATTTTTGTTTCAAGTTCGTTTTGAACGGCTTTGAAAACTAATGTTACCAGACTGGGCGTGTTTTTTGTAGATTATATTTTTTTACACAATAACTTATCCATATTGTGTATTTTTTACAATTTATTAAGTACCCGATAGGGCCTTATTGACATTGTGCCGTTGCCCGTCCGTCTGTCTGTTCCCTAGCGCTTAAAAGAAATATTCTAGACTCTTGAAACTTGGTATATAGCTTCCTCATAGTCCAAGTGTGATCGCTATTGATTTTGAAGTTAGTGGGTCGAATATAAAAATAATTATGGTAAATATGTATAACTTTTATTGGTGGGAAGACCCTTCCACCTCGCCGCCTGAGCCATGTTAATGGAAACATGGAGGACCTACAGTTTGTTTTAGGTGGGTTCCGAACCACCGGATATAAAAAGTTATTTTACAGCAGAGAACCGTCTTTTTGCTAACCAATCCAATCGGCCAGTCTTACACAGAGGGCCCAGGAGAGCGTTGCTTAAGTAAGCTGATTGAACAGATACCTGCTCATGGCTATAACATCCCATTCCCATAATATAATAATTAAGATGTAAAACAAATTCCCAGTATAGGATCGAGGGTAGTTTGGCTAGAGAAAATCAAAACATTGGCAGCTGGTGCTGTCGCTGTTTACACTTGAAGATTAAAACATTGGTCATCACAAAGACTGATGCTTAGCCCTATTATCCACATGTTTTTACAGTGCAAGCGTTGACGTTTTCATTTTTTATTGTGTTGAAACCTTTTTTAAATTATTTTAATTGAAAAAAAAACAGAGAGAAAATAGTGAGGCATTATAGATTATGAGATCTGTTGAACAAGAATAAGAAGAAGGAACAAAACTTTCTCAGGAACTGCCGATTTGCATTTTTATTTTAATTGGGAAGCTTATGATATTTATAGAAATTGAAGCAGTGAAACTGTGTATCAGCACAACTGATCGTAATAATTATTATTTTATGTAAATTCGTCGTTTCCTTGGATACTCTGTTGTATCAGTTTATTTTTATCAATTTTAAGTTTGGAAATCTTATTAGAATATTTCAATTCAGTGAGTTTTTATACTTCATTAAATTTTAATATTTTTTTGCTAGTAGAATTACCAAAAATTTTTATTACTTTTTCCTTTTTTGCTCCTAGGAAAAAAGGAGGGAAAGAATTGACACCAATGGCAGCCAAGACGTGTTCCAACCCATTATTTGAAGGCGGTGACAAATGTGAGTCGAAAAAAGAGTTTTTTATCAAAAGATTTGAACGTTTATGCATTAGTGATATCAATAGCGATTGTGAGTTCAGAGTTGGCCGTCAGAAAGTTGTGATCAAAGCACATAAACTGTTATTAACCACGACCAGTGAAGTGTTTTATGCAATGTTTAATGGTAATTGGAAAGGGGAAACAGTTGTTAGGGTGAATGACTTGGAGCCTGAAGGATTCCAACGTATGAAACAATTCATTTACACAGGTGAAGTCAATTTTGAATCGGTTTTCCAAGCGCTTTGGACATTTGCAGCTGGTAGAAAATACCTCATTCCTCAACTTGATTCAGAATGTGTCAAATACATTGAAGATGAAATCAATGCTTCAAATGTTTTACAAGTCTATGAGTATTCCCAGAAGGCAAATTTCTCAGAATTCGACAATAAATGTCGTGAAATCATTGAGGAAGAAACGTTTGATGTATTTGATAGCACGAGCTTCTTATCAGCTGAAGTCAAAACAGTAGATTGGTTACTGCAATTTGAGACAATGGCATTAGAGTCTGAAATTGAAGTTTTCAAATTTTTTGAAAAATGGGCTCTTGTAGAAGCTGAGCGGAGAAAAATAACTAATAAGCGAAGAATAAGATCACGTTTCAATCGTCTTAAAAAGCACATTCGCTTTTTAACTATGGATCCAAGCGGCTTTGCATCAGAGGTTTCTCAATCTACGTTTCTAACAGGCCCGGAAGCACTTGCTATTTTACTGAATATTGTGGATTTTGGATCAAAGCCTTATCCTGATCATCTTTCATTGAATAGGAAAGCGCGTGATTTTGAAGAATATTCCAGTAATTTTGAGTGAGTCTGATGAAGAGGAATAACAATGATTTTAGGTAGCGAAAAGAATACGATTTTAAACTGTTACCATGAATCAGCATCTACCCAAGTTTCATTCAACCAATCTAATTTTCTATTTCATTGGTATTTGAATCTAATACAATCATTGTGAACATAAAATAGCTATAGGATGATTCAATAATAAGAGTGCCATTATTTTTATAAAGAGTGCTTTTGTATAAATATAGAATTTCAAAATGAATCTAATGAATTGTAATAATGGAATGAAATTGAGTTCCTTTAAGAAATAATTTTCTGCCGTTTTATTTGAATATAATATACATTTTGCTGCCGCAGCCGGCTTGTATTTAGTCTAAACGGGAGGTTCAATTTTTATCACCTTTTTGGGTTGTAGGTTGGCAACAAAGCGGCAAAAATTGTCTTTGAAGTCGTCAATCGTCGTTGGCGTATCTGTTTGGTCTTATTGACAGCTTCGAATACAATTGTCGCCTCGTTGCCTGTATATGGCCCCAAATCCTGCATAAACTGATTTATAAATTAGATGAGTTCATGGGAGTGTTACCGGGTAACCGTTAAGTGTTATTGGTGGCATCTGATTGGTCTACTCAAATTTATTTACATTGAAAAATTTGAATAGACCAATGAGATGCCACCGACAACATGTACCAGTTACCGGTAAAACTCCCATGAACTCAACCTTTAAACCTTCCATTCAGAATACATACAAGCTTCCCTTGGCAGCCATATGTCTGATATTATATTCAAATAAAATGGCAGAAAATTATCTTTCAAATAAAGTCAATTTCATATAATTATTACTACAATTTGTTAGATTTCAGATTCATCTTAGAGTTCTGTACCTCTAAAAACATCTTTAGATGAAATTGAAATGCTAAAATATGTCTCGTTCACTTAATCTTTCAATTTTTGTGAATGTAAAATTATTTTGAACAAATCACCTCTGACACGGTTTTGTTATGCAACGAATAGCTCCTAATGGGTAATTTCTTACTTAAATACCGTAATAATAAATTGAAATTAAATAATTCCTTAAATGGATAAATTATTCATCCATGTAATTCACTCATGTCACTTAAATCAGTATTTATTTACGTTCCTTAATGTCTCTGGACTCGAGGGACTCTTGAAATGACTCGAGGGACTCTTGAAATGACTCGACAGACACTTAAAAATGACTCGAGGGACTCTTCAAATGACTTGATGGACTCTTCAAATGACTCGAGGGACTCTTGAAATGACTCAAGGGAATCTTGAAATGTCTATATAAATACATCAAATTTCAAGAGTCACTCGAGTCAAGAGAAACTGAAGGAACGTTCATAAGTATGACACATAATCCCTTCCATTTAGCAGACGATGGGTGGTGTGAATAAAGTTGAGTAATTATTGGACTCTGTTGAGTGACTAGAGTCGACTCTTGATCTGTTGAGTCAACAGGAGTCGGATCGTTGGAAGGCTTGAGAACAGCTGTGATTGACTGAATTTTTATTCGCATCAAATAACAAGAATCCCCCAAAAATTTAGTCAATCACAGCTGTTTTCAAGCCTTTCGATAAAACTGCAGTCGACTCCAGTCACTCAGCAGAGTCCAGTTACTCAACTTTATTCACACAACCCATTGTCCTATACTATGGAATCATAAATGTTGAGTCAGCAATAATGTAAGCCAAAAAACTATGGACGAGTCATTCATGATTCCATAAAGTGGAAGTTGGACAAGTTTCTAATAAACAGTAGTGGAAACATGTCCATGGAGTTATTGTGTGTTTCATGGTTAGAGATCTTGTACAGCAGCACAGGAAAGAAGGAACTTTGTCCAAAATGGAGTTCCATACACAATGAAAAGTTTAATGAATTTATGACTGTGCATTTTGTTTTTGTAAAATCAAATATTTAATTTACATTATATTTCAATTTCATTAATTCAATATTTCCCTATTCATTATGTAAAAATGTAATGTGCAGAACTGACCTTCTGAGTTGAAGCAGACACGTTTTGAACTACATAGTTCTTCCTCGGCGCTCAGATCATTTATCAAACCGGCACTGTAAATCACTTATAACTAACACTCCAATTTCACTAGGTAGTAAAAATAACAGACAATGATGGATAATATACCCAGTAATATGTCATGAAAAATATAAAAAATATGGGAATTATTTGTTCATTGTTAAATACGGTAGCCTACTAGTAGTTGATGAGTCACTATTTGGGGTTTATTATTCATATCTTTACATACTGTTATTGATATTTTATATTACTGTAATACTGTTCGTGTTTTTATTTCTTGTCTTATGATGTTTTTATTATTTGTATTTTTATTTTATTTTTTAAGATTGTGACTTGAAAATACTAAATCTTAAGATTTTGACTAATAGAAATGCTAAATCTTGAGATTTTGACTAATAGGAATGCTAAATCTATTGGAATGAGGAGATTTCAATCATATATGAATTTATGTTAATCTAATAGATTGTGTCTTGAAGAAATACTAAATCTATTGGAATGTAAAATTTCAATCATAAATTTTTGTGATTGCAATTGAAATTTGCATTTCCTCCTGAACTTAGCACTATAAAATCAATATTATGTAATATATATATATATATATATATATATATATTATATTGTATGTTATGAAAACTCTGACTCCAGACCTTACGTATGCAGGTCATACATAGGCAGGTTTTATGTGAATATATTATATACTATGTTGAAATATCAAGTCCATTCAGGTTTTCAATTTGCGTTTTGGTGTCTTGCTCAACGAATAACAGCAGCTATTATAAATTATGATTTTTTTAAAATTATGGTAATCTTTTAATGTTTGATTATTGATATATTCAAAATTTAAATCTTCTATCCACAATTTTTTGATGTCCTGGTATTAAATTATTGTATAAATAGAAGCAAACCCAACTTTCTGACGCCTTGCACGTGAAATATTGTATGATATAGCTCTCATCCAATAGATTTTGCATGTTTCTAGTTTTATAATTATAGAATAATTCTTTTGTGTTTGATGACTGTTTTTCTTTATGAAGAAGATAGTTTCGAGTTTCGAGAATATGTAGAAAGTACTATCAGTGCCTACTTGTATGTACTGAATACTTCTATCACTTGAATTTTTGCATAAAGCTATTCCTTACTTCAGAATTTTTAGAATTGCATGTCTAAAATCTTTATTTGTTTCACCTGCTTATGGAAGGCGTGTAATTAATGATTCCATAGAAGCCTATTTCCATTTTTTTTATGACAACCTATTCCATACTTCATGAGGAAGTGGAATCGTTTCTCAAAATTTTTAGAAATCTGTCTCTAAAATCGTTATCTGCATTATTTTCTCATGGAAGGTATGTAAGTGAATGCTATGGAAGTTCAGGGAAATTATTATATATGTATGGTTTGTGCAAGGCAATGAATAGTAGAAGCTCCTATTTCTATTATTTTTGGTGTTAAACTATTACATTAGGAAGGCTTGAAATTGCCTTTCAGAATTTTTAGAATTTTATCTCAAAAAATCGTTATTTTAACTACCTGCTTATGGAATGCTTGCAATTAAATTCCAAAGAAGTTTAGAGAAATTATTATGTAGGCCTATGTACGGTTTGTGCAAGATAATTGATACTAAAAACATTGTTGGGGATTGAGCAATGAGGTGTAGAATATAGAATTTTCAAATGAGGCTGTAAAACATAGGATATAAATGGAGGACCTGCGGTAAGAGGGGTAGGAAATGAGGTTGTAATAAAATAAAAAGGAATAGTTGAGTAATACCTTATTAATGTTCCTATCACCATATGAGAAGTCGTTTCTGTAGACGCCGATGCGTGTGCACACGCTGATGAGATGAGTCACCGATGACAATGCGCAGCACTCGAGGTATTTTTGTGCACTGAGGAGTGAGGTCGGCGAGGATGAGTGAAGAACTACTTTAGAATAAATAGGATGGAACTAATTTCACGGCCGATATAAAATACTGGAGGTTTTGAATTAAAGAACAAGAAAAATAAAGTGCTAGTTGCGGTTATAAGCAAATGAGGCTTCAATAAACCGAATATTGAGGTTTTACAAAATAATAAATTAATAAGTAATTATTGCGGTTGTAACGAATTCTATTACTTGAGGTTAGAACGACGATTTGTTCATAGCGATGCGGTTTCAACAAGAATGCAATTGGGAATTACCATTCAAGCTGCCATTACAACTTTAGCATGCGCAGTGGCCAATAAAACTGGTTGCCATGGCAACACTATAGAAAGTCAAGTAACAGCTACACATGTTGAGCAGAGATAAAACATAAACTAACTTAAACTACATTAAATACGAAACATAGCGGGGGCCTTGAATCCACCTGGATTCAACAAGAATGATAAAAAAAAATAATAAAGTTCACAACTAGTGAATAAAGTTCATAACACTAATTACAAGGGTGCCAAGCTGGGCTATAAATTATTTGGAGTTTGCGGGTAGCGGAAACACCTTGTGGGATGGACGTGTCAAGGTTCCTTGGCGAGTCTTCAAATGCACCACACGAACAATTCCATCTTGTCCCGGAGAGACACCAGTAATGCGTGCTAATGGCCAGGTAAGTGGTGGAGTTGGTTGATGGACCAAGACAAGGTCACCAATGTGGAGATTATCAACAGCCTTATTCCATTTGGCTTTCTGTTGAAGGGTATGGATATATTCCAAATGCCATCTCTTCCAAATGTGCTGGTGGAATGCTTCAATCAATTTCCAATGTTTGAGGCGATTGAGGTTGACATTTTGTATGTCTTCTTCAGGAACTGCCACCAAAGGAGATCCAATCAAGAAGTGACCTGGTGTAAGTGCTGAGACATCATTAGGATCGTTTGATAGAGGTGTGAGAGGTCTTGAATTCAATATTGCCTCTATTTGAGTGACCAGTGTCGTGAATTCAACAAGTGTTAATGTGTGTTCTCCAATGACACGTCGGAGATGGTGCTTGATGCTCTTGATTGCTGCTTCCCAAAGGCCACCCTGATGTGGAGCTGCAGGTGGGTTGAAGTGGAAAGTAATGCCTTGTGTAGCAGCAAATTCAGAGAGTAGGAGTTGCTTTGACTTGGAAAGTGCTTGGAAGGTATTGTTAGCACCAACAAAATTAGTCCCACAGTCAGAGTAGAGGTTTTTGCAGAGACCACGGCGAGAAACAAATCTTTTCAAGGCAGCAATGAAGGCCTCAGAAGACAAGTCTGTTACCACTTCAATGTGGATTGCTTTGGTGACCATGCATACGAAAGCACATATGTAGGCCTTTGTGAGTGATGTGGATCTGAGGTTGTGCACCTTGATATTGAATGGGCCAGCATAATCAATCCCAGTATTGAGGAAAGGGCGAGAAGGTGTCACACGAGCCTGAGGTAGATGCCCCATGGGTGGAATGTTGTGGCGAGGTTTGTGTCGAAAGCAAACATTGCACTTAAAAATTCGAGAGCGGATGATACTACGTGCAGAGAGTATCCAAACATGTTGTGAAAGAAGAGATTGTGTTAGTTGAGCTCCAGAATGCAAATATTGTCGGTGGTAGGAGTCAATCATGAGGTTGACCACATGATGTTGCTTTGGAAGGATGATAGGATGTTGAACATCTTGAGGTATATGACAATGCTTGAGACGTCCTCCAACTCGCAGGAGACCGTCATCATCAAGATACGGAGAGAGGCGGCAAAGTGAGTTTGATACAGTGGAGGTTTTGTCAATTTTCAGCTTGGCAATGTCTTCTCGAAAGGCTGAGTCTTGAACTTGTTTGAAGATTATACATTTGGCAGTAGCCAATTCTCGGGTGGAGAGAGGGCCAATCTTCTTTGGTGGGTGTCGAGTATTGAAGACAAAGCGGAGGATGTAAGCCATAACACGCTGAAGTTTACTGAAGTGAGAAAATTTTTGTAGGAGATCCCATTCAAGAGGTGCAGTAGCAACGAGAGTGATGGGTGACAGAGGTTTGCTCTCATCAGTATCAGCAAGTTCCACTGGAGTGAATGCAGATGTAGGCCAGAGGTTGGAAGGCTTCTGTAGCCAGGATGGACCTGTCCACCACAAGTTGTGAGCGGGTAGTTCAGCTGGAAGTATACCACGTGAAGCACAGTCTGCAGGGTTTTGTTCACCAGAAATGTGTCTCCAGCTATCAGTTGGTACCAATTCTTGGGTTTGAGCAACCCGGTTTGCTATAAAAGTTTTAAGACGATGCGGAGGAGTCTGTAACCAAGTCAAGGCCACAGTAGAGTCACACCATAATGTGATAGAAGAAAACTCCAGTTTTTTGTGAAAGGTTGAGATCACATATGAGGTCAGTTGAGCAAGCAAGTGAGCAGCACACAGTTCTAGACGTGGTAGAGTGAGTTTTTTCAAAGGGGCCACTCTGGTTTTGGAGATGAGTAACTGGACAGTGGGGGAAGTATCAGTTTGTGATGTCCTGAGATATATCACTGCGGCAAATCCACGTTCAGAAGCATCTGCAAAACCATGAAGTTCAATGAGGCTTGAGTGCAAGAACTGTAGAGCTCGTGGTATGGAGATATCTTGAAGTGTGGCTGATGTGTCAACAAAGCTTTGCCACATTGCAAGCAGTTCAGGAGGTAGAGGTTGGTCCCAATTTAGGCCCTTTGTCCAAAGAAGTTGCATGAAGCATTTAGCCCACAGAACCACTGGTGAGAGGAATCCACAAGGGTCATAGATCTTGGCTATCACACTTAGTACTTTACGCTTAGTGGTAGCATCATGAGGTAGATTGAAGTTGTAGGCAAAACAATCATTTGCTGCTGACCATTGGATACCAAGGATTTTGAAATGAGGTTGTTGATCATCCTGAAGAAATACCGGTTTCTCAAGGTGACCATCAGGAAAGCTGGAAAGAAGTGCATTAGAATTTGAAGTCCATTTACGTAATTCAAATTCACCACATTTGAGTAGAGAGATAAGTTGTTGTTGCAGTCTTAAAGCCTCTTCTTCGGAGTTGGCACCAGCAATGACATCATCAACAAAGGTTTGAGAACGCAGAAGTTCAGCTGCTTCTGGGTAGGAATTGCCTTCTTCAGTGGCAAGTTGATGAAGAGTTCTTATAGCAAGATATGGAGAACAGCTCATGCCATATGTTACTGTGGTCAATTTGAAGACAGATGCAGGCTGAGTAGCATCAGTACGCCATAAAATCAATTGATAGCACTGGTCATCAGGGTGAACTTTGATTTGCCTATACATTTGACGTATATCACAAGAAAAGACAATCTTGTGCAAGCGGAATACCAGCAACAAATCACAAATATTGGTCTGCATTTTCCTTCCAGTGAGGAGAATCTGGTTCAAGGAAATACCAGTTGAGGTTTTTGCACTAGCATCGAATACAGTGCGTAGACGAGTAGTGCTGCTAGCTTCTTTGAGGACACCATGATGTGGTAGAAAATAATGAGGAGTAGATAGATCAGTGGTGCTATTCAGTTCCATATGACCTAATGTCAAATATTCTGACATGAAATCAGTATACAAAGACTGAAAATGAGGTTGCGCCTTGAATTTCCTTTCTATAGAATTTAATCTTTGTTCAGCATTGGCTTTAGACTGACCCAAAGTGGGGTGGTTAGCCTTGAATGGCAGTCTGACACAAAATCGTCCAGATTCATCACGTGAATAGGTTGAGAGGAAATGTTCATCACACAATTTTTCTTCTTCAGATTTTTCAGATGCCATTGGAGGCTCTTCTTGTTCCCAAAAGCGTTGGAGAGAGTTATGCAAATCCAAATTGTTGATAGCCAAGAGGGTGGCTGATGCTTGCAGAGTGATGGAAGAATCAGCTTTAGGCTTGCATGGAGTCTCACCCATGACCATAAAACCAAGATGAGTCCCAATTAAACTCGGCAGGCCAGGACCAAGATGATGAACAATCTGGTTGAGCAGAAGAGGAAAAACAGAGCCACCAAGAAGAATGTCGATGCCTCCAGCTAGATGAAATGTAGGGTCAGCCAGAATATATGGTCGAACCTTTTCCAATACCTCTGGATCAATTTCCATGCGAGGTATATCAACACAAATTTTATCAATAATCAAGAACTCTTGATTAAGTGAAATCACTTTTCCACTCAGAGTCTCAATAGAAAGAGAGGTGAGGCCCTTAGAACGTATGGGGGCTTGAGAAAATCCAACAACACTGTGGTTGCTCTTAGTGCGAGATGCACTTAATACTTGTGCAGCATGTTCATTGATGAAACATGACTGACTACCAGAATCTGCGAGGGCGCGGAAAACATAACTTTTTCCATGAGGAGAGGTAATTTTAACGAGTAGCGTTCCCAATAGCACTGTAGACATTGATGAACGATGAGAGGGTTGATTATTCTCAGTAGTGGTCAGTACTACTGAAGGAGGTGTCATGTTGACTTGAGGTTGACCCACAGGAACTGCACGGCTGCTGGGTTGGAGAGGTGTCATATTGGCAGTTGAGTGGTTATTTTCAAAGTGCAACAAAGTATGGTGCCTTTTATGACATGTGAAACAGTTTGATTTCGATTTACACTTGTCAAGAGTATGATTTCCTAAACAAGAAATGCATCTTTTATTTTCTTTGACAATTTGAAAACGTGCTTTGGGTGCATTGTTTTTGAACACAGGACATAAATAAATCTTATGTTCATTGTTATGACAAACAAAACAGTCATAAGGTTTTGTGTCACTTTTGATTTCATCATTATAAGTAGTCATCAATGCTACCTTGTTTGTAGAAAAACTCCTATTTATTTTAGGAAAGAATTTATTTTCAGATACTGAAGTAGACATTGAAGCGGTTTTTGAGGTAGAAGAAGAGTGAAGATTTGAATTTTCAATTTCATTGCACTCCTGAGTTAAAAAGGTAATTATTTCTTTTGCTTCAGTAAGTACAGATTCGCTAGATTTGTTCAAAGAACGAAAATGTTCAAACTTTTTTCGGAGGTTATTATCCATTTTTCGCATCATCATAGCACACAGTAAAGGATTATCAGCGGTTATATCAATTTTTAATCCCTTCAAAGCTTGTGTATTCTCATTGTAGGAGTTCAACAATTTCCGCATTTGAGCCGGTTGATGAGTGATATTGGGTAAATCGAGAATTTTATTGAGATGCAGTGTTATCAATCGACGAGGTGAATTATAGCGTTCATGAAGCAAGTCATAGGCAATCTGATAATTACTCTCAGTTAGTGGTAATGATTTAATTAAATCAAGAGGTTCTCCTGAGACTGAGCTCAACAGGTATTGAAGTTTGACTACACCTGATAATGTAGAATTTGAATGAATGCTTGAATTGTATAAATTAATAAATGAGGTCCAATCGAGAGGGTTTCCAGAAAATTGTTTCAAGTCAAGCTTAGGTAAGCGAACTGGCTGTTCATTTTTTACTTTAGACTGATTCAATTTCGTTTCTAAGTTGTGTAACGTGAGGTTAATAGAATCAATCATTTCATCAGCACTATTAAGAGGTGCATAATTTGGTTTGAATTCTTTGTCTTCTTCTAACTGTAATTCATGATAACAATCCAGTGAGTCTGATAAGTCTGATCTTAATTTGTTCAGAGATTTTGAACGAGCGAGTAATTTCTGATAAATTTCCTTATCAGAGATCTTTTTTGACATATCAAATAAGATTTGAATTTGTTCAAAAGCATTATTCTTCTTAGCGGTGATCACTGCTAACGATTTAGCCATTATAACTAACTAAGTTACCTACTTGATAACAGTAATAAATTATCACAAGTATTGAAGTTGACAATATAATAACCTGGGGTACAATAACTAAATGAGATTGCACTAATAATAGTGATAATAAGCCGATAAAATGACTCGACACACTGCCGTGGTAGTAATTGAGGTAATTACGATTACAAATTGAGTGATAAGTGGCAAGCATTCACAAAAGAAATCTAATAATATTCGAAATATAAAACAAGTAATGCGTTTATCAATAAGCATGAATATTCTGAGAATTCAATTGAATTAAACAATTATCTGAATTGAATTCACTCAAGTTACGAATTGAATGCAAGATATTATACTTATTGAACATTCGAAGTATGATATGAATAAATCAAATAATATTTCAATTTTGAAATAAGCAATGTAATTTTACACAATTGAATACAATTATCAGTCAAGTTCACGGAATAACAATAAGTATTTATTTCAATTAGAAATATACCACAAGCCATAAGCAGTTATTCTCATTTGATAGCATAAGCTATTAGTGAATGAATAGTAGGTTATTTTCAAGTTCAATGTAAACAAAGTTGACCTTGACGACGCAATGCTCAGCTATAATGTCAGCCTGAATACTACAGAGCTCCGTTATAATCACGATGAAACAAAACAATGAGTTGTTTACGACTTTTGAGCACAATAGACAAATTTTAACTTGCAAGGCATTGATAGTGAACTCGTTTGAACAATGTGCTTTGTAACTTGTAATACCGTATAACTTGTACTTGCACCAAAAATGATAGCTTTATTTAATGAGCAATGAATATGTATTTCCATAGAATGAAAATAAAAAATGATCCGATCCGGGGCCCGGATGACCAAAATGTTGGGGATTGAGCAATGAGGTGTAGAATATAGAATTTTCAAATGAGGCTGTAAAACATAGGATATAAATGGAGGACCTGCGGTAAGAGGGGTAGGAAATGAGGTTGTAATAAAATAAAAAGGAATAGTTGAGTAATACCTTATTAATGTTCCTATCACCATATGAGAAGTCGTTTCTGTAGACGCCGATGCGTGTGCACACGCTGATGAGATGAGTCACCGATGACAATGCGCAGCACTCGAGGTATTTTTGTGCACTGAGGAGTGAGGTCGGCGAGGATGAGTGAAGAACTACTTTAGAATAAATAGGATGGAACTAATTTCACGGCCGATATAAAATACTGGAGGTTTTGAATTAAAGAACAAGAAAAATAAAGTGCTAGTTGCGGTTATAAGCAAATGAGGCTTCAATAAACCGAATATTGAGGTTTTACAAAATAATAAATTAATAAGTAATTATTGCGGTTGTAACGAATTCTATTACTTGAGGTTAGAACGACGATTTGTTCATAGCGATGCGGTTTCAACAAGAATGCAATTGGGAATTACCATTCAAGCTGCCATTACAACTTTAGCATGCGCAGTGGCCAATAAAACTGGTTGCCATGGCAACACTATAGAAAGTCAAGTAACAGCTACACATGTTGAGCAGAGATAAAACATAAACTAACTTAAACTACATTAAATACGAAACAAACATATTTCTATTGTTTGTGTTATACCTTAGTATTATTTAATTGTTGTGTTATGATATATATTGTACTTTATTATGTTGTAGTCTAGTTGATGCGGCATCAAACGTGTATTAAGTTGTATGCTTCAGCTTTTCAAAACCTTGGTAAAACATAAATTTGGCGTAAAATATTTTCAAAACTATAAAATAACACATGTATAACTCCTGAAATAACACCTGTATAACTCCTGAAATAACACCTGTTGTATCAAGATCAATTCAAAGTAGTAGTACATGTACAAGGTTAATAGAAACAATATTTTCAATCTTTTTAATAATCTTGGTACAGGTGTGCAATGTGACATATGAATATACATATATAGATCCTGTAATATGTATCACTATATCATAAACTGTGTCAGTGTTGTTTACATGATGAACCTGATGACAGGACAGTGTTGCCAAATTGAATGCTCCGGCCCTTTAGCTATAGATCTTCGGCAATGAATATCTTATGAACCTGTAGTCAAGCCTTTTCATGTGCAATAACAAAACACTGTTTTTTTTACTATTTTTATTGTTTTACTTAAGCTTGGCCATTACAACTATGGTTTGGAACTACTATAAAGTTTTTCTGTCTTTTGATATTCACTAAGTTTGTTTGTTAGTACCTTATTGAATTTAGCTTTGTATTCAACTTCAAAATAATTTTTTTTCTATCAATTCCACTGAATTGTTCTATACTCTGAAGAAAGCATTGGGCTTATGAAAGGTTTTACATGCTACTATAGTATCCCAAAAATTTGTGGACAATTCTCTTTTTGTTGACTGGTAACTTTGTTTTTATTCAAGAGTCCTAACACTGCCGCTTCACATTGGTCTTATGAATAAAAAGAATTAAAAACTTTCACTTACAGTAAGTTTTTTAAGCAAATCCTCTGCAAAATCATATGGTATTTGCTTTATAAGTAAAAGGTTTTACTTATTTTTAATTAATTTGATATTTAATTTTATATTATTCTTTATATGCTCAATCAAAGGTAATTAGGAAACAATAGTACGATGTAGTATAATTATGTTCTATGTAATCCATGCATAACTTACATGTTAATATTGGTTGTACTATTGTTTTGGAATCATGTAAATTCAAGCTGCAATAACCATTCATATGGAAAAATTCTTGTCATGTATATTTTCAACCAAAAAATTAATTTTCTAGTTGAATTTCTGTTTGTAATATTTTTACTTTCATATTTGCTCAATTTTACTGCAACGTTTTGTAACTTTATCTTGATTATTTTTTCCCATACTTCGAAATGCTACCATTCAAATCAAATTTTGAGCTCCTGGGGGCTTCACTGGTAACTTGTTAATGTTACCGGTGGCGTCTGATTGGTCTATTTAAATTTTTAAAGTCTATGAATTTGAAAGACTAATCAGATGCGACCGTTAACGTTTACCAGTTACCAGTCAAGCTCCCATGAACTCAACCAATTTAGGTTCATTCTGAAGGTGGACTGTGGCTGCAAGAACTAAAAATGATCTAGAAAGCATTGAGTGATCTGGCAAAGTATAAAGTTGGCATTTGTGTTACAAATCGTTGCAGTAAAATTGAATAATTATTTTAACTGAAATAGACCTAATAACATAAAATAAAACGTTGTGTATAAGCTGAAATTTCATCAAAAATCTATGAATCTCATCATATATGTGGATTAAAAAAAAAATGATTTGTTCCATAGGCTATACTTGAATTTTCGTTTGTAATATTCCCTCAAATATATTTTATGTATACAATAATAATTATTTTATCTGCTACATATTAGAAAAATTCAATCTTATAGTTAAATTTGTAATATTTCTTCATATAACTTTTATATGCACAGTTATGTACTTTTTTATATTAAATATTGTATTAATTTTTCAATATTCTTGTCTATTTTAATTTTGTATACGTTGACCCCAGCGAAGATTTAACAGTTCTTGTTTCCATTTCGTCTCTGTTGCGTTTTGCAGTTTCATCAGGATCACTCCACACCCCACTTTCAGCAGCCGCTGGAAGTTCAATGACCTCTTCAGAAAACCTCACCACATTCCTTCTTTTAGCTGCAGATTCGGTGACAGTACTCTCTTTAGTCAAATCTGGTGTCACATTAGCTCTACTTGGCAATCTACTGCTACTGCTGCAGAAACTTTGACTTCTGGAAGGGAGCCTACTACTATCAAACTCAAAGAAATCACAAGGCTCACAAAGTATTGTTTTTTCCATATCTGTAAAATTTTCACTACCACAAACAGATCTACTGCCTTGTGTGTTTTGCACAGTTCGAAGGTATAAACCTTTAGTGGTTGCAAAAAGTACCGGAATTTCTGGATTTGTGTTTTTTCTAACCACATCACCATTTTTACTTCGTCTTTTTCTAGCTGTGTACAATTTTTGTCCATTCATACCCGAACAACCATGAACTGCATTGTTCTTTCTACACCAAAACATTAACGTCGATTTTCCTTCTTTTCTAACCTCTTTGTAGCAGATTAACACAACAATTGGAAGCAGATTATTGAACTGATAACGTAACCATGTCAAAAATGTTTCATACCATTTAAAACCAAACTTCAGTTCATCTGAAGCACTACTGGTGTTTGTTAATGGTGTAACAATCATTAAAGCACCATAAGGGATGACAAGGAACACAAATAGAATGGTCAATGTTTTCAGAACGGTCTTGTCGGTTTCGTAACGGTCTTTCGATGATGAGGCGAGTTGTTGTTGTCGTCCCAGTAGGCCATGAATGGAGGTGAGACCGCTTACTGCAAGGATTACCAAAGTGAGAACTGTGTATGGTTGCCATATGGGTGTGGTTGACCATAAGTGGTTGACAAATCCGCAACCATTCCTGAAAAATATGAAAAAAATCATTAAAAATTAACTCAAAATGCGAAATTTGTAAATTTAGAACAAGAGTCCTCTTATAAAACTGTGTAGGTGCACATGGTTCGATATTATCAATCAATTAGTAATATAATTTACTAATTTCGAATTCCTCAAAGTGCTATCTATTAAACTGAAGACTTCCGCAATGTCGGATATTGACAACAGCATTGAATAGCTTATGGAAATCGATGAATGCTACTACACAAAAATATTTATTCACCTCTGGGAATCAAACCACGGACTCCCAATTACCGGTCAGGCATCTGGATCACAGTGACCCTTTGAGGAATTCGAAATTAATTTATAATGTTCTGTATATTTGGCAGTTCCTACGAATCCAACTTGCAAATGAATCAATTGTTTTTTAGTGTTCAACATTTTAATGTTTTCAAAACAATAGTCAAACATATCTTGGAGTTTGGTAAACATGATGAATTACACTTTCACTAGTAATTAACAAGCAATTGAACGACTATGCAGTCAAATGACTGCATTAACTGCAATTAGTTATTCGTCAAAGATGATTATTATCTGATAAGTGTATTATAATGTATTAAATTTGAAATCAATTAACTTCATGTCATGAAATTAGGCGACTCAAAGAAATTGCGGTGTAGCAAAAAACCAACTGACTGCGGTGACAAACGGTATGACTGCTGGCGACAGACTTGTAGACTATGCAACACGGTACCGTACGAGAAGTGTTGACAATTTGTGCATTGAGGTTGGTGATTCTGTACTATCAGCTGCTGGCATGGTCCCATATTTGGCAACACCGCAATTTTTCAGAGCCGCCTAAGAGAAGTGATAGCTGCGAGGCGTAGCAGGTATCTGTGCAATCAGTTACAGATAAGCTGTGTTCTCGTAGGTCTTGTTTGTAACGGTGATGGATTAGATTGACCAGCAAAAAAGACACTGTTCTCTGCTGTAAAATCACTTCCGGGTGGTTCGGAACCCACCTAAAACTGTAGGTCCAACTCATCAATCACCATCATCCGACTCATTACCCACGCACAGGTCTCAGACCTATGTGGGCTTCATCCTCAAAAAAAAAGAAAAAAGGTGGCGTAAACTATAAAGAATTTTAAGAAAAAGACGGAGAGAGAAACGATTCCAATCAATTTTACAAATTTTTAAGAAGAGCCAAAAATTTCTCCTCTGAAAAATAATAAATAAAGATTTCTTGGTATTTAAATTATTTAAAAAAGAATTTATTAATTTCGAATTCCATTAATTGCTATCAGTTTATACTGAAGACTTCCGCAATGGCGGATATTGACAACAGTATTTAATAGCTGATGGAATTCGATGAATGCCACTGTACAAAAATATCAGTCACCACCGGGAATCGAACCACGGACCTCCCAATTGCCGGTCGGGCGCCTTAACCACTAGACCATGGAGACCTTTCTGCACAGCAGCATTCATTTTTAACTTGGCCATATCGGCTCGTATCTCACAAGTTAGAGCCGATATGGCCAAGTTAAAAATGAATGCTGCTGTGCAGAAAGGTCTCCATGGTCTAGTGGTTAAGGCGCCCGACCGGCAATTGGGAGGTCCGTGGTTCGATTCTCGGTGGTGACTGATATTTTTGTACAGTAGCATTCATCGAATTCCATCAGCTATTAAATACTGTTGTCAATATCCGCCATTGCGGAAGTCTTCAGTATAAACTGATAGCAATCAATGGAATTCGAAATTAATAAATTCTTTTCAAGTAAATGTGTCAGTTTGTTCAATTGTCAGTAACTTCGAACTAACTTATTTAAAAAAGTGTATTTATTAATCTAATATCAAAACTAGTGTTTTTAAATTATGGTTTTACTCACTTATGGATGCATAAAAGCTTTTTCTTAGAAGCGAAATGCATCATTTCCATATAAGTGAGTGAAAATCAAATTTAAATAGAAATACAGTGTCAGTTTTGATATTAGATTGTTCATCAAGTATTTCGTCATGGTGAAGCATCACATATTTCTTTTATTACTGTATTTTATTGCTCATAACGATTTTTTATCTACTACATGAGTGTGTTGATTCATAATTTTTTTCTCAAAGTTTGTCAATATTGATTTATTTAGGCCTATACTACCAAGGTTAATTATGAAAGGTGATCGGCCTTATAAAAAGTAGATTATTGAGGAAAGGAGTCACCATTTCAATTAGAACAACTGACCGTATTCTGAATATTCTCAAACTATTATTAACTACACAGTTCAGGGCACTGATAAGCGTTTCTATTATCACTGCAGAACGTTTATATCGGATGATAGAAGTGGGTTCACTTCAAGACATCGATGAACGTAATTACCCGTAACTAGTTCAACTGAATGGCCTCAAAAGTCAATAAATCGGCTGGAGGAAAAGAAATTCTCCCACTGCTCTTATTGAAAACGTACAGGTATCTAATATCAAAACGGAAACTGCATATTTCTATTCAAATTATGATTCTATGAAATTATAAAAATTATAAAACTATCCTTCATATAATTGAGAGGAAATCATAATTTCAATAGAATTACCGTGTTAGTTTTGATATTAGATTCAAGTATTTCGTCATGGAAGACATCACAGATATTGCAAGAGTTTGAATTATTTAGATGTGCTTAAGCACGACTAAATGAAGCAAACCCAAAAATGTTTCAATCTAGAGCTGTTCTTTCTCTGAGCTAACAGCAAATACATGTATGTACAATCACTATGAGAATTTTTTTTCGGAGGATGAAGCCCACACAGGTCTGAGACCTGTGCGTGGGTAATGAATTGGATGATGGTGATTGATGATAGATAGATGGATATTTAAGCATCCACTGGCCTCCCATCATGGGAGCATCTGCATTTGTCCAATGTTAAATTTAAATGTATTATTTCCATTCAGGCTATATTAATTTAGGATTTTTATAATAATCTCTGTATTCTTGGCTTGAATAGAAAACACAGTCCTCTAGCTCTAGCAACTGCCCGACTGCGATGAGTTGGACCTACAGTTTTAGGTGGGTTCCGAACCACCAGGAAGTGATTTTACAGCGGAGAACAGTCTTTTTTGGCTGGCCAAACCAATCGGTTACCCTTACAAAGAGCGCACAGGTGTTTCGTAGCTTATCTCTGATTGAACAGATACCTGCTACCACTCGGCTATCACTTCATATGAATGAATAAAAGCCTGAAGATTGTAAAAAACCTGTTTTACATGATGAAATACTTTAAGAACAATCTAATTTTAAAACTAACACGGTGTTTCTATTTAAATTATGATTTTTACCCAATTCCTACTGGAAATATGCATTTCGCTTCTAAAGAGAAGCTTCATCAGCCTGCCACTAGGGGTCTTGCTTTGTTGAGGTTAGGATGAGCGACCATTATGTAATTGAAAATTTCATTAGATTTGAATTGTGTTTTACTTGTAATCAAATATGTGACCAAACCCAATTCAAATCTAATGCAATTTTCAATTACTTAGTGGCTGTTCATCCTGACCTCAACAAAACACGACCCCTGGTGGCAGGCTGATGAAGCTTCTCTTTAGAAGCGAAATAATGCATATCTCCAGTAGGAATTGGGTAAAAATCGTAATTTAAATAGAAACACTGTGTTAGTTTTGAAATTAGATTTTTCTTTAGTTGCAAAATGCATCCCTCCAGTGTGAGTAAGAATCACAATTTAATAATGTCAGTTTTGATGTTAGATTGTATAGAATTGTAATATTTTGGAGACAAACTTCTGTAGAAATGTTCATAGAAACCTTTTAGACAGTACCGGTATTATAAAAGCACCAAAACAAATAATTGCAGATGAAATGTAGAAATACAATGCTGATCAATACAGTTATTGAATGTAAGGTATCAAGCGAGCAATCAGTGAAATAGCATTCTATCATCAATCTTTAAATTGTTCTCAACAATAAGCCTAACAGAAATATTTTTGAATGGTTGAGTTAATAGGACCTTCTCATTGATGTTACAGGTGACGTTTGATTGGTTTATACATATTTTTTAACGTCTATGAATTTGAAGGAACCAATCAGGCGCCACTGGTAACATTTACCGGTGAATGAGAAGGCTCCCATGAACTCAACCATTGATACCTTAACAATATGCATAACTGTCAGAACAGAGCACTTTGTAAATTAGATTTTCGTGCTGAAGGAACCAGAATTTTGTACTAAGTAAATCACCGAGGTACGGCAATGGAATGAATTGTAATGTTAATATTGATGAATGTGAACCATTCAATAAGCTAAACTTACATTATTTATAATAGTTATTTTATAAATAGTTATATTAGTTTGTTTAATAATAAATCAGTTAATAGAACCTAGCCAAAATGTGTTCCATCATTAATTGGAAGTGAATACAGCAATCAAGAATAGCACAACAGTAAAACTTTATCAATAATTTATTTAGCCAGAATTAAACACGCTTTAATAATAGTAATGCTGTAATTTATGAGTAATTTCACAACTACGCAGTCAAATATTTGAGTAGAAATTAAATATTTCACACGCTGAGTAGATGGCCATTTCGGACCGCGTGGGTCCATCATCGGTGTTCGAGACTTTATACATGCTTTTTCAATTCACTAAATTCAAAATGTTTCAAAATTCAAATTCAGTACTGTAGATTTAAACTATCGAAGATGTCTGTAAAAAGTTAATGAAAGTCACTATTCCAAGATGATGATGATGATGATGATGATTATTATTATTACCTATTATTTTGTTGTTAAATTTACATTTTACCTAGGTGAAGGAGGTGGTATTGGCTGAAATCTATAAAAATACACTTTTCCTCTATTTTGCAGAATTATTTCTGAATCAAATTTTGATTATTATTATTACCATTAGCATTATTTAGCGTTTGAAAAGTCATTAGAAATAAGTTAAATACCTGGATTTCTTGTTCCATGACGAACTGCGTTGTTAATATTAACTTTTCAAGTGAATTAAACGACTTGCAGTCAAATTTTATTAAAAATAAGTAGTATTTCACTTACTTTGAAGGCCAAACGTTTTCGAGTTGTTGAAACCCATCTTAAATACCTTGCAGGATCATGAGAGCAATACTGGCTTTTTCCTATTCCTTTTTCTCCCCTCATCCTTTTTTCCTCTTCTTTTCCTCCAACATTTTCCTCTTCTCAGTTTTCTTTACCGTTTCATTCTCTTCCTTGTCCCCTTTCATCATCTCCTTCTTCTACCCTTTTTTCCCTCCTATTTTCTACTTGTTTTTCTTTTTTTTTTTTAAACTAAAAACAGCCTTTCAATAAGTTATTAAAAACGTATTGACAATTTACCTGTTAGGAAAGTAGTTAACTGGCGACCTGAAGAAAGCTTCCACAGCAACAGCTATGCTCAACAGCAGGGGCAAAGCGCTATAACAAGCTTTGTAGAACGATTTGCGTGGTTCGGATTTCACCTGAAGTGCGAGCGCAGCAATATAGCCAGCCTGTGCGAGCAACAAGGATAGAGATAGTGCAGCCGACAGTGAGCACCATATGTGATGACGTTCATCTGAGAGAGAAGAAGAATCAGTTGGACGTGTCGTTACGAATGCAGCCCCGAACATTTGACCTTGAACACAGTCGAGAAGGGCGGCCAAGGTCAACCATTGCAGGCAAGATGGCCGGTGTGACTTTGATGTGAAAATGAGACCGAGAAGAGCGGTCAGACACAAGAAGGAACCGACAAGGAAGCCGATGCAAAGAAGAATGATGGATAGCCATCGATGTCCTGCTCCTTGGTCGGTTCTTGGTGGTAGAATTTCCACGGTGCCATTGTCGCCCACAAGTACGGTCAGTCTTCTCTCAATCATGACAGCATTGTTTGTTGCTCTCTGTTCATCTGGAATAACAGAAGAAATGCGGTATATTGGAACATAGATTATAACTAATGTGCAGTCCATTGTCCAATTCTTAAATCAGTTGAAATTAACAATAAATAGTAAAAAAATGCCAATACCTTCAATTCAAAAACAAACATAATTCAAATGAAGATAGGGCTATAAACGTGTTTGTAAATGATAATCAACTAGACCAGGAAGAAAACATTGCATTTCTAGGAGTTTTGTTGGATAGACAATTGACCTGGGCACCATACATTGAGAAAATATGTTGTAAAATTTCATCTGGGGTATTTGTCCTGCGACAGCTCACTAGATTGAATGACAAAAAGTTACTTTTTACAGCTTACCATGGGCTCTTACTGTCACATATTAGGTATGCTATCTTATTGTGGGGTAATTCATCAAAACAAATACTTGATATGGTGTTTAAGATCCAAAAGAAAGCGGTTAGGTGTATGGAAAGAGTAAACAGATTAGATTCATGTAGGCCGTTGTTCAAGAGACTTGGTCTCCTAACTGTACCCTGCTTATATATGTATGAAGCTACTTTATATGTAAAAACGAATGATATCAACCAAAATCTTGACGTACATGATTATAATACAAAAAGCCGAGGAGATTATCACTTGGTGAGTCACAATAGTAGCTTATTCAAACAAAAACCTAGTGTTATATTGGTAGGAAATTCTACAATAAGCTACCGCAGCTTTTAAAGAGTCTTGAAAATATAGAAATATTTAAAAAACAATTGAAAAAATATTTAGTTGATAAAGCTTTTTATAGTGTACAAGAGTTCCTTTCACATCAAAATTAAGCCTCACCTCAACTAATTGAAGTAATTATATGGTATCTAGTGTATAGGCCTAATATTGTTGATCTGACTTGTCTTATACTCCTTAACTGGAGTCTCCAAGACGTAATCTACAGAAAAAAAAACTATATTCATAATTTATTAATTTTGAATTCCTCAAAATGCTATATTAATTATTCTGAAAACTTCCGCAATGGCGGATATTGACAACAGTATTAAATAGCTGATGGAAATCGTTGAGCGCTATTACACAAAATTATCAGTCACCGCCGGGAATCGAACCGCGGACCTCCCAATTGCCCGTTGGACACCTTAACCACTAGACTACAGTGACCGTTTTCTATAGCAGCGCTTATTTTAGACTTTGCCATATCGGCTCATATATCACAAATTAGTTGGTTTTGAAGAAACTGACTATTTAACAAACTGACAAATTTATAGAAAATAATTTATTAATGTCGAATTACTCAAAGATTCCCATCTTCTTTTCGATGCTGTTATCAATATCAATAAGTATTCAGTATAATTTAATAGCACTGAGAAATTTAAAATTAATAAATTATGTTCTATACTAACTTTTTAAGTGAATTCAACGACTTGCAGTCAAATTTTCATTAAGAATAAGTGGATCATTCAAACAACACTTAATTTTCATTAAGTGAAAATGGATCTCATGGATTAGAAAACGTTCGGTCTACTGAGTAAGTAAATCCACTTATTTTTAATGAAAATTTGACTGCAAGTCGTTGAATTCACTTAAAAAGTTAATATTAACAACGCAGTTCGTCATGGAACAAGAAATCCAGGAATCTATGTTCTATACATTATTGTGTGATAAATTATCAGTTCCTTCAAAACCAACTTGTAATTTATATTCACACTTATTGGAGAGAAAAAAAAAAGTTTGAATGGAATTATTTTTTTTTTGTAGATTACGTCTTGGAGACTCCAGTTAAGGAGTATAAGACAAGTCAAATCAACAATATTATACACTATATTACATAATTACTTCAATTAGTTTAAGTGAGGCTTAATTTTGATGTGAAAGGAACTCTTGTACACTATAAAAAGCTTTATCATTTATCAACTAAATATTTCTTCAATTGTTTTTTAAATATTTCTATATTTTCAAGACTCTTCAAAAACTGCGGTAGCTTATACTAGCGATAACGCCAGTGGCGTAACTAGAGAGCGTCAGGAAGGTAAAGGAGGATTCTCTAATAATGCAATAATTTAAGACAATATCTGTAGCTCTTTCTTTTAAAAGGGTTGTTTGGTGGTGCTCCACCGGGAATTTTTTAAAATGGTCCCTTTAAAACCACATTTTATGCTATTCCAGACATGAATTCATCAATTTCAACATTATTTTAAGCCTCATAGTGTGTCATAGTAATTTTTAACTAGTTTTTGCATCATCGCAAAAGATAGACTCTTGTACTAAAAATTTATTGTTGGAGTAGACAAACTTGAAAGCACACCTACTAGAACTATTTTCTACCTGCTATTTTTAATTGAAAATAATTTTTAATTATGCCAAAAATATTGAAAATAATTTTATAATTGTAAGGGAAAAGTATGTAGGGTGTAAAAAATTTGAATGAAATATGGTACCGTAATCTAATATTAAAACTGACACTGTATTTCACTTTTAAATAATGTTTTACTCACATATATTGGAGATGCTTGAGGAATGCATTTCACTTCTGAAAAGAAGCTTCGTCAGCCTACCGCCAGGGGTCATGCTTTGTTGAGGTTAGGATGAGCGGCCATTATGTAGTTAATAATTGCGTTTGATTTGAATTGGGTTTGGTCGTTGAGTACGTTGGTTCTATCTTGTTTATGGTGTTTGGATATTTCATATTGCTCCAGTGTATTTAGTTTGTGGCTTTTTTGGGATGTGTGTAGAATTTCTAAGTCAGTTTGGATGTTATTGTGTGAGTGCCCAGTGTTGATTAAGTGATCTGCAAATGTTGAGTCAGAGTTGGAATGTAGTGCTTTAATGTGTTCTTTATATCTTGTGTTGAATGATCTGCCTGTTTGTCCTATGTAGTACATGGGGCATGTGTTGCATTTGAGCTTATATATTCCTGGTTTGTTGAATTTGTGAATTGTGCTGTTTGTTAGGTGAGCTGGTTTTTGTTGGATCTGGTGTTTCAGGTTGTTTTTTGTTCTGAATGCTGTGTTAAATCCGGATTTTTGGAAGATGTAAGCTATTTTGTGTGATTTTTTGTTGAAATATGTCAGTGTGATAAATCTGTTTTGGTTTGCAGGTTTTGGATTCTTATTTTACATTTAATTCAGGATTTTGCCTACTAGATTGGTGTTGTATCCGTTTTGTTGTGCTAAATATTTGATTGTATTGATTTCTTCTTGGTGGTCAGCTTTTATGGATCATGGAGTTGAAAGCAGCAAGTTTGTGTTGATTTGGATGGTTGGATGAGTTGTGAAGACACACTCATTCACAACCCATCCAACCACTGACGTAGCCAAGATTTTGAAATGGGGGGGGGGGGGGTACTTCCCTGGAATTTTTTTGAAAAATAGAGGCCCTAGAACAGTCTTTTTTAGCTCTCCTGGCATTGAAAATAACACCAACATCAGTGCTCTGTCTTATTTTACATTTAATTTAATGAAAATTATATAACATTTAGGACCGGAAGGGGGGGGGGGGTCCGGACCCCCAGGACCCCCCCTCTGGCTACGTCACTGATCCAACCTGTTGTAAGTTAAGCCCAGTTGTAACCAGTGTCAGTTTTAATATTAGATTGTTCATTAAGTATTTCGACATAGAAAACATCACAGAAACAATAAAGAAACATCATCTCAAGAACAATAAAAGAAATGGAAATAACACCAATGAGTTATTTTAACAGGAAATGAGTATAAATTATATTTGGATCTACTTATTGATGAAGAATGGTCTTGTCTTCAAGGATTCACAAAGTAATACAACTTATTTTGTAATTGGATAGCCTTGTAGTTTTCAAGCAATTTTTTTTATTTTTGAAACTATCGAATTAAATATATATGAAATCATTGGATTTTTTAATTATGTTAAATAATTAGTTTTTAACTCACCAATTAATCAACATAGAAGAAGAGTACAGTCAACATAGATCTTGTTGAAGAGCAGAGTATTTTCTTGGGGTAAAACATTTTGAGGTTCAAGTTTTATATGATATAAAAATGTTCGTCTATGTTCTTCCAATGTTTAGTGAAATAAATGATTGAGTATTGGAGTAAGTTTATCTTTCACAACTCCAACACTGTACTAGGAGGTAGGAGCATCTCAATTTCAGAAAAAATCCATACCCTATGTAATTATTTGTAACAATAATACTTTCATTTTTTTGTAGAATGAAAAACAGATAGATCTGAGACCAATGATGATGATTAATGAGTTGGACCTACAGTTTTAGGTGTGTTCCGAACAACGTGAAGTGATTTTACAGCAGAGAACAGTCTTTTATGCTGGCGAATTCAATCGGTCACTCTTTCAAAGAGGGCCCAGGAGTTCGTAGCTTATCTTCATCTGATTGAACAGATTCCTGCTACCGCTTGCAGCTATCACTTAGCCTCAGTTCATTGATAATATAAATGTGACTAATCACAAACTCGATATAAATTAAAAATTCAAATCGCTTTGCAACAAAATTAAACTAGTAAAAATATCACAAATATTACTCAAAATTGTAAAAACCTTTTGACCTTTGTTAAAATTTTCTATTATTTAGGATTGAAAAATAAACAAGTAAGGAACAAACAGCAGTTGGTTGGAGTTGAAATACTTTATACTATGCAATAATAGACCATTCATAATAATAATACTGTAATATTAATAATAGATCAACACTAATCAATAATAGACCATCACTTCCCGGTGGTTCGGAACCTACGTAAAACTGAAGGTCCAACTCATCAATCACCATCATCCAACTCATTACCCGTGCACAGGCCACAGACCTATGTGGGCTTCATCGTCAAGAAAACACATCATTCACCTTATTACCCACGCACAAGACTCAGACTCATGTGGGCTTCATCAGCAAAAAATATTTCAATGGCAAAGTCTATTCATGCATTCATATGTAAGTTCAGTTCAATTTTTAAAAAATTATTTTCACACTTTTCTGAACCCTTCCTCTACGTACCGGTACTCAGATATCTATTTTGTGCTAATTTTACAAAATTTATCAAAAAATGATTTCTTTGAATCCCTCCACAAATATTTTCGTTCTGAACAATATTTTTAAAAATAAAAAAAAAAAATATTTTGCCACTTTTCTGAACCCCTTTACTACCTACTCAAAAATCTATTTTGAACTACTGTCAATTTGATCAAATTTTTCAAAAATGATTCACACACTTTCTCCAAATCACTCCACGAATATCGTTGCCTACATGCAAAATACAGTTTTTGAAACACACTTTAATTTTTTTTAAATGTTTCCGCACTTTCTCTGAACATTCAACTTAAAAACTCCTATTTTTATGATCTTCAGTTTTGTTTCAACGTGCTGCAACCACACCACAGACCACACGTGTCAACTTGGACAGTTCCGAACTTTGACTGTGCTAAGAGGGTTCACTCCTCACCGCCTGCATTCACTGTTTGGGAATCTGTTTCTATAGTGACTGACAAGATCGATACAAGCTTCTATAGTATTCTATTGTACTGGCTTCATCCACCCCGGAAGCAACAGGTAGTGTGGCCAATCATCATCATAATCATCAGTGTCAAGATCACCATCTAGCACGGTGCAATAGACCAAAAACCGTCCCAACCCTTATTACAATCAGATCCATAGTAAAAAAAAAAAAAGTTTTCTTCCATCTCCAAATTGTTCCATACAGCTCACGCCAGTAGCCTAACTAGAGTTGACTCATAAGGGGGGGGGGGGGAGTTTACCCCCACCAGTCAACCACTTTTATTTATTACTTCCTTCAAAAAAAGATTTGTTACATTTTTTTAAATTTCTTCTGGCCAATGGGGGGGGGGGGTTGCATCCCCAATATCCCCCCCCCTTGTTACCTACGATCCAAGCATATACCTAAGAATATCGGTGTATTAACGCTTTGTAGTTCCGTGTTTCGGAGGAGACGTTAAGCCTTGTAGTCCCTTGTAGTCGCTTTGTAGTCCCGGTTGCATAAAAAAAAGCAGTCGTTAAAAAAAAACGGCGAGGTGGAACTACCCGTAAGGGTCTCCCCACCACGAAAAGCCATACGAATTTACTTATTTACTTAACGCTTTGTAGTTTTTACTAGTAGCTCTGCGAACAGTACATGTAATTGCACAGTGAAACATCCAATATTCGATTATAATCATTATCGCAAAAACAAACACATATTGTGGAATAGTGGTATTTAGGCTGCATTAATCTGCCATACATCCACAGCATGGAATTTGAGAGATTTTAGGGTGGTTGCACAGTGGAGTATCCAATATTCGATTAGTATCACCATCGCAAAATCAAACATATACTGTGGAATAGTGGTATTCACACCGCTTCAATCTCTACATTTTATTGTAAAACCAATATATCGATAGCTTACTTGTAAAACCTTGTAAGTCTGATTTTCATAATTTCACAGAAGACACAAAAAACAGTTGCATATTTTTTTAGCTGTTGCTGACACTATTTTTGCAGATATAATTATTAAGACATCATTGATGGTACATTCTACAAATTTATTTGCAATAACATTCCATGTTTTCAATAATAATCAGACTTACAAGGTTTTACATGAGACTAGTGAAGACTTACAAGGTTTTAAGTAATTGAGGTACTGCATTGTGTATTATTAATATTTTTATCTAATTGAAAAAAGATGACATAAAAGATAAAACACTCCAAATATTAGTAACAAAACACTTAATGAAAATCTCAAAGCATTTTTAACTTTCCCAATGGTGCAAGTTATTGTAGAAACTTTGGTAGTCCTTCGGTGATTCTCTCTTCAAATCCTGTAGGTGATTTCTCAGGTTTGATTTTCAATGATGTTCTTCATAACGGTGTTGGCATCTCAAAGCAGTTTGATTTTTTCAATCGTTTCTTCAATATTGTCTAATCATTGAAAAAAAATTTTTTGGAGGATGAAGCCCACATAGGTCTGAGACCAGTGCGTTGGTAATGAGTTGGATGATGGTGATTGATGGGTTGGTCCTACAGTTTTATTAGGTGGTTTCCAAACCACCGGGAAGTGATTTTATAGCAGAGAACAGTGTCTTTTTTGCTAGCCAATCTGATCGGTCACCGTTACAAACAGGACCCAGGAGAACGCAGCTTATCTCTATCTGATTGAACAGATACCTGCTACGGCTTGCGGCTATCAATTCAATTTGTAGTACAGTTTTTTTTCTCTTAGTGTACTTCAAAGCACACAAATCACACACTGTGGAATCTCCTACTCTATCCCCAGGCGTTATTGAATTAATAATGCAAGACTTTGAGAAGTGTCATTTTTCCCTTCCATCAGCAGCATTATCTTTTCAACTTGACTCATCTGAAAATAAATAAAAGGTTTCAATATTAGCCTACAAGTCCAGAATAGCAATGAAAGTTAGGCTGGGGAATTAAATAGACTATTTTCGTTAATATTGTAGGCCCACTCTGCATTCTGTAGAAACTTGATTCCAATCTTTTTAAATTAAAGGAAATACAACACTACAAAACATTTGTATATAGATAAATGCAGAAGACCAACTTGAAAATCAAATGATTTGTGATCAGATCTTGTCGGTTTTAAGTTAGAATGGCGGTAACTTACCGGTTTTATAAAAGAAATAGAAAGATAGATCTAAAATGATTCTTGAAAGGATACAAATTCTTAATAATGCACTTAATGGGCGTTTTTCATATAAAAATTCAGCATAAATGCTTGTAAGTCTACAAGCATAGAGAAGCCAATGCCTCGTATGTCTTGAATAGAGTCACTAAAACCTTGTAAGTAGTCAATATTTGATCGTATAGAACCTCGTAAGTATATACTAGAATTAAACTGGATGTAAATAAATAGCAACTAAATTGAAAATACTAGAATTATACTTACCAATTTAGTAGTTTTATTATTCTTTTTTCCCATAGCTGTAATTCAATACTTGCCACAGAAAAAACCGAAAAAACCAATCACTTATGAACTCGAATGCAGCACAATGTTAACCCATAGACATACAAGCTTTTACTTCCTGCATCCAAACAATGAAGACTTACAAGTTATTTCAACAGCTCATAGAGAGCTCTACAGTCAACACATAAGGGTCTCCGTAAGGGTCTCCCCACCACGAAAAGCCATACGAATTTACTTTTTAACACAGACTTACAATGTTTTGATCATCTGATGGAGCTCGAAAAGACGAATAAAACCATACCAAAAACCAATATTCCATAAAATTCAGACTTAACTTACAAGGTTTTACAAGTAAGCTATCGATATGTATTATACTACACATTTTACTCTGCAATTGCAATCAACAGTTTATTTTCAACATTACTTTATGGGAAGTGATAGCCGCGAGCCGTAGCAGGTATCTGTTCAATCAGATAGATAAGCTGCGTTCTCGTAGGTCCTGTTTGTAACGGTGACCGATTAGATTGGCCAGCAAAAAAGACACTGTTCTCTGCTGAAAATCACTTCCCGGTGGTTCGGAACCCATCTAAAACTGTAGGTCCAAGTCATAAATCACCATCATCCAACTCATTACCCACGCACAGGTCTCAGACCTATGTGGGCTTCATCCTCAAAAAAAAACAAAAAAACATGCACACTCACATTAACAATGAAACAAATTATATTGATCAAATTGTTCATACTAGTAGAACTGTGAACAGTAGACCTCACGCCCAAGAATAAGGGTGCTTGTTATACATAGGAACATACTCCATGTACTCAATGATAATCACCATCGCGAAATTTAACACAATCATCAAACCTAACTCCTGATCCATTTTGCATAGTCTATTTCATGTCTGTCTTCCCCAAAAATTCACTCTGTTTTACATCAACAAGTCTGTGTTTCTATTTTCCAGAAGGCTGATTGCTGAATTCCAATGAGATTTCACATGACTAATGATTAAATTTATATAGTAACCCTTGTTATTATAAACTTGATTGAAATATTATAAATAATTTGTTTCTCACAAACAGATAATATGTTATTCTTATGAATGATAATTTAAATCATATGACGGCCCAACCAAGTGAGTAAGATCTTTAAATCTGATTTCAATTACATAATGATGGAGAAGCTCATTTCCAATATCATATGTTTCCAATGGAGGAAAACCGGAATGCCTCCCTTTTTTCATTTAAATGCAAGAAAATTTGGAAAATCCTTACACATACATTGCTGGGCATTCCTAAAAGGAAGACCCATGCGGAATTTCATTGAATTTAGTCCACGCTTTACAGACAGACAAATGCAAAACGGTCGACTTGAAACAGAGACCTCTCTTCGTTCGGTCAATTATACAGTACACAACTTACTTACTTAAACTAGTAGTTCTGTGAACAGTAGACCTCACGCCCAAGAATAAGGGTGCTTGCACAAAGGAACATACTTGATGTACTCAATGGTAATCACCATCGCAAAATTGAACACAATCATTATACTGTAGTATTCATATAACTTGGCAGCGTGTAGCAGATGGGTCATGCTATATCTGAACCCAACATACTGCTGCCAAGTTATATGAAAACTACAGTACCTAGCTGATTCAATTTGTGTAGTTTATTTCATGTCTGTTTTCCACAAAAAGTCACTCTGTAGCACATTACCAAAGCTACGTTTCGTTTTTTCAGACAGCTGATCACATTTCACATGTCTGAATTTATAAAACAGTATAAAAAATTTGTTCAATTATAATTTACTTAATGATCACTTATTATAACCAATTGAAACCTTAGAAAATATTACTGGGTGATCAAATATATTTTTTTAAACTAAATTCTCTACAAATTTTGTTATGAAAGTATTCTGGTTTATTGACAAATAAGAAGTTAATCCACTTCAAACTTGAAATAAAACTTTTTGTTTGATTTTTCTACCTTTTTTACATGAAACTTCTAGTTTTTATTCAATTTATTGCGGATGATGCCCACATGACCCTGGATACTTGTGCGTGGGTAATGAGGTAAGTGGGTGAATGATTACAAGGCCATGGAGTAAATTGATAGAGGTATCTGCCATGCCACATTCAGCCATTTATTTCTCAGTAACGAAACGTTTCCGGACCTGTTTATATTAAAACAGATTCAGTATTATAAAAAGCCCACCAAATATTGGTCAGGTTAGGTTATGCAAAACACCCTCTGTAATTATCTCTATTTTTTATCGATTTTTCTAAAATATTTTCTAAATTGATAAGAATTCTGTCAATGATGTGTTTGGGTGCGAGGTAATAGCAATAGGGAAGTGATAGCCGTGAGCCGTAGCAGGTATCTGTTCAGTCAGATAAAGATTAGCTACGAACGCCTGGGCTCTCTATGTAAAGGTGACCACATTGGATTGGCCAGCAAAAACGACTTTCTGCTGTAAAATCACTTCCCGGTGGTTCGGAACCCACCTAAAACTGTAGGTTCAACTCTTTAATCACCATCATCCAACTCATTACCCACGCACAGGTGTCAGACCTATGTGGGCTTCATCCTCAAAAAAAGTACAATTCTTGTAGTGAACGAACCACAGATGGGGGAAACAAAGGACTATGGAATGGACTTGAAAGCCACCTTAGTAAATTGAATTTTCGAGGCAAAATAATAGCATTCATAGGGGGGGGGGGGGGGGGTAACAAATTTGAAATACCAATACTGGTAAAAAAACCTGTTAGTAAATTTAATTCTTGAGGCAAAATAATAGAATTCATAGGGGGAAAATAAATTTGAAACAATAATACTGGTAAAAAAACCTGTTATATTATACGTTAACACTTAAACATGCTAATTATACTATTTACAAGATAGTTAAATAATTATGACCATAAGCTTACAGCTGTGGGGAGTTCAATAACTGATGTCTAGTCTATAAATTTTAAAATGATGTGCTAATTCAATAGATGACGACGGTGATGTGTGGCTTAATTTATTTTAGAAAGTTCGTTTTCTTAAAAGGCCTTCTTACTCCGCTGAGGTAGAATTGATTGCTTTGCATAAGTGAACAGACTTAGTAATCCATATTTCTTGCTTTTTCTCGAGAAATAGTTGCTGACAAGATCATTGTCACCCCCTGTAACACAAAGAAATATCTTACAAAATTCATTCGAAAAGATAGAGAAATAAAACATAACAAAAAACTGGAAAAAACGAACAATTAGAAGTTGAAATAATTCTTTATTAGGCAGAGTTAAGACAGTAGAGTATTTTCTACAACTCAACCTTCAGCATTAGATAATAATAATACTAAATAATAATAATACTAAATAATAATAATAATAATAAAAAATAATAATCAAAATAATAATAGTAATCATTAGATGAAATAATGAAATACGAGTAACATTCGATAAATACCAATAACTAAGATATAAAGTTTTCGATATGAATACACACATTTAAACCAATGATTGAGGTTGAAATTTAAAAAAAGTTTTTGTCTAGTTTAGATTAATGAAACCTCATCTGTGCAATAAACAAAAATCAAAATCAAATTTATTGACAAAAAAGATACAAGAATACACAAAAAGAGTACAGTAGTATTCATATAACTTGGCAGCGTATAGAAGATGGGAGGGCTTGCTAGATCTGAACCCAACTGCTGCCAAGTTATATGAAAACTGCTATAATACAAGTTAATATGAATACAAGAATTAATGAATAATAAACAAATCAACATTCATCGACGCAGTAAAGCAAAGCTTGGGCGCTGGCCGACTATAACAAAATATAATGTTCTCTGTTGTAAAATCACTTCCCGGTGGTTCGGAACCCACCTAAAACTGTAGGTCCAACTCATCAATCACCAGCATCCAACTCATTACCCACGCACAGGTCTAAGACCTATGTGGGCTTCATCCTCAAAAAAAAACTATTTCAAAAGGTTATAAAATACCACAAAATAATAATAATAACAACAATAATAATATCAAAAAAAGCGTATTGAATATTCTTAATTTAATAAATATATAAATGGGGAGAAATGTACAAATGAATGGAAAATAATAACAAAAAGATTAATCAAGCAAATAAAAATAAATAGCATGATAATAAATAGGATAGAAAAATTATTATATGATATTACCTATTTTAAAGAATATATTTTCTTTGACACAATTTTCCAATTTTAAATGATGTAATTTGCAATTTCTGGTTTCCAATAGATAAGTAGGGAATAGGCTTTATGATGATTAGATGTTATATATATATATATATATAAATTTTTTTTTTTTTTTTTTTTGAGGATGAAGCCCACATAGGTCTGAGACCTGTGCGTGGGTAATGAGTTGGATGATGATGATTTATGACTTGGACCTACAGTTTTAGGTGGGTTCCGAACCACCGGGAAGTGATTTTACAGCAGAGAACAGTGTCTTTTTTGCTGGCCAATCTAATCGGTCACCGTTACGAAAAGGACTCACGAGAACGCAGCTTATCTATCTGATTGAACAGATACCTGCTACGGCTCGCGGCTATCACTTCCCGTTAAGTAAATGATTTTTTATATGAGGATTTTGGAGTTTAGAAATATTTTTTCTTCTATTGGCTATGAGAAAATTATTAGTTAAGAGTCTTATATTGTAAGCTACCTGTCTCATTCTAAAGACTTCACAATTACAGTAAGCGCCACATAGCTGTGCCCGCGTGTCCTTGAAATACCTTGTAGATGAAGTAAGGTTCGCGGGGTGATATCAATGCCTTTCTACATATTTACGCTGTCTGCTGTCTGCTCCTACTGAGTCAGTGCACTTATAACACTGCATTCAGATTGCTTGCATTCGGGCTGTTATTCGGGTTTACTTTTCGGTCAAGTGTTTCTCCTCTTCGTTGTTATTTGAGTTGAATAAAGTGGAATTCGTAAAAAAATGTATGTTCATTCCACGATACAGTTTTTGAGCTACTGAATACAGGTCAAATTCCGTTGTAACAAATATCGATCTAAAATGTTTCAACTACAATTATTTTCTATTGTCTTTCTTTGGCTTGTCAAAAGAATATGTGAGCATATCAATTTCAACGTGAAAATAAATCACACTATATTGGAATATATGTTTTGAAGGGTGATTGACTTTCTTAATTGATTCAAGAAAATTATTTTGTTAATTTTTAATCTATAATAATTCCATAATAGCCTACTAGTTTATCATAAAATTATTGTTTATAAATCACATTATTGATTTACTAGTGATTTATTTGGATACATATAATTATTTGGATGGATAGACCGTATGTTTGAACGGAATGAGCTGAATCAGCTAGCCTACGCATTCATGATTCAGCTCATAATAAAATGTTAAAAGGCATTGCTTGGAGGCGAGGCATCTTGTTAGTAACGTCCAGTAATTTATTTGTATTTACTGTTCTTTGACTGAAAATTTCGTTTGATAAAAAATTAGTGGAGTTCAACAGTTCACAGAAATACTAGTTGATATTGCAACCTTGGAGTCCAACTTCATGCACGGAATTGAACAAACTAGATCAGTCAGTCTGCTGCACAGGCGATGGCAAGTTGCTTTGTTGTATTGTTGAAAGTGCCTATAGGGAGCATAGATACGCGTATTTAGAATCTTTGCAAAATCTCACCAAATAGATCTAGTCAGATGATTCTTTCACAGAAAATAAATTCAATTTATTCTCTACATTTCATATGCTGAATGTATATGAAAATTATTGAAGACAAAAAAGTTTCTCGATACATAACTTTTCAATGTCATGAAAATTTCGATTTGTAAATTTTCTGTATTAATTGTCTTATTCTCGGAAAATCTTTGATTGAAATGGGATTTAATCGATGGTTATGGCATTCTCGAACTGTTTTTATTATATTACCAAAGTTTCATAGATTTTTAATGAATGGTTCGACAGCAGCTATGTTGGGAATGAAATCTGAACACATTTTTTGAATGAAGTCTGGTTTTTATTAAATTAAAAATATCTTTGTAATGAGTAGATTCTCGTTGAAAGTGCAAAGGACAAACATGATGCAGATCGGTTAGTTTAATAGAAAGAACTTTGTTCTAAAACAATATTCGAACTTTTTGGAAAATGGTCAAATGTTTTCAGCGCAGGTAGTGTCGTACCACAGACAAACCCAGACTGCTCACGCTAAGTTCCACAAACATGCGCTAGAATGCGTAGGTATAGCGCCTAGAGAGTAGAGTGTTTCCCTCTCTACTTTCTCTGTTCTGTTCGCTCTCACTCATCATCACTCCCTCCATCCGTCACTTCTTCATTCCTGCAACATCATCTACACGCGTCCTTCGCATAATATTCATGCTCACCCTACAGCACTGTTGCCGGATCAAGCATTATTGCCAGATTTCATTACATTTTACGTTTTTCTCTGCTACTGCGTGCTCTGATCTGATGACAGATCTGCCGGCTACAATAATAATGACGATTGGGTTGACTGCCTCTAAAGTATACTGCTATTGCGAATCCAGTTTCATTTCATTTTGTCAAAATATTAATAAGCCTCTATAACTAAATTATTTAGATTATGTGATAAAATATTATTCAAAATAAAAATAAATTTGAATTCATGTAAAAAGGTTAAATAGAAAAATAAATAGAATACGTTTCTACAATGTTTTTCCCGTAATTTAACATTTTGAGGAAGTTTCATTTCCATCTATGTGTTTACTTCCATTAACTTTTTCTAGGAATAATTTTATGTTACAGTTTAGGCTGACTGAACAAAAAAAAAATGAAAAAAAAATGTTAAACTGTTTCGAGAAACAAATAAACCGATTCAATGGAGTATTGAAGGACCCGATATTCCATACCTATTCTATAGTCAATAAATAATAATACATGGATTTTTATTTTGAAAATTTATACGGACTTTTCCCCCCTACAAAACCCGCCCGCGGATTATTGATTGAAATAATTTTTAAAAATTATTAAAAAAATTATCCAAGATGGTGCATCGAAATTTTCTTAATGTCCCCTACGTCTAACGTCAATCCCAAAAACCTATAAAATTTATAAACTTAAAAACACTTTTGAATGGAAATTGACTCACGTTATCGCGTGACGGCTGTTTCGCTCTGCTTTTGTGGAAACAAGATGGGTCTTCTACATCATATAAAATGTATTCAACAGAAAGTCAGAATATTTTCCATATTGTCACTTTTTATTTTAAGCACCTCTCCTCTACGAGAGGATGATTTCTTGATAAAACTTCACATACATATTTTGCTCACTTTTCAATGCCTTTTGCCAATATTATTTATTTATCCTCTACAAAATAATTTAAAAATAAAAAACATTTCTTAAAGTTTTCGAAATTTTCTCCAACCCCTTTGACTTTTCTAGCGGTAACAAGGCATATTGAACTTCTGCACCTACTTACCTTACACTTCCAATCAAAAAAGCTAAAATTACTCACAAACAAAAAGTTTAAAATTTCTTTGCCCCCCCCCCCACGTTTTTTAACAAAATTTTGTTTTTCACCTCCCCCCAAACACTAGTGAATTACGGTATCAAAAAGCGTTCAAATTACATTTAGTACAAATTTGTCGGTTTCTATCTGATAGAAAAAAGAATTTTCCAAAACTATTAACATTTAAAAAAATGAAAATGTTGACCCTGTTCAAATAGAAAAAAACTAAAATTTACCCCCAAAAAATGTCGAAATCGGGGGGAAAAAATCTCGATTTTTGCTCGCGAACTGCTCGCCTACGAGAATAGTTGGGCACCCCAGTACTAGTGGCTTGTAATTCAGTTTTTAGTAATCCGCCAATGTTAACTGTCACCGGTCAAAACTACTCGGTATATAGTAAATTGATCCAAACTAGATTTTTCCACACTTTTGTCTGAATTCAAGATTTTCTCAATTCGAATTAATGCTTTTTAATAGAGAATAAATTGGGTGGAAGAAGGTTCATGTTGAATACATATTAGGTTATACATTTTATTTGTCTCTGGTTCGCAAGCCATCCCTATGAGGTTCAAAGACCAATAAACCCCTCCTCCACCTCTTATGAGATATAGGCTAACTACAATATTCTTTAAAATAGTAGGTACTATATCAGTAATTATCTTAAGACAATTGGCGACCCCAAGCAAAACGCATTTGGCGGCCCTTCCGTTTGTAATATTGTGAATTTAATAATGGTGTAAGCCTGTCAAAATATCACAACAGGCTTTTCTTACATTGAATAATAAAAACAAATTCTAGTATGAAATGTTTTACAATGAAATATCAATGAATAAATAATTCAATTGAATTATAAAATAATATAATAAATTGTCATAGTAGGCTATATATTCGAAGCAACTGTGATTTAGTAACAATTTATTTATTTATTTGATTAATATGTTTCAATACAAATAATACTGACCTTAATGATATTGATACAAATTATACTGATCAAAAGAAACATTGATTAATGATTATCACCATCACATCATATCAAAATAATATAAAGTGAAATATAACTTTTATTTTTAGTAGCAAAATCGTTGGTAAGTTTGGAGAAGTTAAGACGGGCAATGCTGTTTTTGATGAAAATATTTTTTTTTTTTATTTTGTTGTGCAAAAACATCGTAACTGTGCAGTGACTTTTGTATTTCTATCGGTCACCGCTACAGATTCTGTCAACGAGCGCCGTGACTTATCTTATCTGAGTTACAGATAGCGGCGCTAACCGCTCGGACGTATCACTTCCCATAGTTATTTATGATGTATGTATTTTCCCCCTTGGAAAATACTTTATCCGCCATCGATTTTACACAAATGTTTTTTTTTTAATTCTTGCTTGTAGGGTATTCCATATTCCCAGACGTTTCAGCCCCCCCCCTTGGAGAGATCATGGTTCCACCACAGGGTGATAGCGTAGGGTTAGCGTACGTAGGTTTATGAAATCTATTATCTTATATTATTATGATTATTTCTAATGTTTTTGTGAGTTATTTGAGAGTTGATCAATAATAATCTTATAATGTAATAACTTGGCAGCCCCAGGAGCCAGCCTTATTCGCAAGCCTATAAAGCCGGCCCTGACTATATATCAAAACCTGATGAAGAAAAATCTTACGTCTGTGGAAGCATATTTTAAACATATATATACATACTGTTAAATATAACTAATATAAATATAATATTAGTTAAATATAAGTAACTTACTGCTGAAAATAACTAATCAAGCTCTGCCAGCTTAAGCTTTCTGTTTCTTTTTTATTCTGTACTTCAACTCAAAATGGGGTGATTTTTTCAACAAGAGTTGAATACGCCTTTTGCTCAACTGTTCAAAGTTATGCCTATATCTCAGAAAGGGGTTATTTATTCAAACAGCGTTGAATACGCCTTTTGAAGTTTTAAAAGGCTCAAACAAATTTCCGCCAAAAATCCCAACTTTCAATTTTTCCCTAAATTTTGCACCCCTACAATAATAGCCCTCGCATTCAAATCAAGGGGTGGCATAGCATTGTTCGTAATGTGTCCTCAACTTACCTTTAACCTCAAATTACAAAACCCTTGAAAAATCATTTAACAAAAAAAATCATTTTTTCAACATGTTCCATTTCAAGCGACCCTCTTTTTCTAGGGGATTATTTCACAAATGCATGTTCTGCTGACTTTCTAATGCCTTAGGGGTGACTTTTAAAAATTATTCCACATCGCATTTAATACAGATTTTTTCATTATATATGATACAAGAAACAAATTTTCAAACATATTAATATTTAAGAAGTCCACAATTTCAACCCCCTCATTTCTTTTGAAGAGAATCCATTTGTGACGCACACATCCCAATAGATTGTCTTGCGCTTAAAAATGAAAAATCAAGAAGCTTTTCATTAAAAAAAATTAACAAATTTGTACAAATTTCCAGTTTTAAACCACTTTCATCCCCTTAAACGATATATTTTTCCAAATCGCACACATATCATTTCGTTTAACACAAAAATTACTATAGAATAAAAAAAAAAAATTTCAAAAATATCAATGTCCAGCTTTTTCAAAAAATTTTATCCCAACCTAAACCCCCCAAAAACCAAATTTTCCAAAAACGTTTCACAACAACTTATAAACAATCACCCAATTCTGATTTAAAACTATTTTCAAAAAAAACATTTATCAAATTTTCAACCCCCCCTTTACCTGGTAACTTGGGGCACTTTTTGGAAATGTCAGATTCCTCCCTATGGTTTTGAGCCCAACCGAGAATAAACCACTCACCTACAATCGAACCCCCATCATTGAATCTTCAATATCAATAAGTGAATGAGTAATTCCAGAGTTGCTAATTTAATTACTTTGAAGAACTTTTACATGAAGTAGCGATAACTCAAATATTCCCGCATTGCAACATGTGCTGCTCCCCGTGGACGAGTTTTCTATCCGTAGAGTGCCGACAATTCAAGTATTCCCGCACTGCAACAGTGCTGCTCCCCGTGTTGAAATCATTGACGCGTGGCGCTATCTCTGAATTAAATCATTAACTAGGAAATCCGCAAGCGACGTGATCGATCTGGTTCTTTAATCTGTGGTCGTACTCTCCTGGCCCTTTGCCGGCGGGCACAGCTACGTGGCGACTACTGTACTATTAATGTATAAAATCTTTTTTTCAACAAACTTCATATTTAAAGTTTCAATTTCAGTTTTAAAGTTTCCATATTATCTTGTTCCAATTCATTTTTTAGTTTCATTTTTAAAGTTTAATTTTCAGTTTTAAAGTTTTCATATTATCTTGTTCCATTGATATTACATTAAGATGGTACACCATGAATTTTGAAATTTTTCAATGCTCTACAGCTGTAGGCCTACACAAACTAAAGTTAAGAAATTTAAAATTAAAGTCTGCACATGGAGCGTTCGCCAAGCGTCAGAGGTGTCAGGCGTCATGAATGATTGGCAGTAAATGACTCAGCCAATTTATTCATGACGTCTGACGCCTGTGACGCTTGGAAAACGCCCAGACAGCCTAAAACAAATTTTATATTAGGAATTTATTATCCACTTCCCTTTTTGATGTTGACAAGATTTTTTCGACTAAATCAACACATGGGCCCAGATGCACGATAGAAAATTAAATTCAACCACCGTAAGGTGACGTCATCTTACGGAGCTCAATAGGGAAGTCGCTGCACTGGCTCCGTCAAATGACATCATCTTACGGTGGTCAAATTAAATTTTCTTTCGTGCAACTGGCCCTTAGTGTTATCCAAGAATGTAATTTACTATTTCTTGTATCCAAATATGTGTAATAATGGGTTGAATTTACAGGAGCCTTCTCATTTCCCGGTAAATGTTACCGGTGGCGTCTGATTGGTCTATTCAAATTTTTTAACGTCTAGATTTTGAATAGCCAATCAGAAGCCACAAGTAACATTTACTGGTACATGAGAAGGCGCCCATGAACTTAACCCGAGTTATTTGTTCGTAGTTTGCATTTTTTATTTTTTGGAGGATGAAGCCCACATAGGTCTGAGACCTGTGCGAGTGTAATGAGTTGGATGATGGTGATTGATGAGTTGGACCTACAGTTTTAGGTAGGTTCCGTACCACCGGGAAGTGATTTTACAGCAAAGCAGTGTCATTTCAAATTGGTTGTGATTTTATCTTCAAAAGTTACAGTCCAACAAAGTCTGGGAGAGTTGCTGATTGTATACGATAGATTATTTTCGCAATTTAATTAGCACTGGAGTACAAACAACACAGTTTATTTAAACAGAATTTATTAATTTCGAATTCCTTTAATTGCTATTACTTTATACTGAAGACTTCCGCAATTATAGGAATTAATAGCAATTAAAGGAATTCGAAATTAATAAATTCTGTTTATGTATATTTGTCAGTTTATTCAATTGTCAGTCACTTCAAAGTAACTTAAACAGTTTATTTATTAACTTTACAGGAATATCATAAAGTGATAGCCGTGATCTGCAGCAGGTATCTAATCAATCAGGTAAGCTACAAACTCCCGGACCCTCATTGTAAGGGTGACCGATTGGATTGGCCAGCAATAAAAACTCAGCTCTCTGCTGTAAAATCACTTCCCGGTGATTCGGAAACCACCTAAAACTGTTCATCAAACTCATAAATCACCGTCATCCAATTCATTATCCGCGCACAGGTGGTATCAGACCTATGTGGGCTTCACCCTCAATAAAAAATCCTATTTATAAATAATAATATCGATACATCTATTAAAAACTGAAATAAAGAATTTAACAGTTTACTTACCAAGTAATGGCCTTGTTTCTGCGACTGTTGGTAACACATTTTCATTGGCTGATAGTGAAACGAATAGTGCAAACGGCACTAGCCATAAGCATAGCGTGAAGTAAGCCATTACCTGTAACATAAATACATAAAAATGAATACCCATAGATAAAAATCGTTAATATAAAAATGTCATCAATAGTTGGTAATAAAATTTGATTCTCATTTGAAAATTAGCTCGCATTTAAATGATATTTGAAAGAGAAAAATACAGGCATTCAGGCCTTCTTCTCTTGGAAACATATGATTTTAAAATCATATGCAATTGGAATCAGATTTCAAGATATCCCTTGTGCCCTCTTTTTTTTTTTTTTTTTTTTTTTTTTTTTTTGTAGATTACGTCTTGGAGACTCCAGTTAAGGAGTATAAGACAAGTCAGATCTTATTCATCTGGTTGAGCCTTCATATGAATTGAGTTACAATTCATAGTTATTTAAAAAAAATTATTTCTAATATTTAAATTAAGTGAAATAAAAAGTGATTACTAAATAAATAGTTGTTTTTCAATTTTAATTAATATTATTCAATAAATTCATTCATCAGACACGTGAAATCTGATCTTATTTGAGCAATCAGATGAGTCAATCAATCAATCATCTTTTATTGCTTTCAAACAATTTACAATTGCATTTGCAAACGTCATGATTTGTTATTATCTACATTTAGATATCATATATTCTCTCACATGCATACTGAAAAATAGAACCACAGACTAGGTAATGTGATACAGTCACTTTTATGTGGAAAACATACATGAAATAGACAAAGCAAATTGAATCAAGGGTTATGTCTGATAATTGTGTTTAATTTTGCGATGGTGATTATATCGTTGAGTGCATGGACTATGATCCTCTGTTAAAGCGCCCTTATTCATGGATGTGAGGACTACTGTTCACAGAACTACTAGTTATAAACTAGACTAGACTAAAGCTATTATGGGAGAGAGAGAATGATTAAGTATCTATCCAGTGTATGGAATTAACAAATGGAAGATTTTTTACAATTAAGTTTAATTAAAAGAAAAACAAAACTGAATCAATTTGATAGAAAAGTTGTGATTCAATTACGTGACACAGAATAATGTAATAGTAACACCCACCACAAGACAGTTGCATTCAAAACGTGTCAGAAATGGTCTATCAAAACAAATAATAAAAATAATAATAATTGTAATTACTTTATGTTTGTCGGGTTCTTGGATACTCCATTGTATAGGTTAATTCATTAAGTAATAATATGCAAGAAATGTCGATACAGCTTATTTTCAAAGAATTCCCAGTTCTAACAGTTAAACAACTATATGTAAAGAACATTATAGTGTATATAATTAAAAACAGAAACCTATTTGAACCACAAACAAGAACGTACAATTTTCGTATTCAATCTAATTTTCAAATTAACAGAACTGACCTGACTGTATGCCGGAGACAATTCCCTTACACAAGCAATAGAATGATCAATTTAATGCCGGAGAACTTATTGACGGATAAAATAACAAAAACTAGCATTAAAAGAATGGCAGAATGGATTAAATCATCGAATGTATCTCAATCCATACACATATAAAGTACTGTTAACTACCACTATTACAACCATAATTAACTGTTAGTAAATTTAATTTATTAATTACTGTATTTTGTGAAGTCCTAAATAAGCATAAATATTTACTTCGTAGCACAACTCAGGATCAATCATCCAATGTATAAAGCACAGAATGCCTACTGCATCTGTACTATAAAATGCTTCGTAATTGTTATACATTTGAATTCAGTCTGTTTTCATGTTATTATTTGATTTGGTTCATGTTATTCATATTAGCCATTTTATTCATTTGTTCATCTTATTCATATATTTTCATTTCAGTTCATATCCATATGTACTTTCATTTCAATAAATTATTTGTATTGTATCTTGAAAGTTGTTAATGATGCTCGCTGCCAGCACTCAAACCTAGGTTTTGCAGGCAGCGCCTAAAAATGTTATTGACAAAGTTTATTCTATACGAGTATACAGTACTTACAGAAATTGTTTTGTTTTTATTATTTGTGAATAGCTTTGTCATTGTCTATTATGATTTGATGTATTTTTTATATTATGGCAAATAAAGAATTATTATTATTATTATTATTATATTTATATAATCGATAACTGACAATCTAATATCAAAACTGACACCTTATTTCTATTTAAATTATGATTTTACTCACTTATACTGGAGGGATGCATTTCACTTCTAAAAAAGAAGCCTCATCAGCTGATGAAGCTCCAGTACCTTTTTTTGGAGGATGAAGCCTACATAGGCCTGAGACCTGTGCGTGGGTAATAAGTTGGATGATGGTGATTGATGAGCTGGACCTACAGTTTTAGATGGGTTCGGAACAACCGGGAAGTGATTTCACAGCAGAGAACAGAGTCTTTTTTGATGGATAATCCAATCGGTCACCCTTACAAAGAGTGCCTATGAGAATAGAATAATTTACTTACTTATACCTCCAGTATAAGTGAGTGAAAATCATAAATTAAATAGAAATACAGTGCCAGTTTTGATATCAGATTGTTCATCAAGCATTTCGTCATGGAAAACATCACAGATTATAACTGACCTCTGAAAACGAATAGTATACACTGCTGAAATACTGGAATGCAAAGTAATGGTTGATGAAGATAAGTACAATGGCCGAAATGAACGCAGGAGAGAGTACAGCGACGAAAGGAAATGTTTGCAGGATGTAGAGATGAGCGATTTGACTAATTATTCCACACACCACCATACTCAGTGGCAACTCTTCAAACAGCAGGAAGCATATGTAGCAGCCAAGAGTCCACTGAAAACAACAAAGTGAGAAATAAAATATGTTAGGAAATGCAAGAAAGAAAAACGCATTATTCTATGCTACTCGTTATGTCAACAGTGCTTCCGGTTAAGCTGATAACACGCATTTGGCGTTTATCCTCTTTCTCCCTCTTCCTCCATAATTTCTTCTCTCTCACTCTCATGTGTCAAGTGTATTTCTAGGGTTTTCGAGAATTTGTCAGAATGTTCCAGGTTATGTTTCCAGAACTTTCTGGAATACTTCCAAACAGTATATAAATAGCAGTCAACTTTCTGGAATACTTCCAAACAGTATATAAATAGTAGTCAATTTAAAAAAATGTGAACAGTATTCAGTCGTTATTTGCTCTTCAAAAAGAGTGTATCCAGTGACAGTATAGACATTATGATTACGCATATCAAGTGATAAGTTGGTGTGGTAAATTCTTTGACAATAGACATCCTTCTTTGTGGCAGAATACTCAGTGCTATCATTGTGATTATGATATACCATAAATGTGAAGGTACACCATGTTTCCCATAACAAAGAGGTGGAACTGCCCATCTGGGTACAACCACCAATAAAAAAGGGTCCCCTTTTTGTCAAGTCATAACACACACAAAAGGATATCAAGTCTATAAGGTGAGACCAATCATAGTACAAAAAACATAGTGTAAGGACAGGATGACAATAATATCAATAAAAATGTTGGAAATAGTACAAGCTGAAAGCCTACTGTAGAGGATAATCTACTGTATGGGACGAGTTGATCAATAGTTTTTCGTTGTGGGAGCGGGCGGCGGTAGTAGGAAGTCAACTGCGCTTGCTCTATAGATTTATTCTAAATATGAAAACTACGGCCACAGACAAACAGGTTTTCTGCGCTTCAGCCAGCTTCAACTAGCCTAGTTGTGTCTAGGGCTAATGTTATTGCAACGCACAGTAGCGGAGAGGTGCAGGAGAAGGGGAAGAATCGGCCAGGGATCAACTCATGAGACTGATACAGTATAGTCTATGAAAGAAAAGTCTAAGATAATATGACACTACTTACAAAAGTCATCCATAGAATTATTTTCTTGGAGAGTACTGTATATTCTTCAACTAGCTCAGCTAGATAGTACAATCCAGCAGCTGAAAAAAATTAATAATGATAGAAATTGTAATATGATATAGTTGTAAAATATTATTCAACAATCTAAGGTCTCGGCCACGATATGAGAGGCAGGGCTGTAGAGCGGCACAGATAGTTGTCTCTTCCTGACATTAAGTTTTTCTCCTGTCGCTCTCACCATGGCCGAGGCCTAATGAAAAAAATCATATAAAAACAGAAATTACCGCTGATGATTGATATTACATAATATATAGTAGCCTACTGAAATAATACAGAGCTCCATCCTATTTGGTAAGTTCAAACAACGCTTGAAAAAACATGTTATTTTCTTATAACTTATTCAGTATAACTTATTCTTGCAGTACACAAGTTGAAAGAAATGAATGCAAAAACTTGACAACTATCGCTGATAATGATACTACTGTCAATAGTAACCCAATTGTTCAATTTTTCCCACAAAAAGTTATATTTAAATATCTCTTTGGCATAGCTGAATATTCAGAATATTTGGAATAGTTATGATCCAACTTATTAAGGATCTAGAATAAGTTATGATAAAATTTTGCATCAATAACAGTTATGAATATAAATGTCATAACATGACATCCAACCAATGGCAGAACCAGACTGACTTGGGGGGGGGGGGGGGGCATTTCATCCGGGGATCTGGAATACCCCCCCCCCCCCCAGCAAGAGAGGGTCCGGAGAATCAATCTCCCTAAAATAGTATAAATAGTCATTCTAGATTCATTTGTAGAAAAGCTAAATTCATTCACTTAAACATTACAGAGGCCTGGGCGCTCTAGTGCTTGTTGATACGAACCGGCTTGGTAGTGATAGGCAAACTCTACAGTAGGAATATATAAAACTATACAGGGAATGAAAGAATTTATAAAAAGCAAGTCGTGGACCAGAATTTTATAGGAATAAGTTAACTCCTCCTCCAGGGTGGAGGGGTCATGACCATCCCTTGGATCTGCGCTTGTTGCTACACCACCGTGACTTGAAAATCAACAAATGAAAAATGATTCAATTTTAAAATTTTATCTCTATTTAATGGTCATTATTTTTTGTATCATAGACCTCACATAACTTATAATGTTTAAGATTATCAATACCATTTTCCACTCATTAAAATTCGAATTAATTTGACATGTTGATTTTTTTAGTGTATAGTTATTACAATATGCCTATTGGCTAAGTAATTAAAAAAATAATGTATATTTTGAAGGGTAAATTGAACATAACCTAACTTACCGATTGCAACAGTTATGAAGAAAATCTGAACTACCAGAGCAATCCAACTTAGAAGATAGAGAAACCACATATTTTAGTAATGAAGAATATATCACTCAGTTATATACAGTAGTTGGTTAATTACATTTTATGAGATAAATGTAGAGTTTCTGAAAGTTTCGCGTTTCACTATATTATTATTCAAGTTCTGTGCATTGAATTCATCCTGAGAATATTCACTGGAAATCTCTATTGAAAGATTATTGACATGATATATTTTTTATAAATAGTTGGAAAACATAATTTTCATATATTATTCAACTAAAATGAAGGAATAAAAATTTGATTCAGTACTCTAATCAAAATAGAGTCTTCTTAACGACAGGAAAAATATGTCATCCCATTTGTTGACAAGATGGCGGCTCTCGAATACATAATTATTTTTATCTTGGGATATTATTTATTGCTAATTCAATTGCTATAATATCAATTTACTCATCTAAAAATTGCAGTATTCATTCATTAATTTTTTCGACTTTTAAATCTTCAGATTTTTTCGACTTAATACAATATACAATGGCAACTTTATTCATCATTCTGATGGTCAATTCGAAAATTATACTTCCTGCGATAGAAATTATCATCAGAATCTATTATAGATTACAATTCATCAATTATATTCTATTAGTTCAATATTTTTGTTATGAATATTGTTAATATTGAAATGGTATGAATTTGTATAGGTTACCTGTTTTCGATAACCTCACGTTCAGGCCATTTGCACAAACCGTAAATCAAACAAGGTCAAGCATACGAACTTTTACATTTTTACACTGGGTTATCATGTTTAGATTTGTAATACTATATCATAAGGTATTCATATCCATGAATAATAATTATTAGAGATGTAAATATAGTTAAATAAGACATCCTAAACCCAAAAATTATTTCATGAATCAGAGTCGATCTAAGCCGCTCTCGTGGACGAAGTTTGTACTAGCAATAACTGAGCGCCAATTTTCAAACTCTCCTCTTTCTAGACTTCTATTTCAAAAGTACTATTTCAAGTGGAATTATTTCGTGATTCAAAAATGTAATAAGTAAAATTGTGTAATTGGAACTAGAATACGTATGTTGGCAACGGCCGCCATCTTTGTCAACAAATGGGATTTACATTTTTTTCCTTGATTTAGGTAAACTCCTCGTAGCGTCGTAGCTGTAGGCTAACCTCCATTTACCAGATGATTCTTCTCTGAAAGATACAACAGTACTGCTCCGTAAATAATAATTAATTATTTATCGTTGAATTAAAAAGTGGTTTATAGTGCGATTTAGTACACACAGTTGATAAATTACAGTTCATTTCAAAGAGTTTTAAATGTGATATGCAGTGACTGTGCTAACTTAATTCGGTGATGATAAATTGAATCGGTCATTGTTCGATCAGAAGTTATGCAGTTAGCCATTATTACAGGTATGTGAGCTTGGAAATTGTCACTTTTATTTATATTATCCAATATTTCACTAAATACTTGAATCTAGTGATGGGTGATACAGGCCGGTGTATCGATACGGCGTATCGATACGTATCGGAAGCCATTGTATCGATACGCGTATCGTATCGTATAGGTTTGTATCGATATTTACTCGTATCGGATGAAAATATCGTATAAAGTCAATATTATCAATATGGAATGAACAATGATTTTATGAACTTAAGAGCATCATAGAAAGCAAGAAAGATGAAAAAATATCAAATCGATCTAAAACAAACTAAGAATGATTAATAATAATAATAATAAGCGTATGGCTTTTAATGGTGGGGAGACCCTTACGGGTTTTCTTGCCGGGGAATCTCGCTGTTTGTGCCATGTTATGGGGAACATGGTGGACCAACTATTTTAGGTGGGTTCCGAACCACCGGATAAGTGATAATAAAGCTTGTAACATCAAGTCATTGAAGCACGGTCACCCATCCAAGCGCAGTCTTGAGCGGTCGTGACTGAACATCACGACCACTTGAACACCATGCTCACCGCATGACCAATCACCACCCTTAAGAATGATTTCATGTACTTTAGTAGAAAGCAAGAAAGGTTCAATTAGAATAGAATATGGCCCAATATTCCAATAATGCTTAAAAGAAACATTCATTGGCATCATTGGGCTTTATTAATTTATTATGTACAGCAAACCTGTCTTCTAGGGAATGTAACATTATTATTGAATATAATGTTAAATTAAAATAATATCAAATTTTCCACAGTGACCAATTGAACTCTGTTATTTACAAACCTGAAGTAGACTCCTTGCATGCTTCATAATTTGATTTGATGATTGTTGTACGGTATTCATCTCAGTCTTTTTATGGTTTTGAGGTTTTTTCAAGGACTATTTTTCAAGTTTTTAAGGTACCCTAAGACAATCCTTAATCTTCAGCTAAGACTGACTGTTTAGGCAGGAAAACAAACATTCATATCAAAATAAAATGTTTTAATTTTATTTTACAAAGTATATAAAATAGATATAAAAAGTATAAAAACATAGAAATCGCCCAATGAATATCAGCATTAAAACCAGAAGAGAATCAGAAGATACGAAACGATACGATACAGGTCTCCTTGTATCGATACGGGTGTATCGATATGCCCTCGTGTATCGATACAAAAAAATCGATATTTTCCCCCGTTGTATCGATATTCGATACGATATGTATCGATAAGCACATCACTACTTGAATCAATTTGCGTCCTTCCTAATTTTATTATTAATGTTCGTGTACAAAACGTAAGGCCGGCCATTCACGTTCCAACTTGCAGTACCACTTGCAGTACTGCTATAAATAGTCGATTACATTGGGATAGTTACTCACTAAGCGAGTAGCGAGTAGGACGTTACTAACCGACCGTGCTACAGCAGCTCAGCATACCAAGCCAAATTATATTAAAAATTTAATTTCCAGAATCGCCCTCATACTATGGAATTTCAAAGACAATAAACAATTTAGTTTGAAGTGACTGACAATTGAATAAACTGACAAATATACGTGAACAGAATTTTATTAATTTCGAATTCCTTTAATTGCTATTACTTTACACTGAAGACTTCTGCAATGGCGGATATTGACAATATCCGCCATTGCAGAAGTCTTCAGTATAAAGTAATAGCAATTAAAGGAATTCGAAATTAATAAATTCTGTATATGTATATTTGTCAGTTTATTCAATTGTCAGTCACTTCAAACTAAATTGTTTATTGTCTTTGAAATTCCATAGTATGAGGACGATTCTGGAAATTAAATTTTTAATATAATTTGGCTTGGTATGCTGAGCTGCTGTAGCACGGTCGGTTAGTAACGTCCTACTCGCTACTCGCTTAGCGAGTAACTATCCCAATGTAATCGACTATTTATAGCAGTACTGCAAGTGGTACTGCAAGTTGGAACGTGAATGCCCAGCTTAAGGATAAATTCGTAAATTGAATTCTTGCCATTTGTGATGAAAATAGGTCACGTTACCATCAAGGAGTTTTATAATTATTTAATTATGATAAACGAAATTAACATTGTATTAAATGCTTTTTACTGCATAATTTTCGTTTATAAGTCTTTTCGATCAACAATGTGTTGGAAGGACGATTTCTGTAGAACTTGTTTCATAAAATATGTGCCATGAGATATCAAATTGATAGCTTATGTAAATTGAATCTGGACTCGTCATATCATTAAGTACTATCATAATTCTTTCATCTCATCACTTCAATTGTTTGATCTTATTAGCTGAGTTTTTCAGATTCTGGTAGAATGTGCCCAAATGTAGAATTTTAAGTTCTTTCAGTAAGTTCTGTACAACATTATCTATCCAAAAATCTTTTCAAACTATAAAAGCTCCAGTCAAATGGCCAAGTCTTCAATGTTTTTTTCAGAATCCCTCAATGTTGTGGTTGATTTCCATGATGAAGGAGACTCACTACCTCATAATTTACAGAGTGTTTGAGAGAGAATATTTCTATTTTCAAACATCATATTTTCATAGTTGGCAGTGACTGAGTTTATAACTGTGCAGTGTGTCTGGCTACAAAGTCTACTTCTATTTGCAATGGGGCGACATTTCATAGAATGATTATCTTATTTTTCTAAAACATCAATTCTCATCTAATAATAAGTCATCTATAAACTTGATGAATAATCATACGCCACATATGCTGCTAGAATCCATATTTATGACGTGCCTACTTTTATCTTGATAAGTTACTCTTTAAAATAATCGAAATGATCCTCGATAGAAATACCATAAAAATCCTCGTTTGTATTAATTTCTAATAATTATTTTTTTGTCTTGCAGAAAATAAATATACACTAAAAAAATAAGGACCGCCAAGAAGAGCCTTCATCGGAAATTCTAGGAATCTTGAGTGAGAGGCCTAAACCGCTTTCACTTTAGGTTAGTTGAGTTGTGTGAAATACACACTAAATTTTATTTTTGTCCAGACCAAATCAAAAAATCTCTATTATCAATTGTCTGGAACTTTTCATTAATTTCATGTAATGATATCCATCAACTATTTATTAGACAGAATTTATCAATTTCGAATTCCTCAAAGTGTTAGGCTATAACTTTATACTGAAGACTTCTGCAATGGAGGATATTGACAACTGCATTGTATAGCTGATTGAAATCGATGAATACTACTGCACAAAAATATTTAGTCACCGCCGGGAATCGAACAGCGGACCTCCCAATAGCTGGTCTGGCGTTATTACCACTAGACTACAGTGACCCTTCTGCAAAGCAGCACTCATTTTAAACTTGGCCATATCGGCTCGTATCGTAACTGACAAATTTAGAGAAACAGAATTTATTTATTTCGAATTCCTCAAAGAGATTTTAGTTTATACTGAATTTCAAGCCAATATGGCCGAGTTTAAAATGACTGCTGGTTTGCAGAATGGTCACTGTAGTAAGTTATAGTGGTTAAGGCGCCCGACCAGCAATTAATTGGAAGGTCCGCGATTTGATTTCCGTCGGTGACTGATATTTTTGTACAGTAGCATTCAGTAGCATTGTTATTTGAATTTCTCAAGGTATTTAAAAAACATGCTATTCAATGCTGGTGTCAATATCCGCCATTGCGGAAGTCTTCAGTATAAATTAATGGCACTTTCGAAATTAATAAATTCTGTTTCTGTATATTTGTCAGCTAGTTAAATTGTCAACTATTTATTCATGACAAAATCATAATCAAGCAATGGTTCAACAGGCTCTTGCCCACAACTGCTTTCTTTACAAATAATATTTCACTAAAATTCCCAAACTTGACCATGTTTATCAAAAGAATAATCACACGCCATTTGCTGCTAGAATCCATTAATTGAATAATTGAAATGGTCCTCAATATCAATCCCTTATATTTTTTTTGTATTCACTATGATTGTAATTTTACTATTTGTCATTTATTCTAATTCGTTTTTTTTTTTTGTAATTGTATTGCAGCAAACACACACTAACAAAATAAGGAAACCAATAGGAGACCCGAACGAAAGCTGTTAGTCGCTTTGATTCGCCGTAAGTAAAAAATTACTCTGTAACTAATTTATTTCTTAATTTTATGTTTAATCACATTACATCAATTTTCTGGGAATAGCCTACTCCCATTTGATGAGTGATTTGTCAAACAATTTCGTCCTTGTAGACAAACAAGAATATTACAAGTAAAAGTAAAAAACAGTATCAGTCAATATAAATATGATATAAAAGAGTCATTAAGTTCATAAGATAGAACAAATGTGAGCACCATCTGTTTATTGAGTAACTAGACTTGAGTGTTCACTGAAGTCTGCTACTGAATAGCACGATTTATCAATTAAAATTCTTTTTATAGTTTTCTTGAATAGCTTCAGATGATAGCTAATGTTGAAGACACTAGATTCCTTTTTTTCTTGCTGATGTAGTCCGCATGAGTCTTGGACTTGTGCGTGGGTAATGACGAGGTGATGCAAATTTAATAATGATATAAAAAATCTTCCGAAGCAAAATGACAAATTCAAGTTGATAACAAATCAGCTAAACATGAATATGGTAATTAACAATTATTTCTAACAGCAGAACTTTTTAAGAGTTGTTACTCATATTGAATCTTTCTTTTGCGTTTTTTCTTTGTTGCAGTGACTTTTTATAGTATATGTACAGATGAATGTTCACAACACTTGTCTTCTTAATCTCTGATACTTGTTCTGATGTAGCCTATCAATCATTGTTAATTTAAAGCCAAGACAAAACTCACAATTTATTTTATTTTTTTCAGATAGAAATGAATTCTGTAAGAATTTGATTGTGGAGATGAACTGCGATAGTGGATTGTAAGACGATATCATTGAATTTTCAACGTACATGAGCATAGACTAGCATCAAACATCAGTATTGCAGTCGACGTTCTTCAGTACCAGAAAAAGGTTGGATCTCTTATTATTCCATACTATGTATAGTACAACTAGGCAGCTAGCTGTGCACTCCGGCAAGCCACAAGAGTACGACACTACTGTTCTGATAACATTTGACCATTTTTCTTTGCAAGCACACACTAGCTGCCGAGTCTGATGTTTCCAGAAAGGCATCAATTTCACCCCACGAACCTTATTTCATCATCATGCTTCAAGATGACAAACAAGTTAACAACTTCGTACGAGTTACAATACTTCAATAAAGCAGCGTTTATACTGCATTATAACAATGTTATAGAACAAAGTTTGATAAGCAAGTTTTTTAAAGATTATAACAGTATAATTTTTGTTACACAACTATTTCTATGTAAAAAGTTGTACAATATGTTTATTCAGCCCAACAAAGATCCAATTATTGGTAGCAACCAACAGCTCATTGAAATTGGTCCACCAGAATTGAAAAACTATTGCGTTCTGTGATGATTACTAGGCCTATTAAAATTAGAGAACTATGTCAATTTGTATGTTTAATACAACATAAGAGCCAGATTTCAATCAGGATAGGTCAGCGAATTTCATGATAACTATTTTCAAATATTTCTATTGCTCAGGGAGATGACCCAGGACCCCATTTATTCGGAGCTTTCTCTTTCACTGTGTTCAATATAAAATTATTAGTCTTTTAATATTTCAACTGTACTCATTGGAAATTTCGAAAACTTAATGTGGAACTACAACATCAAATGATACAGTAGCATTCAGTAAGACATCATAGTCTTACATGACATGCACTGTGTCTTGGATACAAGCTGTTACTAACAGCATCATACATACTTCAAAAAAGATGATTTTTCACTCATCAAAAGTAGTTTAGCTTCACAATAGCTTAGAATTGCATTTTATTCACATTTAATCCATTTAAAGGCACTCACTCTGTACCTTTTTCCTATTAAATCCATTACTATGAATACCACCAACCTTGATTGTGGACCCCTAGAAAAAAATCCGTAAGATAATCATAATTTGATAATTTACTCTCGAAATGCATCACCATCGTCATAAAATTTCTGTTCACAAGTACCACAAAAATTTCGAAACTATATGATTTAAACAAATGTAATAAAAACACAAACTTAGGCCTATAAGTATTCCACTTTCATCGTATTTACTCAAGTAAATGACTTAACTGATATCGATTCTAATTTACTCTACATGAACTCTAACCTTCATCTTTCATTTCTAATTTGGCGGCTATGGTAGCGCAGTTGGTTGGATCGGTTGTCTGTGATAGATAAGGGGCTCTGGCTGGCTTCGTTTCCTGCAGCCTTGGGTTCGAATCTCATTCATCCATGGATGTTTCTCATTATCCACCCATTCACCCCATTACCCACGCACAAGTCTCCGGGCTCATGTGGGCATCATTCGTAATAAAAAATTGAGTAGTGGCAAGTAGTGAATTAATCATTATAAAGTCAGTTTATTTCCTCATTAATTAATTTTAAGGCTAGTTTATTCCCTCATGTCAATGTTAGTGAGTATATTCTGCAGTGAATAGGGCTAGTTTATTTCCTCATGCCAATGTTATGGAATTCTCAAGGTAATTAGAAGATAAGGTATTGTTCAATAGCGTGATGCGCAGTAGCAAGCTAGATGCGCTTGAACACTACCTTGGGAATTCCGATACTCTATTTTTCAGTATTGATTTGATGTTAGTTTCAAACTGAGTGCTCGGACAAAATTTATGTTGCAGGCAGGGAGAGTATTTAGTGTAGAGTTAATGGGAGCTGAACAGCCAACATTTTCGAGCTTTATTGGATCTTCTTTATTTTACAAATATAAACATTTTTTTCTTTAGAAATAATGAAGGCCAAAATTTAATAACCTACATAAATTTGTTAGTGAGACGTATTTTTTTTCCAAGATTCAGGACTAAAAAATAATTTTGTACACAATAGGCAGCTAATGGCCATTTGACATGTGTATAAATTTATAAGGAATTCTTTTGGCCACATTTTCCAGTATTCGTGGCAAAAAAATAAAATAAAAATATATAATTAACTAGCCGGCAGACTCGCTTCGCTCGCCTTAACCGTCTAGCCAGGGGGCTCCGCCCCCTGGACCCCCGGGGGGTCCAGCTAATTTCCATTGTGATTAGATAAATTTACAGAAATAGGTGGAGAATTTTGATACCATTACTTAGTATGCATCTAGGGTCTTAATCAAACATATACTTTTCATAAACGTTGGCTTTTAGCTTTGTTTGAAACAAATTATTATTCATTAATAGACCTAACCTACTGAACTTGCCAGCCAAACAGCTTAAAGGAACAGCTGATAGAAGTCAACCGTTTTTAATCATATGGCAGACCCCTTAGCAGCGTTATTTACACTTTCTTTGAACAGCAAAAGACTTTGCACTTTGCATGTAGGCTACCATACAGTCGGAGCCTTGCAATATGTGGGAAACATATGACTGGGTATGATGAAATGTTATTATGCCAGGTTGATGACATCTGTTAAGTGCAAATTTCAAAATATTTTCCATATGATTAAAAGATCCCAGTAAGCTAGTTAGCCATGTACCCGTGCTTTGCATAGGCAAAACTTTAACCCCCTAAAAACACCCCGAAAATTGCGAATTTTGAAAAATCCTTTCTTAGCACGCGTCTAGTCCCCCTACTGAATACGTGTACCAAATTTTATCGTTTTTGGTCGAGTGGTTCCTGAGAAACTGTGATGAATGAGTGAGTCAGTCAATGGTATTTTGATTATATATATATAGACAAATAAGAGTACACTTTATCTGAGTCCAATCTCGCTTCACATAATCAACTCGCACTCCATGGCGTCTACGAATATTCTTTAAATTATGAAATAGTTACACCTACAAAATTATAACTAATTACTTTAAAACTAGGCTTAATTGATTTTAAATCAATTAGATTGAAAATTCCCACTCACATCAATGTGTGGTTCAAAAAATTTAATTTCTGCATTGAAAAAAGCCAAATTTTAAGTTGTTTTAAAATTAAATTCCGTTTGAGTTCTATTCTTCTCCACTTGCTTGCACACTCGCCTGCAATGTGTAATTGGGCTGTTACACATTGTGGGAGAGTTTAGTTAGTGGTATTTTTTTTTCTAAAATCCTGGTCTAAAAAGTATTTTTATCCACAATAAACAGCTGATGGCCATTTAACATGTATGAGAATCCCACTCAAGTTTTGTTCTTCTCCACTTGTACACTCGCCTGCAATGTGTAATTGGGCTGTTACACATTGTGGGAGAGTTAAGTTGGTGGATATTTTTCTTTTAAAATAAAGTTCTAAAAAGTAATTTTGTACACAATAATCAGCTAATGATCATTCAACATTTTTATGAGAATCCCTCTTAAGTTCTGTTTTTCTCCACTTGCTTGTACACTCGCTCGCAATGTGTAATTGGGCTGTTACACATTGTGGGCGAGTTTAGTTAGTGGTAATTTTTCTTTTAAAATAAAGGTCTAAAAATTAATTTTGTACACAATAATCAGCTAATGACCATTCAACATGTTTATGAGAATCCCTCTTAAGTACTGTTTTTCTCCACTTGCTTGTACACTCGCTCGCAATGTGTAATTGGGCTGTTACACATTGTGAAAGGGTTCGTTAGCAAGTTTCAGTCATCAGTCTATATTTATTAATGGAAATAACATTTCAAAATTATTTTCAGTTTGAAACTGTTGAATTGGTTTAACTATGAGCCAGCCATTTTGCCATCAGCTTTAACTTGTCCTTGGGCTGAAATCTGGGAGTAACTCAGTGGTTCAGTCTAATAATTTTACTTGTTATTATTCATTATAATTTACATAAAAATTGGCCATCATATTAATTGACAATTCTGAATTCTGAATTATTGACAAAAAGTATCTTTTAATCAAGAAGCTCCTGGTATTGAATTAGTTTGCAATTTCTACCACCGAGATGGTGGTATGAAATTATTTAATTATTTTGTTGTCAGCCATCTTAGATTATTTTCTGATGATAGAAAAATGCCCCAATTGAAAAATAATAAATATAACGACATATATATCATGGTCTACAAGATATAGCCTACTTTGCCCTGTAACAAGTAGTTTATTTCGAAGTAGTAAGCTCCTCCCCAGATGGGAATTAAACCTGCAGTGTTCTTTAAACAGTTCCGCAGTATAGGTATCGCATTACATGAGGAAATAACTTGGAATAAATAGAGAAAAAAATGTCTTACAGCAAGATGTAAGCTCTTCCTTTTGCTTGGTTACCTGTTGCCTAACTCAGTTTTTGAATTTATCAACCAAATTAATTATCCGAACTGTTCCTAACATTTTCTGTCATGAACAATAAATTATTTGTAAATCATCGGTCAATAATTATCTGAAATTATCTCACGTACACAATAATTGGAATTTCGCAATAATAAATTTGGCGGCTCTGGTATTGGAGCGCTTGACTGTGATAAGACAAGATTCTGGCTGGCTTCGTTTTCTACAGCCTTGAGTTCGAATCTCATTTAGCCATGGATGTCTCTCATCATTCACACATTCACCTCATTATCCACGCACAAGTTTCCAGACTCATGGGGACGTCATCCGAAATAATTACAAAAATGTTAATAGTATGAGTAATATTTGTACTTCAAATAATATCACTAGTTTGAACTTGCATTGCTTTCATAAATCATATACGTCAGGCCCAGGCCTCAGGTTACTTATCAGTGATAGAAACTCACTTTTGGTGAATTCTGTAGCGAATTCATCTGTAGTCCAGAACTCGAAAAGATTATAGTAATCAGTCAAAAAGCATAACTATTTGGGAATAATATTTATTAGTAATAATTTTTTTTTAGTAGAAGTTATAAAAATCACTTTTATTGAATTCTCTAAATAATCATTAAGCATTCAGAAATAATGTAATATTATTCATCAATGAGTTTAAAAATTGTTGATCATAGCTTTTAATTGATTGGTATATAAAAATATTTTTCAAGGTGGGGTCCATAACACAGATGCCTCCAAAAATCTGTATCCTCCTGTAAGTTTACAATCTTTTAGAAGAAGCCATCTCTACTAAACACACTATTCTCAAAAACCCCTTCATCCCAAGATCCAACCTTATTGAGCCTACCAGTTTCTTCTGTACTTTTCTTAGATTTCAATGATTGGCGTATCTTCTCCAATTACGTGTATTTTTCCATGAGTTTTAGTTGAAAAATTAATTCATCCGTTATAAATAAATTGATTCTCGTGAAAACTAGACATATATAGCTTTTTGTGAACGTTACAATACTCCATTCTATAAATATTGTACTCTGTACGTACCAACTTGAAGAGGTGGCATACAATAAGTTCACAAACGTTTAATAAAACATATAAGGGATTCCCTTTTCATAGTATCTATAGTACATTATAATATACAGAAATCATAGAAAAACGATTCCATTGGCTTATCCATCATAGAAACTTTAGTATGAATGGTGCTGCTGCACCTATGGTTTTCAAAACGGTTTGAAGGAAGGAGCTTCTAAAATTTCAGATGAGATATAAATTTATGCTTATCTCTTTTGAAAGGAGGGTGCGGGGTCCTCCCATGGAAATATTCTGCAAAATACTTACTGTGGAAAAATAGAAATTAATCTATTCGTTTATGGTTTTTTCCACATTCAATTTTATCTCCTGCTTGAAATCGTGCTCTTTTATCTATATGTATATTTTAGGTTGTCCATTTGATGAATGAGTTATTAATTATTCATATTTCCGTTGAACACTTACTTCTCTTCTGCTTGTAATCTTATTTAATTTTTTTTTTAAACCTACAATTTGTGTTATAAAGTAACTTTCCTGGTGTCACTAAGTAATTTGTAATTTCTATAAAATAAATCAATAAATAAATGAACCTGTGTCACATTTTGGTTCACAATTTGACATAGTTCTCAAATTGGCCTAAGTAGAGTTTTTCTTTTTCGAAATTGAGTCATCTCAGTTAGGCTTTCAACGGATCTACAGTTTCTAGTGCTTATTTCTGCACATCATTTCCAAACTTGGGTCTTTGAATGTGGGTTTTTGACTTTTAAAATTGAATTTGGATCAGTTTATTAGAGATATATGACCAGTGTATTAGAACATTGTGAGAGTCATTTCATCAATGATTAATGGGAGACCATCTGTTCATTGTTGATTGTATATTTCATTACTGAAATTATTCAGCATACTAAATAATTTTGATGCCTAAATGATGTTGTTTGAAGGTACTCTTTTTTAGGTGCCTTTTCAATTGTAATGAAATTTTTCGTATTTTTGAATGCGTTCCACTTGAGAATGGACGTGTTACATGGTGGCTTTTTGTAAGACACAGAAATGAATTAGACTGCGCACATTGCTGAGTGCTGTGATTAGTTCAGAAATTCAAGTATGTTTTCAAATCAAATGTCACTTTATCCAAGTTACATGATGACACTATTGTTTGTAAGCTAGATAAGTTGAGATTCATTTTCTGATTCGTTTCTGTGCTTCACAAGGTGCCACTCAGTGTCTAACGCCTGCAAGCCTGCCTTTCTATTTGTGACAGTCCTTCAGAGAGGGACAAACAATATATTATTGCATTAAGACTGTAAGATGACTTTCTGTCATCTGCCTGCTAAGATGATATATTTTTGTTGAAGATATGTAATTTATAATGACCTTATTATTCTGATTTGAAAAATATTGTTAATTTTGTATGTTTTTCTAAGGAATAGTGAATGGCTGTAAAATATATACCATACTTTATTTTTTGTGTTAAAATAATAATAATTTATTTGAGATTGCCTTATTATTGTGATTTGTAGATGAAAACTCTTATTTATTCATTCTATAAGTTCTTCTCTTACTCTCAGCCACCTAATTACAGTTTCCTTTACTTAAAATTAGTACATTGCTTTCCAAGAAATTAGGTAATCTTTGCGTTTCAAGGTCCCCTACACTTATTTTTTATAACTGCTAAAATAGCATTGAAATTAGATATATTAGAATAAAAAGTACCTTTTTCGGAGGATGAAGCCCACATAGGTCACAGACCTGTGCGTGGGTAATGAATTGGATGATGGTGATTGATGAGTTGGACCTACAGTTTCAGGTGGGTTCCGAACCACCGGGAAGTGATTTTACAGCAGAGAACAGTCTTTTTTGCTGGCCAATCCAATCGGTTATCCTTACAAGTAATTTTACTTGAGAGAAAAAGCCCAACACCAGGATTGAAAATAAATAAGACTAGATATCACAACCGCATTTATTATTAAAACACGAGATACTATAGTTTCGGCAATTACGCCATTTTCATTATCGATCCCGTAGTTTGATTGCTACTGCTGAAATTGTAGTATCTTGTGTGCTGATAATAAATGATGTTGTGACAACAAGTCTTCTTATCCATGATTGTTATCTACCAGATCACAATATCACCCTCACAAATAATAAAAAAAAGACTAGGATTGAAGATATTTGAAAACTGAGCATAAATAGTTAATTGATTTTACATGAAGTACCGTATACTGAATTATTTATTTAGCATAATAAGCGATTGCAATACTTCTATGACAAATGAGAAGACATAATTACAGATTACCCTTTCCAGCTGACGTTCCACCTTGATGAAGATGAATATTTCAATTTCAATGAATGATAGTTTACTCATATTACTTTCAAGCGTGCATAATCTGAATGATAATAAGCAATATGGGTTACCAAAACTGCAAAATTATATCTAAAATAATTTTTGAGCATTGCATATTGACATGTGAGAGCCTTATTATAAAGAGCCACTACAGTCGCGGTCGCGAGTCACAATTTAGGCTAAATTACATCAGCTGAGCGTCTGACCGAGCTCAACAAAGTATGAAGGTTGGAGTCATGTGTATTAACATGTTTGAAGCCATTTTACCCGGCTAGTGTAATTTATCCTTGACTGTGGCGTACGAGCACAACTGCTGTGGCTCCGTATAATAAGGCTCTCAAGTTTTAGCCACAGAGTTGGCTGTGTTAACGGTAGGGCGATTATCTCCGTTGACTGCTACTTCTGCGGTCATGGATTCGATTCCCGCTCAGTCTTGCTTATTTTGTGTATTCACCTCATTACCCTCGCACAAGTTTCAGACTCATGTGGGCTTGGCATTATCGGCAAAAAACTAAAAATATTTGAGCAATGGTACTGCTCACTGACAGAGGTAGTAGATATTTAAATTAAGCATTAGAAGCAACTCACTTTGGCAATCAGATATTCAAAATTGTCACTCTCATGACGGCTGTCCAGCTGGAAACATATTCTTCAAATCAGAGTCTGGAACCCATTTTGTACCAGCTGAAGTTACAACAGCAATTAACCCCGAAACAGTAATTCAATTAATCATTCTTTCTCTTCTGTTGTCATCCTTAAGTGACTGTTGGTTATTATCGATGTTAATAATAATTATAAACCTGCATTTACAAAAGAAGTTACATTTGTGAGCAGTATCGGACGCGCGTTTCAGGACCTGAGTCCTCAGTACAAGTGTGTATTATCAGTTTGCTGATCCTCTAAACAGGTCCTAAAACGCGTCTGTTAACATACTACTCACAAATATAAGTTCTGTTATAAATGCAAGTTCATAATCATCAACATCGAAATATTTGGTTTTCAACTAATTTAAAGATCAGTAGCCTATATGCATTTTTTCAAAAATCGATGCATTTTTTCAAAAATCGATCACTTGATAGAATATTGATATCTTCATAATTGAACGAGCGAAGCGAGTTCTTAGTTTTGTTACTCGAGGCTCGTGGCTTTTTCTGTATGTTCGTTTGTAAATTCGACGATAACTTTCGAACGCTTTGACCAACCAACTTCAACTTTTAAACACATATTCTTGGAACCTTTAAATACAGATCAAGTTCGTGTGCCAATGAAATTGACCTACTCCTTCATCCTTTTTGAGGCGAAACAAAGGTATCTCTTCATTAAAAAATATATATATATATATTGTGATGCTGCACCTATTATCCAACTAATAAAGCCATAAAAAATTAAGATAGTACACCAGCTAAAGAAAGATTAAAGAAAGAAAATATTCATCTCAGTACAGTCACTTACCAGATTTCCAGTCATCAAATTCAGCCAGATTTATTAGAACCATATTCTCAGTCATTTTTTATCAGTAATTAATAATTTAGAAATTCAAATCACAGCCTACCTGTCAGCTTTAAAAGTTCAATAGGTTAGTTTTTTTTGTTTACCTTTTCAACCGCCAAATTTAACATGTTATCAATCAGTGTCTTCAGCAAACAAACTCAACGAATAATATTTAATAGTATCAGTAATATAAACCATCCAAAACATTAATATTGTAAGAACTGAAAAACTAACTTGTACCAGAAAATATTGTATCAAATTTAATAAATTAAAATAAGACAGTGCATACACTTCATACTATCAACAGTACACAATTTATGCCGGTATGAGAACTGATAAATTTAATTCAGGAACAATAATTTAGTTATTTGGGACCACTTTTTGCAACAATTTATAAAATTACAGAAACTTAAAAAACCTTCTAGAACATTCCACGGTAGGAAGTGAACATAATAATCAGTTATCTTGGGTAGGCAATGTGCTCTGAAAAAGGAATGGTAGTGACTTGATCTCAGACTGTGCTGCGGGCTGAATGTGTTTTTGCTAAAGTAATTAATTTCTCTGTTCAACGTTCCAAAAAATTATAAGTTCATCTTCGAAGTGTTTTAAATCAAAAGTGCAGCCAAAGAATTGATGTATAAAAGCAGCGAAATTCAACAGAGGATCTATAAAAGTTCATTGGACCAGCGCGAAAATACCAGCCAGGTGACTTCTTTCCATTTATTATTATTAACCCTCAGAATTAAATTGGGCCCAATTAGAGGGATTAAAGAACAATCGCTAAATTATATATTCGGCAGCTCTACTCCCACACAAGACAAATTGAAACGTGGATACCTTCTCACACGAGCAAACTCACGCCCAGCCACGCTGGACTAGGAAAGAGGTAAATTTACATCCTTCACCTCAAATAATTGTAAACACAGCTTTACAAATTGGCGCCCAAAGTTTCGTTGCCTATGGAGTGGAGTAAACAAACATGTGCGTGCATGCAAGCCGAGACTCAACGAAGCCTGATTCACAGATAGCCTATTTTTTGTTCAAACACCCTTAAGGATGAAGTAGGCTGAGTGGCAATGAATGTGAATAGGCCGACCGACTGATGCCAGTACAATTCTCGGAATTCCTCACTCACACGCATGCAAAGTTTGTTAGCTTAGGCTCGTTGAACAGACTATAGTACATTTCTGCCCATGGCCGACTCTAGTTCACTAGAGTCGGCCCTGATATGCCTTCTATCAATTGTAACAAAAAATGTACATTACACAGCTGTAAACCTTTGCCGGTTCTCGCATATTCACGTTTCTGCACTCGACTGTCGCCTAGTGCGAACCTATCATATTATGCTCAACCGGCAAAACGTTTCTTTCCAGCCTAGTAACGTAATATACTACGATAGACGAACCATCAACCTTACTATCCCTGATCAATGCTTTCATCTGGCGACTGGCGCTTGGAAAATAACGCCTTCACCATAGCAACGGCTCATGGTCAGGTAAAACGTGTCAACAGAATGAGACAGACAGGTGCGTGCACAGATTCATAAACAATATTCCTCTCTCTGGTCTCAAGCGCCAGATAAAAGTAACCAAGCTATGTCAGAGCAACGATTAACACTTGAACTTCAAGTGATAGTTGTCTTGAGAATTTTATCTAAATCATTATCTTCAAAACAGCCATTTTTCGTTACTGCCTTCCCCTATGATAAGCTTGCCAAATGAGTTTCCCTTTCCAAAATTAGTTGTTTGCAAGCGAGTTCTCCAGCCCGTTGGGCTCACATTCTTACAATACCGTACTTACTTCACACCATCAAATTAGGCGGCTTGAAAAAATCTCCATGTTGCAAAAAAGCATTTGACTACAGTGACAAACCAACTGATTGCTAGCATCAGACTTGCAGACTAGACAACACGGCACGTGTAGTGTTGCCAATTCGTGCGTTGAGGGTGGTGATCCGCCACTGGCATCTTCCATACCATTCCACCAAAACAATCGAAAGATAGAATCGGTAGTCGATATGAAATGAAATTTAGGTTCTGGTACAAATGTAGATTATTTTGATAAAAATATGGATATTTTCCATTCGATTGTTTCGGTGGAGTGATACAGAACTGCAATCTGGTATCATTTAATATATCACAGTTATATCTTATACCTTACTATACCTTATTACACCTTACTACTAACGATGAGAAAGAGTTGGGACAGAGGCTTGACAATGTCTTCTGATTACTGAAGTAGCAATTGATGATTTTGAATTGAAGATGAGTTTTGGAGCAAGACAATGTACTAGTGAAACAGTCGAATTATAGCAGTCTTATTATTGTAACCATTGATTTTAATGAATAATGAGACGAAGTTGTCACAACCACATTTGACAACTTGGTCTTATTATTCATTGTGGATATCTTCCACAATATCACCTCGCCACTGCAAAGAAAATTTGATTGATTTGAATTTCCAAGGGATCTACCATCTGATGTATAACTGTAATAGGTACTAGAGTATGGTGAGACAGATCCATTACAGCATCTTCTGGATATTAGCTCATCGATGATTTTATCAAGACAGGATTTGTGAGTGCTGAAGCTGGTTGATGGAGCCTTAAAACGAGTAACTAATAATTTAATACTCCTAATAGTATATGCTTGGACGCAGAAAGTAGCTCAGAGGTGTGCTACATAGTGTACACACTCACCTGTGTAGCCAGACCCTGTTTAAAGGTGGGAGTGTACTGTCAAGCATAGAGCTTCAGAATTTGTTTTTTGTTAGCTCAGTGAGGAAAGCAATCACAAACTACCTCACTCCTCGTTTGTGTAGTGCGCTCTTTGGACTTCAACAAAACTGAGGTCTGAAGAGTCACCTACAATCGAATCGGCTATGGTACTATAGTACATCAATAGTATATCAAAAAGTTTGCATGACTGAAAAGCTAATATAATGAAATGAGAATAATGGTAAAGCATTACTTGGATGTTGGTTGAGCCCAATGTACAGTTGGAGTGAAACAGAAATTGAATGTGGACAGGAACTAGATTTTTTAAATTTCATTCCCAGTTGTAAATAAAAATGTATTTTTATGGCTGAACCAAACGATATTTAATCAATTTAAATATTTTGTTTAGTCGTGAAAGGATGTATGATCATGAACAATCTAATATCAAATCTGACACTGTATTTCTATTTAATATATGACTTTCACTCACTTATACTGGAGATACTGCATTTCATCTCTAAATAGAAGGCTGATAAAGCTTCTATTTAGAAGTGAAATGCATCCCTCCAGTATAAGTTAGTGAAAATTATATATTTAATAGAAATACAGTGTCAGTTTTGATATAGGACAAAAACAAATGTGCAATAGACCAGAAATTTAATGAAAAAATACAAAAAATTCTTTTTCAATTTTAAACACATTCAGATACATCAGAAAATGAATAATAATAATTAGGTACTATTATTATTACTATAATTATTATTATTTATAATTATTATTATAATAACAGTAAAAGTCGCAAGAAATAGATTTGTTGAAGCTCAATATCAGAAATGAAAAGCATCTAGATTCAAATAATGAAGGGCTTAGTCTATATTATATTTTCAAATTTTCTTCATATATTTTCAGTCTGGAATGAAAGTAACTGCTTGGCTGAATGTATTGAAATGGGGAAAATGATAGAAATGTCTTGAATTGGATCTGATAATTATTAACTTTTTATGTGAATCTAACGACTTGCAGTCAAATATTCATTAAGAATAAGTATAATTTACTTACTCTGTAGGCCGAGCGCTTTCGAATCTTTGAGATCCGTTTTCAGAGGCGTCCTTCTTGATCATCGATGTCAGTTTTTTGGTTAGAAGAATTTGTAAAATGTGATCAAAAAGTTTGTGATTTAAAATTTAGTTGTTCGTTGAGGATGTTTATTTCAAATTGTTCCAAGGTGTTGAGTTCGTGTCCTTTAGATTTTATATGTAGAATGTGTAGGTTGGTAGTGATGTCAGTAAAAGTGTGTCCAGTTTGAATGATATGGTCGGTGAAATTCGATTCAGCTTTTGATGTTAAGGCTTGAAAATGTTCCTTGTAACGTTGCTTGAATGTGCGGCCTGTTTGTTCTATGTAGAATTTGTTACAATCAGAGCAGTTCAGTTTGTAGATCCCTGGGAGATCGTATTTGTTTGTGTTCAATTTTCGTTTTGAGTGTAAGTGCATTTTTTGTTTTGTTTTTTGTTCTGAATGAGATGTCTCATAGTCTGTTTGATTGTGTATTAATGTATGTCATTGTGATGTATTTTTTGTCTGTGGTGTTGGTGTTTTCTTTTTTATTATTTTTATTTTATGATTGAGTTTGTCAATTAGGTCATGTTTGTGGCTGTTTTCTTGTGCTAGGTATTTTATTGTATTTAGTTCAGTGTTGTAATTGTCGGTGGATAGCGGTGTGTTGTTGAGTCTGTGTAGCATTGACCTGAATGCTGAGTGTTTGTGTTGTGTTGGATGATTGGAGGTGCTGTGTATTAGGGTATCTGTCATTGTTGGTTTTCTGTAGATGTTGAAGCTGTGTTGCTGGTTTGTGTTCTTTGTAATTGAGAGGTCTAGGAAGTTGATTGAATTGTTTTGCTCATATTCAGCTGTGTATTGAATGTTCTTATGTATTTTGTTTATGTATGATTGGAGTTGTTCACATTGTCTTTTGTTTCCTCTGTATAGCAATAGAACATCATCTACATATCTGTGCCAGTATATTATGTTCTGTGAAAATTTGTTATTAAAGAGTATATGAGTGTTTTCGCAGAGTTGGAGATAGATTTCAGCAAATACGCTTGAAATTGGTGAGGCCATTGGCAGTCCATCAGGTTGTGAGTAAAATTTGTTGTTGAAGGTAAAGTAATTTTGTTGAGTGATGATTTTTAGGATGTCTATTATATGTTCTGTAGCTGCGTTGTTGTGAATAAGGATGTTCTTTATTATTTCTATTGTTTCATTGACAGGTATGTTGGTGTATATAGATTTGTTATATCGAAAGATGCAAGAGTGGAGTTGTGAGGAATTTGTGTGTCTTTTATTTTTGTGATAAGATTGCTACTGTTTTTTATGTATGAGTTGTTGTTGATATCAATTAGTTTTCTCAGTGTTTGATCTATGTGTTTTGCTAGTTTATAGGCAGTTGCTTCTTGGTAGTTTACAATTGGTCTAATAGGTATGTTGGGTTAGAATTTTGGGGAGTGTTTGAAGTGATGGTGCAGAAGGGTGTATTCGTTTCAGTCTTTTTTTTTGTGAATCACATGATTTGTCTTGTTGATTATTTGTTTGATTTTTGTTTGGTAAACATTTGTGGGATCGGTGTGTAGTTGTTTAATTTTGTTTTTGTTTATATAGTCAAGTGTTTTTTTGTTGAGCTCTTCATTGTTTATGATAACTGTAGTGTTGCCTTTGTCTGCTTTGATATAGGTGAGATTGTCAGTTAGAGCTTTGTGTCTCAATCTTTTATGGTGTGGTTATCTGAATTTATGGGTGGGTGTGGTTGTGAGCTGTTTGTTTTCATTATGTTGTAGGTTTCTAGTCTAAGTTCGTCATGTATTTGTGGGTCTGTGCATTGGATGCTTCTTTCTGTTTCAATGACAATGTTTTTTGATGTGGATTTGTTGTTTTTGTAGTTCGGGTTATGTTTAAGACATTTGTTCAATAAGTTAAGTTCGGTTTCTGTAAAATCTACGTTTGTTAGGTTAACAGTTTTACTGTAAAAAATGTGAGCTGATTGAATTGTCGTTTTTGGAGGTGTTAGGTTATATATTTTATTGTTGTGTCTTTGTTTAATTTTGTTAAGTTTTTGTTGTACCCAAGTGCTTGTTGTTTCTGCTAACTCAAGGAAGAAACTGTGTCCATATTTCTGTGTGGTTTAATAATAATTATCAAATTCCTGGATTTCTTTTTTTATATAAACGGAAAGACATACACAATTTGGAACTTCTCAAACTACACCTGTCTTTCTGTTTATATAAAAAAAAGAAATCCAGGAATTTGATAATTATTATTAAACCTCAGTAATAGATAGACTACAGGAACCACGAATTAAATACGGACAGGGCCATCATTTCATTTTAAATATCAATTTTAATCAATAATGATGGCCTTTTCATGTGATAATTATAATGAACTGTATTTAAAAGTGATTTTGTAGTTCCATGTATTCTGACACGTTTGAATTCAAAACTTGAGTGAATGTGAACACTTTATATGCTTGTTTGATGGCCATTTCCTCAGTTGAATGTAAACTCAGATGGCTGCCTCGGCTTTCAAACCTGATTCAGCAGGCCTCCAGATGTCTCTGATGAACCAGTACACCAATGCGGAATGACCATCACACAAACATAGTAAGTGTCTCATTCAGTTCAAAAGTACTTTTAATGTTTGAATGTAAAATTTAATCCTGAATTAATTGTTGCACCTACCTTTATAAAAGGTTGAATGGGGATGATGGGGTTAAATGTTGCAAAATATATTTAAGAGAAATAAACGGTTTACAACACTATACAAAAAACACTACACCTTGGGCTGAGTCAATGATCGCCTACAGCATTATAGCTTTCTGCAGGAAATCGTAACTCAGTCCAAGATTGAAACGTTTTCTACAAGAAACTTAACAAAAACAAAAACTCAACATTTTATTGCATGTTACAATATTTGATGATAATTCTTCAATAATTGAGCCATTGTGATACATATCAGTATTTTCTCATAGATAATAAAAACAATAATAGATAACAATAAATTGTATATTTTCTAGTAGCAAAGTGATCAATATTTAAAGCTGTGAAAAATAACAAATAAATATTTACAATGATTGGTTGTTAAAAGGGCAGTCGTACAAGAAGTATAACTCATCACTTATAGTACAGTCCATAGTTATTATTTATACCTCTCAACATTTGAGAGCAATATCATTTTCGTTATTTAAACGAGATAATTTATTTTCATTTTGAATTATGCCCTCATGTAACTACTGAACCTTATTCATTTTTTTAGATGCATTTTCGGACGTTTTGAACGATATACAGTGTATAGTATCACACAGAAACATGGTTCTATCACTTAGTTTATGGATGGGAGTTAACAGTTATATTAAACATGGGAGTTGACAGGTATCTCATACATCTATTAAATATATTGTGTATCAATTACAATTTGTGTAATTACAAGTCATTTAATTAAGTCAGAAGAGAACTATTTAATTTTGTAAGTAGTTGATCTAAACTCTTCAAATAATTTATTGTAAATAAATTATTTTTGAATATTAAAAAATGTGGATTTATGCCAATAGTTATATGGATATAAAACAATAGACTAGTACAATAGTGTAGTAAGCATTCCTTAGAGTATAAAACATCTTGTTAAATTAATTCAGTTGTCATTATTAATAAGGTATGCTGGTCGGAAGACCGACTTGGTTCTAAATAAAAACATTTTCTGAAAACACATTGGCATGTTCTGTTATCTTAATTGGCGGCCGCGAACAGGAACTGTGTACGTTTTCATTCAAGTTCTTTCAAATTACTATTTCACGACCAATAGTCTTGAGCAGTGAAAATGCGAGTGTTAACTCCTCATCCACATCAACAACCAGAAACGGACGCAGCTGAGTGGTCATCCTGGCAGACAAATACAACGTCAACCGGCCGTTCAACAGACAACGAAGAAGACCCAGAAGCTCATCATCACCTCGCCACCCCAGGCGCGAGTTATTCCGTCATCCAGCCATCAAGGTTGGAAACAACAACTATTTTAAATTCCACAATGGCAGAGATGAATAGGCCTCTTCCTCATGAACTTTTGAAGTACAGCCCTCGTTATGATGGAACTTCATACATACTACCAAAATTTATCTCCACCTGTGAAGATTTATTTGGAGCATACTGTGCTGAAAATATAGTAGAAAGAGATGGAAATCATTGGATTCTTTTCAAGGCGGCAATGAACCACCTTGATGGACCAGCTGAAGCAGTAGCCTACAACAATTCTTGCTCTAATGTTGCCGAATTAGTTAATGCTTTGAAACAAAATTTTGCTGATAATAGATCTGTACCAGAATTGATAACAGAATTAGCTGTAATGACATCATACCATGGAGAACATCCAATTGAATTTTTGAATAGATTAGATGAAAAACGCACACATGTACCATATTAATATATAAGATATACAGATATAAGTTGAATGGTATATCAGGAAGTGTATTAGAAAATTTAACCCAAACCAATAGTTGTTAATTAATACGTTTGTTAATGGTGTACACCCAACTCTAGGATCTCATTTACAAGTATTGCAAGTACAAAGTTTATATGATGCTAGAAGTAAATTAATTAATGAATGAAGTATTATATGGTGTTACAAAAATTGCGCTTCAACATCTCTATTGAAACAATGAACAGACATGATAATAGATTTGCACAAGCAACCAATTCTTTTAGAATTTCAAACGAAATAATAAAAAACGATGGACTAAAGGAAAACCTTTCCAGAATTTCCTAAGAAATTTTCTTGGTAGACAACAATTTTCACAACCTAGATTTAAACAAAATCAAACAAATATATATCAATATTTAATATTTAATATTTTCTATATCAAACAAATTTTCAACAACCAAAATTTCAACATCAAAATTTTCGTCAAAACTTTCAAAAAAGCTTTCTGTAACAGAATTTTCTACAACAGAACTTTTTGCAACAAAAATTTCCACAACAAAACTTTCAACTGCAAAATAATACCAAAACCAGCATTGTTTCAATGCGCACACAAAGGACAGACCCTGTACAGAAAACGAGAAACTACAGATCACCCTTGAAGTTAATTATCTGGAAGAAACACCACAAAATGATTCTACCCAAGAGCAAATACATAATATGCAGTCTCAAATCAACTCTCTGACTCAATCAACAAGCTGACAGATAATTTTTGAGAGTCAGGCCCCAGCTATGTGGAGGAACCCCCAAACAATTTGATTTAAAAATTCTCAACAAATCTCTCCCTTACTTTTGTGATAAGAAAAATCGCAAATGGCTAGTAGGCACAAGCTCAATCAAAAACTACATAAATCTGTCTCTAGTCTCTTCAGATGTTACTGGGCACAAAGAAGATTTTATTGTCAGTACTTCGAATGGAGAAAGCAAAAGACAAGAATATATATTTTTTCAATTCAGAGGGCATATTTTCGAAACCATACACAATAAAAATGTATCTATTCGAATTCTCACCAAAATATGACATACTTCTTGGCCATGAAAAATTAAGTGCAATAAAAGCAAATGAAGACTAGTGAAAACGTTTTAAAATACGAGGATGGAGTAAAGGAATTGCTATTCTCCTTAGATAACAAGAGCATTACACTTCAACCAGGCTTCAACATGATCTCGGTCCCGGTGAAGTCATCTTCAAATTTGAAGGAAGAATTAATGAAATCAATAAATAAAAATTAATATACAATTGAAGTAGCTATTGGTAGCTATTGTAAAATACGAATGTTTATGCTTAGTTATCTCCAAGGAACTCTTGACCATTAGTCCTGAACCTATGGAAATAAAACCTTTAGATACCATTAGTGATTGTAAAAATGTCAATAAACGTTAGATGGAATTCCAAGCCTTATACGCACTGATCATTTGAATGAAGAAGAAAGGTTGAATAACATAAATTTATTGAAAGAATTTCCAGAACTTATAAAACAAGAAATTGATACATCCGACAGTGAGTCTGTGGCATCTTGCACCACTACCTCATTCAAATACTTTATTCAGCGGGGAAGAATGTGGTGATATCCAACGTGTGCATACTAACGAGCACATAGCAACGCAATAAATAAATAAACATTCAGTTTGATATTGCTTGTCACTGTGCACGCTACTACAGTTCTGTTTAGCTAATAAAAGCCTTGATTTCTAAAAAGGTGTAATCATTCTTCCAGTACAATTTTATAAGCTAAACAGTAATCTCACTATGTCAAGGCATAGACAAAAACCGCCTGAAGAAGACAAGGAGAATTTATATGGCAATGGAAATGGAAATGTATTTTGTCCAACTAGACTTGACTCTGACCCGAATTCTCCGGCAGCAGAATTAGAATGGAAACACTGGAAAATCACTTTCGAAAACTTCCTGGAATTGTCCAAGATAAGTGAAGACAAGAATCAAAAGGTATTATTCAATTTTAAATCTCCAGCTCTTTTCAATATAATAAGTGTCATGTGTTATATTTCAAATGATCAAACAGATGATTCATTTGGTTGCCATGGAATCATAAGGAACTCTTCATTCGAAAAATGGACTGGTTAACGCTATGATTATTCAATGTTCTATTAATTATGTTCTATCATTTTATCAAATAAAATACAAATTCAGATACAACAAAGTGGCGACGAAGTAAATACAGACATCGTAGAGTGCAATGAAGATTAATATACTAACGAACTGTAAGTAATAAATTATATTTATATTTGTCAAGATGGACGAAAATCAATTCGCTGCGTTGTTAACAGCTCTAACAACGAGTAATGAGCGTATTGCTTCATTACTTTCACAATCGCAATCGCAATGGGCATCAACCAACATTGCGAGCAGCAGTAACATGATACTGTTGAATAATTTTGAAAATTTCAATCCTACAAAAGAGACTTTTCGTCAATATAAGAACCGATTTGAAAACTACTTACGTATGAAAAATGTTTTTGAAGATAAATCTATGTGTGCCACAATTTTGATAAATTGTATTGGCTGTGAACACTATAATTTACTTTGTTCATTGGTGGCACCTAGATTACCTCCAGATATGACATACGACGAAATAATTATTGCTCTAGAAAAACATTTGTCCCCAGCACCTAATGTTATTGTTGAGCAACACCGGTTCTTGTCTCGTTTCCAATCAGAGAAAGAATCCATATCTGACTACATCACATCGTTGCGCACATTTATCTCAACTTGTGACTTTAATTGTGAGTGTAAGACATCAGTTGCTAATTTATTCTTGCGTGCTCAATTTCTTCGTGGACTTAGGAGCTCACATATACGAGAACAATTGCTTATTATTCCAAATCTGACGTTTGAAATGGCAGTAGAAAAAGCCTTAATAATTGCAGCTTCTCAGGTAGCTGTCGCAACTGGGTTCTTCACAATCAAGTGTTGAATCTATCAATAGAGTTTCGCGGCCATCTAGTCATACTACACCAAAACAGATTAATTCGAATAATTATTCCCGGCCTACATTAAATCTTCATGAATTAGGTATTGAGAATATGTGTTTACGTTGTGGTCGATCAAACCATATAGCTCGTGACTGTCGCATTAATTCCGGGGTCACAGGATAGTAATACCAAAGAATCTTCGTTCCAGTGTTCTAGATGAACTTCACCATACACACCTAGGAATAGTGAAGATGAAAAATCTTGCAAGACGATACTGTTACTGGAAAAATATTGACAAAGATATTGAACATCTTGTCCGGCAATGTAGGAGCTGTGCTGAAATTAGATCCAGTCCAACGCCAATTTCCAACCATCACTGGGAGGAGCCAGCATCTAACTTCCAAAGAATACACATTGATTATGCTGGACCATTTTTAGGGTATTTTTTCCTCATTGTGATTGATGCAAAATCCAAATGGCCAGAAGTCAAGATCCAGAAAGATCCACCTACCAGTACATCGACAATACGGATGCTCAAGGATATTTTCAGCATCCATGGGCTACCACGGATAATTGTCTCAGACAATGCAACAACGTTCACAAGTTCTGAATTCATGACATTTTGTGAAATGAATGGAATTGTGCAGAAGACAATAGCACCTGGACATCCAGCCACAAATGGCTTAGCAGAAAGGAATGTACAGACACTTAAACAGAAATTGAAGTCCATGTCACATGAGACTATGTCCATTCATGATAAAGTAAGAGACATATTGTTCCGTTACCGAGCTACACCTCTGCAAACAGGGAAGTCTCCATCTGAACAATATTTGGGACGCCAAATAAGAACTATAAGCTCGATTTATTGCTTCCTCCAGAAGCAGCACCAAAAAACAAGACAATTTTGCCAGTGAAACGCCAGTTAAGCGTGGGAGATCGTGTGCAGTCTCATTGGTACACTAACAATAAAACAATATGGAAATTTGGTTGTGTTAAAAAACGATTGGGCAGCCTACACTATCAAATCGAGTTGGATGAAGGTCGCCTAGTCAAGAGGCACATTGACCAACTGAGATATTGTGAAGTGAAACCGAACAAACCACAAACAACACCAAATGTGGGTGATATAGAGGCTAACCCTAGGAATACAGAAAACTCCTATGTTTTCCCTTCAGAAATCAGAGTTGAACAGGATGGGGACCAACAGAACAATAGACCAATAGTTGTTATACCAGACGTTGAACCATTGATTCCACTGGATGCTGAACCAATACAGCAAAACAGACCAAGACGTCAACACCAACCTCCACAATATTTAAGAGACTATATTACATAATTATTGTTATAAAGTGCTATGTATACTTAAATTTATTTCTAAAATAAGCGTGGGAGAGTGTCATGTGTTATATTTCAAATGATCAAACAGATGATTCATTTGGTTGCCATGGAATCATAAGGAACTCTTCATTCGAAAAATGGACTGGTTAACGCTATGATTATTCAATGTTCTATTAATTATGTTCTATCATTTTATCAAATAAAATACAAATTCAGATACAACAATAACAGAATGCACTACTTATGCTGCAGCAATTAATTCAGTAGAGGATTCATTTGTTAAAACAAAAAATGAGCTTCATTGTCATTATCGCCTTGCCACTAGAAAACAACAAAAAGGAGAATCTATCAAATCAATCAATTCTTCTTAGATCTCAAAACACTAAGCTTAGACTGTAATTCTCGGGGTGTAACTGCAGAGGAAAATAGAAATTACCATACCAGAGATGCATTGATATCAGGACTCCATTCTTCAGAGATTTGGCAATGATTATTAGAGAAACGATCACTATCATTGACAGAAGCTTTAATTTAGATCAATCATGTTTAATGGAAGCAGCCAAAATCTTCAATAAATCTCATGAACATAATATTTTGAATGTTAATGCGCTTGTTACAGGTAAAGTAGTTGATGAAACTGAAATGAACTTTGAATCAGTAAAAATTAAATCCGACTCAGTAGCAGCTATTACACCACAGTGGTTGTGTTACTTCTGTGGAAATTCTGAGCCACATAATCGTGCTGATTGTCCAGTCAGATTAATTAATTGCAATAAATGTGGGAAAACAGGTCATTTTGCCAAACTATGTCAATCAAGTCAATCTAATAATAAGAAAATTACTGCTCTATCCTATTTTATTTCTACACCTGAATCACATAACCAACTCAACTTTGTATCAACTATAGCATCTGTATCAAACTCTCAAAATAAAACTATTATCTCAATCCTTATCAATGGTAATGATGCTAATGCATTACTAGACACTGGAAGTACAGTAAGCTTTATTGACAAGTTTTTTGCTATTTGCTCTGGCATGCCTTTAATTCCAGCAAAGACAGTTACTGTTGGCCTAGCTTCGAAACTACACAGTACTGATATTACAACCTGCATAGTAACTACAATTCAGCTGAATGAAGAAACTTATAAGGATGTGACATTGCTTGTTATGAAAGAACTATGTACTGATATAATCCTGGGCATAGATATTTTTTTAAAACACAACAGTAAACATTGCTTTTGGGGGAGACAGGCCAGCACTTGAGATATGTGCTCTCCTTCCAGCCAAAGTAGAGCCTTGCTCTCTCTTTCATAATCTTACACCAAATTGTTCTCAAATAGCAAAAAAATCCAGACAAATTTCTCAGACTGATAAAATGTTTGTACAAAATGAACAGAAACTCTTATCTGATGGAATAATAGAACCAAGCAATTCTCCTTGGCATGCACAGGCTTTTGTTATAAAAGCTGAAAATCAAAAACAACGCCTAGTAATTGACTATTCACAAACAATAAATCGGTATACAACTTTTTTAGCAGTATTGATTGGAAAAGTGCTCATCACCAAGTGCCCATCCTTGAATCTGAAAAACGTTTTACAGCTTTTGAAGCTGATAGGAAATTATACCAGTTCACAAGAATCCCTTTTGGAGTCACTAAGGGTGTCGCTGCTTTCCAAAGAATGATAAATTCCATCATTCAAACAGAAAAACTAACAGATACATTTGCTTACTTAGATGATGTTACAATTTGTGGGTGGAACCAAGAAGAACATGATGTTAACCTCCATAGGTTAATTCATCCACTTGTTCATACATCCTTGTTCCCTCTAGTCCAGATGCTGAAATTGCTTTTCAATCCTTAAAAAAAGAGATTGCTTCTTCGGTTCTACTGTATTACATGTGGATGAAGAAAGTCCATTTACTATTGAGACAGATGCATCAAATAATGCTATCAGAGGTACTGTCACAACATGGACAGCCTGTTGCATTTTTTTCACAAACCCTCAATCATAGTGAACTCAAATATTCTTCTATTGAAAAAGAAGCCCAAGCAATCATTGAATCAATACGAAAATGGCGGCACTACCTGACAGGCCGCTATTTTACTCTTATAACTGATCAAAAATCTATTTCTTCCATGTTCAGTTCCAAAGCATCAAGTAAAATAAAAAATGAAAAGATTTTGTGTTTGTGACTTGAACTATCCTGTTTAAATTCGATATTATTTACATACCTGGAAAGGATAACATTCCTGCTGATGCTTTATCGTGAATTTGCTCAGCTGTTGGCTGTAACAATCCAGATATTAGAAAACTGGAAACTTACAACAACCAACTTTGTCACCCAGCTGTAGACTATACCATTGGGTTGAAACAAAAAAACCTACCTTTCTCAGTAGATGATGTCTATACTGTCTGTTCAAAGTGTACAATCTGCTCTGAATTGAAGCCACGTTTTTATTGTTCTTCAGGACACGTAATTAAAGCTACAAGACCCATGGAGAGATTGAGCATAGATTTTAAAGGCCCTTTATCCTCATTGACACGAAATAAATACATTTTAATTATCATTGACAAATATTCTCGATTTCCTTGGGCTTATCCATGTTCTTATATGACAGCTAAAACTGTAATCAAGTGCTTGGAACATCTATTCATCATCTTTGGATTCCCTTCTTACATCCATTCCGACCAGGGTACATCTTTTCTATCAGCGGAACTACAGGCTTTCCTTGTCTCCAAAGGAATTGCTACAAGCAGGACTACCCCCTACAATCCAGCAGGGAATGGCCAGGCGGAACGATATGTAGGAATCGTGTATGGAAGTTGGTAACTATAGCGCTGCAATCACTTAATCTACAATCAGACCAGTGGTAAACAGTCCTCCCCAATGCACTCCATTCCATCCGCTCACTCTTGAGCACTTCAACAAATGCAACGCCACATGAATGCATGTTTATACATCCTTGCAGATCTGACAACGGGATATCATTGCCTACTTGGCTCACAAATCCGGGTCCAGTGTGGCTGAAGAGAACAGCAAGGAGAAGGAAGAGTGATCCATTAGTCGGGCAAACCCGAGCTATGCTTTCATACGACACAAAGTTGGACAGGAGTCGACAGTGAGTCTGCAGCATCTTGCACCACTACCTCATTCAAATACTTTATTCAGCAGGGAAGAATGTGGTGATATCCAATGTGTGCATACTAACAAGCCCTTAGCAACCAGCTCATAGCAATACAATAAATAAATAAACATTCAGTTCAATATTGCTCATCACTGCGTACGCTACTACAGTTCTGTTTAGCTAATAAAAGCCTTGATTTCTAAAAAAGTACTAACCTGTTGAAGCATAGAATAGTCACAAAATTGACACTCCAGTATATACTAAGAACTATAGATATCCTTTAGCATTTGGGGAAGATATTCAAATAGAAATAGAAGAATTATTGAAGAACAAAATTATTTAAAATTCCAATTCTTACAACTCTTTAACCTGGGTAGTGCCAAAAAAACCAGATACTCAAGGTTGAGTGGTAGAGGGGACTCTTAAGTCCCAACTCCGCCTAATAAAGCATATTTTCATTTCATTTTTCATTTCATACCTCAGGCCAATGAAAGATATGCATGGTTCTGGACTACAGGAAATTTAATTAGATGAAAAATATCCCTCACCAGAAATTGAAGACTTATTTGGAAAGATAGAATGTGCAACTCATTTCTCAGCAATAGACTTAGAATCCAGCTACATGAGGGCCTGGAATAAAAATATATTTTTTCGAGAAATTGCCCATGCCTGGACTGAAATATTATATATTACGGTATATATTTTTTCAAAATAATTAAAACTGAAACACTGAAGGAAGAAAGAAAGGAAGAATAGGCTAAATATTGGCAGGTCATTGTCCAGTTTGTAAGATAAAAAAAACTTACTGTTGCAAGAGCCAACTTTGAAGAGATCAAGAATGCAGCAGTGGATCTTGCAAAGAATTGGGGAGTTAACAAAGTATTCAATGATAAAAGAGTCAGGAAAGTGAAGAGACACTTCGAAGATCTTAGCAAGGATGAAAAACTGGTCGATGGTGAGAATATTTTAAAATTTCAGTATTCTATGCAACGCTGGATACAGTTATTGCTCATTTAAAACCAGGTTTGATGCTATGCATTAAATAAGTAGTCTTTTCCAAGTGCTTTCCCCAAAGTTTCTAACACAAGCAGACGATGATCAAGTTTAAAAAAGTTAATACACTAGTGAAAGAATATAAAGAAGATCTCAGCATTGATATTAATTTCCAAATTAACTCTTTCAGAAGGGCATTAAAGTCAGAAATAGTCCGATTAATGTCAATTGGACAGTTGGCAAAGCTTCTATTAATCGACAATAACACAATAGCATCCAGCTTCCCAGATTCATGCACAGCTATGATACTTTTTTGACTCAAAAACTTTCGCAAGTGCAGAGCGAAGTATTTCAAAATTAAAAATAATCAAAAGCTACCTGAGAAGTACAATGACTCAAGACCGACTCTGTAGCGTCGCTTCACTCAGCATCGAAAATGAGATCCAAAAACTTTTCAAAAAGTTTTCAAGCCAAAACCAAAACTTAAAGTTTTTCATTAAACATTAAACTCATTCAGACTACAAGGTGTAAAATATTGAGATTATAATTTTCATACTAGAAAATGGCTACTTGAAAAATTCCTGACTTAGTAAATTCTCCGTAATTTAGATTAAGTCCCTTTTTGAATTTGAACCTGTATCCGTGTGCGCGAACTAGGCGAATTCTGAGAACACCATTTCTGGGACAAGGAGTGATGGTGCTAACCAGGAGGCTGTGAATGTGGATCCTATGGAAGACATAAATTTCAATATTTCTATGAAGTTGATTATTCATAATAAAATCAACTCTCAACTATTTCTGTCTTTCAGAAGCCTGTAGGCTAGAGCCAAAATCATTAGACTAGACCCCCCTTGAAGCATGATTGAATTTTAAAATTTAATAGAGAAAAATATGTTCATACATAATTATATCAGTTGTGGGGGGCCCAATTGGAAAACGTTACGCCACTGGTACACCATCTCTAAAATCATAGTGAGCTGATGAAACTTTTACACTCAGTGAATCTACTAAATACGAAAGAAAATGACAAGAACAAAACTAGATTACTTAAATTGCATTTAGAATATGCTTGAATTGTGTGATATCAACCAATTACCTGTAGGCCTATGGAATTTAGTGAGAATTTTTTTTAAATTAAGATTATGTAATCACTTTTCTGTTTTTAAAAGGCTTGAACTGTTTATGTACTATGTTTTCATATGTAAACCGTTTTGGGTAGTATATTATATAATTTGCATTTTGTATAATTTAGTGAATAAATAAATGTAGATATAAAAAATATAATTTCGAACGACTGCATGTACTTCCATTAATCTTTGTACCAAGCCATAATACTCACATTAGAAATCACTAGAACACATTCCAACATTCTCCCTAGTGAAAATAAATTGCATTACTCGTTCTCTCTTATTTCTTACAGCAATTATTATAAACCTAGAAAGCAGTATATTGATTAGATAATTTAATATTAAAAACACAAATTCATTATTTAGTTATTGGTAGACACAGAAATAATAATGGTTATAATTAACTTTTCATGTGAAATTTAACAACTTGCAGTCAAATATTCATTAAGAATAAGTATAACTTACTTAATCTGTAGGCCGAGCGCTTTCGAATCTTTGAGATCCATCTTCCATCTTTGGAAGATTCGAAAGCGCTCGGCCTACAGATTAAGTAAGTTATACTTATTCTTAATGAATATTTGACTGCAAGTCGTTAAATTTCTTATGAAAAGTTAATATTAACATCGCAGTTCGTCATGGAACAAGAAATCCAGGAATGGTTATAACTTTACAATAATATGTTAGTAATCTACTCAGTCTAACATTTTTTTAGAATAATTTTTAGCCAAAGTAATCATTATCACAAAGCTGTAGCATATCACAGATTAATACATAATTACAAAATTTCGAATGATTGGTGACTGAAATAGCATTTTTACAAAAACACATATCTCATTTATACATAATTACTATTTTCTTAACATTTTAAATGAGTAAACAAGATCCACTTAATAAACTATAGGTTTTTTTTTTTTAGAATTATGCCTTCATGTATCCACTGAAACTTACACATTTATTCAGATATTTTCAATAGTTTTATAAGTACACTATATGAATATATGACTTGAAGAGATGGTCCACTCACATAGCATATTTAGGGAAATATATACCTGTAAACCCAACGATTAAATTGTTGAACATCGGTGGGTATTTCACACATCAAAACAGTAAGTGGTGTATCAGTTATCACAATATGTTCAATTACAATAGATATTACATCAAAATTTTATTCAAAAGTGTCGTTATAAAATAAATTTCGAATTACTGCATGCACTTTCAGTAGAATATTGATTTTTGTTTGAATCAACTACGAATACACTTATGTTACCTGGAGAACATGATTAAAATATAGTTTTTCAAGCCAGATATTACTATGTTATCATACAGTAAACTCTCGATTCATCGCGATAATGATGGGGAGTGTGATCACAGATAAAGCAAAATCGCGGTTAAGCAAAAAAAGCCGAAAATCGCCTGCTGTACTGAACTGTACTTTAAAAACTAATACCTGTACTGTACAGTGTTACAGTGAGTGCACTGTTAACAATTATAAGGCAGACTACTGTAACTCAATCAATAATCATGCTTGTGAATTAAAGAAATTACAGTACTGTAGTTACATGACTTCAAAATGCATTAATCTACAAAAACTGTATTATCACCTACATTGTACTGGATTGATAAATGTTTCACAGTGTATCCTTTCTGCAAATTATTGTACCGGGTTCTATCTCTAGAATAATGCTGGCAACACTTTAAATTAACACTTGCACTTCATCAATTTGTGTTGATGAAGTGCAAGTGTTAATTTAAAGTGTAATATTGATATTAAAAATTAAAAAAAATGATTGTATAAAGGAGTGAATGGAACATATAATTTTTTTTTGGGGCCATCACCAATGAAAATGTAAACGATTAAATTTATAAAGGATTAATGTTGAAATTTAAAAAAAATGAGTGAATGAAACATATAATTTTTTTTGGAGGCCATCACCAATGAAAATGTAAACGATTAAATTTATTACATGATTAATGTTGAAATTTAAAAAAAATGAGTGAATGAAACATATAATTTTTTTTGGGGGCCATCACCAATGAAAATGAAAACGATTAAATTTATTACATGATTAATGTTGAAATTTAAAAAAAATGAGTGAAAGAAACATATAATTTTTTTTGGGGGCCATCACCAATGAAAATGAAAACGATTAAATTTATTACATGATTAATGTTGAAATTTAAAAAAAATGAGTGAATGAAACATATAATTTTTTTTGGGGGCCATCACCAATGAAAATGAAAACGATTAAATTTATTAAATGATTAATGTTGAAATTTAAAAAAAATGAGTGAATGAAACATATAATTTTTTTTGGGGGCCATCACCAATGAAAATGAAAACGATTAAATTTATTACATGATTAATGTTGAAATTTAAAAAAAATGAGTGAATGAAAACATAATTTTTTTTGGGGGCCATCACCAATGAAAATGAAAACGATTAAATTAATTAAATGATTAATGTTGAAATTTAAAAAAAATGAGTGAATGAAACATATAATTTTTTTTGGGGGCCATCACCAATGAAAATGAGAACGATTAAATTAATTAAATGATTAATGTTGAAATTTTAAAAAAATGAGTGAATGAAAACATATAATTTTTTTTGGGGGCCATCACCAATGAAAATGAAAAACATATCATTTTTTTGGGGGCCACCACCGATGAGAATGAGAATGATTTAGATGAATACATATGATGAAACATGTATACTGAAATTTGAATTATGGACAGAATAATTTTCAGCAAATTATGTTTGATCCTTTGGTGCAGTACATAAGGATTTTGTTTGTCTATTTAAATACTTTCCATATTTTTTCAACTGCCATACCTTTTTTCTCTCCTTCTATTTTCTCATGTGGTACGCCCCCTCCCACTTGACGGCGATGCATCAAACTCAATCCAACTAAGCTCACAACAAAGACTTCTCAACCAACTGAAATAAATTCTTTTTAGAAAGATAGATAGAGCAACGGTTTCATCCAGAGTAGGCTATTTGAGAATATAAAATTGATTTTTTAGAAAGATTGAAAGAGCAACGGTTTTATCCAGATTAGGCTATTTGAGAATATAAAATTGTTTTTTTTTCACAGTATTTTTCTTTTTATAATTACAGTAATTAACATCTGATCAAATATTTAATATTAAAATAAATAAAAAATGAATGTATAGATGGATGAATAGAAAATGGATGAGTTTTTTTTTGGGGGGGGGGGGCACCACCAATGAGAATGAAAACCTTGAATAATTAATATTGAAATAAATGAAAAATTATTGTATGAATGAGTGAATGAAAACATATAATTTTTTTGGGGGCCATCACCAATGAAAATGAAAACGATTAAATTTATTAAATGATTAATGTTGAAATTTAAGAAAAATGAGTGAATGAAAACATATAATTTTTTTTGGGGGCCATCACCAATGAAAATGAAAACGATTAAATTTATTAAATGAATTATGTTGAAATTTAAAAAAATGAATGAATGAAAACATAACTTTTTTTGGGGGCCATCACCAATGAAAATGAAAACGATTAAATGATTAATGTTGAAATCTAAAAAAAATGAGTGAATGAAAACATATAATTTTTTTTGGGGGCCATCACCAATGAAAATGAAAACGATTAAATTTATTAAATGATTAATGTTGAAATTTAAAAAAAATGAGTGAAAGAAACATATAATTTTTTTGGGGGCCATCACCAATGAAAATGAAAACGATTAAATTTATTAAATGATTAATGTTGAAATTTAAAAAAAATGAATGAATGAAAACATATAAATTTTTTTGGGGGCCATCACCAATGAAAATGAAAACGATTAAATTTATTACATGATTAATGTTGAAATTTAAAAAAAATTAGTGAAAGAAACATATAATTTTTTTTGGGGGCCATCACCAATGAAAATGAAAACGATTAAATTTATTAAATGATTAATGTTGAAATTTAAAAAAAAATGAGTGAATGAAAACATATAATTTTTTTTGGGCCATCACCAATGAAAATGAAAACGATTAACAATCAGAAACATCATTTTTTTGGGTCCTTTAACTATTAAATAATATTAAAATTTTGAAAAATGAAAGTATAAATGAGTGAATGAAAAATGAATGAATACATATAGGTTTTTTTTGGGAGCCACTACCATTTCTATACTATACTTTTCGATTTTTTTAATATTTTGAGGTAATTTCTTGTACTTTTCTTCTTGTTTCTAGTCATCGCCTACTCTGGACAACCGTGCTACATATGGATAACTGTACAATACCGTATCACTAATTGCTGTACAACTGAATAAGAAACAGTAGTAATAATCCATCAAGACACAGCTGACACTCAGATTCTCCAAGGAAAAATTCTGAGAAAAAATTCTAGAATAGATAACACTTCATCTAAAAAAAAATGTATCATAAAAGGTGATTCCTGAAAGATAATTGAATGTTGATCATAAATTTAATGGAAATTATTGCAGATAGTTCTTCCATTTAAAGCCGGGTTTCCCCACTTCCGTAGCTTTTGCAGAGTGCACTCTGCTCCAGTGTTGCCACATGCAAGGTAAAGAAATGTGGGTGATTTGTTTCGAAATATCGTACATTCTAATGTTACGTACAGTAATTAACACACGTTCAATTGTTACATACAGCAAAATTCCCCACAAGTCTTTATCTTTTGTCTGGTAACACTGGTGCGCAGCGCACTCCACAAAAAGTGCGGAGCTAGGAAAACCCGGCTTCATGGCTTGGAACAGAAAATAGAGATGAATTATTTTGATAGCTGAAATTCGAGTAGCTTTCATTTGTTTAGAACTCATCATTATCCACCATAAGCTATGCTTTGCTGATAGCGCCAAATAAAAAAGTGAGAATTCAAGTTATGGTCATAATTTTGGCGCACATTTTTGCAATGGATTCTGTCAGTTCATTGATTGAGTGAATGCTCATTAGACGTCTAAAGTTGTATGTAATTATTCTTTGAATATCACATTTGGGTAAGTTCAATTCTCTGTAAGCAACAATGAGCAGTTCTATTGATTACCCAACTACACCTGCTATTCTAAATGAATGGGGAGCTCTGTACTGCTTTGCACTGGTTCATGAAAAATAGTCATTCATTCAATTTATTGTATTTAATTGACTATAATAAATTTTTTTAATCTCAATATAGTTATTTACCATAGCAACGAGAAAGTATTTTTGGCTTGAATTTTTCTATCAGAATTTGATATTATTTAGGTTTTCAGTGTTTCAGTTTTGAGTGAACTTTCAAATTAATTGCTTAAAAGTGAAAATGAATCATTTTATTATTTTTCAAGTGGAGTAGTATGGTAAATCAAAATTTTCAGCATTAAAATTGAGCTCAATGTTTTGTACAATGTAACATTTTCAAAATTTGTGAATAGAGCAGTTTTGGACTTGAGCCAGTTGCGCCTTCACATTCATTGTAATTTTCCACAATAAATGAATAAGTAATTCTTTAAAAAAATTGTGGGAAATTGAATATAATAATTCTATTACTTCAGAGCTCACTGCAAACTTATGGGGCTAGCTTTAGCAAGCAATGGTCTCAAAAGTAATGGAATTAATCAATTGAGAGTTCTTCCCGGCCGAGCTTTGACCAGGAATATCCTGACAATCAATGTAATTTATTCATTCTACGACTGTGGAATCTGTGGAATTGAAATCAAAATAATGTGGAGTGATAATTATGTTGCGTGTTTTATAAGTATTGTGATATCCAGTACATTTGAGTCGTGTATACCAATGATTTGCAATAATCAGTTCCAAATGGGTGTAAATATTACTTAGTATGCTGATGACATAATATTCATTTAATTAACATCGATAGTTGGTGAACCAATTTTATTGATTTATTATAGCCAATGTTCAACTATCATAAATAATCTGGAGGTGAATCCAAGCATTGTAAAGATTTCACTCTACAATACAATACCTATGAATGAAGAGAAGTAAATCCAATACGATTTCAAACCTTTGAACCAGTTTGGATTTTTAATTGTGAATACCATTCGATTTCAAACCTTCGAACCATTTTTAATATTTAATTGTGAATCTCATTCGATTTCAAACCTTCAAACCATTTTTAATTTGTAATTGTGAATCCAATTCGATTTCAAACCTTCGAACCATTTTTAATTTTTAATTGTGAATCCCATTCGATTTCAAACCTTCAAACCAGTTTGAATTTTTAATTGTGAATCCAATTCGATTTCAAACCTTTGAAACAGTTTGCACTTTTAACTAGCATTGTACACCGAATAAAATATTTATAACAAAAGTGAATATTCTGGGGTTGGTAATCAACAAGGAACTTTCCTGGAATACCAAAGTTACCAGGCAGGACAACCGTATTTAAAGTAATCTATTTATCTAGCGGAGAACCCTAGTGATTGCCCTTATTCACTCCCATATTGCAAAAGGGATACAACATTGGGGAAGTATATACTTCAAGACTATCAAACTAGACTAAACATATCGTTTTAAAAAAAAAACTAAAACTTTTCAATGTTGTAGTTCCATATTACTTTTTCACTTATAATTCAACTTAGATGATTGTTAAAAATATTTCACTGGTGAATTTAACACTTAATTATTCGTGTGACAGATATTTCGCATTGTTGTAATGCTTCCTCAGACACGGTCTAGCTCTTGCTCTTGAGTAGACCTCCAACTGTGTCTGAGGAAGAATTTCAACAACGCGAAATAGCTATCACACGAATAAGTAAGTGTTAAATTCACCAGTAAAGTATTTTCAACAATTGTTTAAACATTTTCGCCATGACAAATGGGGTCGGTGAACAGTGGAATCGGAATAATTGGTTTCTAGTCAACCTCTAAGACAACCTCACTTAGCCAACAGGCTGTGGTTGGGGTGGGGGGGGGGGGGGCGCAACCACTTTAAAATTTCATACCTAGGACCAACATATTCAAAAATTGATGTTTATTGTTTTAATTCAACCACAAGCCAGACGCACACGGCGTTCGCCAAGCGTCATGGGCGTCAAGCGTCATGAATAAATGACTGTCATTAACTGTTACGGCTCAACTAATCACAATCATAATGTTTATTCATGACGCTTGATGCCTGTGACGCTTGGCGAACGCTTCAGTACGCGGACTGCTATACTTTGATGTGAACTAATCCTCTACTTTATAAAAAGCGTTTAATGAAGCCCTCACTACTATAAGTTATTGGAAAATTATCAATAGTCTGACTGTACATTAAAAAAAAATAATATTAATGGAATTGGGGTTTTCCTCCACAATTGAATAAGGTGATTTTAAAACTGATAAAAATGTATGACTTTCCAGTAAATTTGATTCAATATAAAGTACAGAAAATGTAAAATGAATTATTATTGTCAATTACCGGTGCTGTATCTATTTGGGTTTTCGTGGAGTTTCCAAGTTTTTTAAGGCGTGTATATAGTTCAAGTTTCGCATTGCATTGCTGCGAATAGTTGCAGTTTTTACTGATAATATTGTATTCAAATATAACCTCAATTTAAAGATCAAAAATGTCTCATATTAAAAATACGAACATAACTAGGATTCGCTTGTTTGGAAGCAGGAAGATGTATTAAAAAACTGAAAATGGAAATTTCTATTTTATGGGGATGAACAACTGATTATAATAATTTTAATTTAAAAGAGAAAAGTTATTCATTTTGTTGATTCTCATCTTAGCACAATAGTAAATTAATAACGCTTTGCTCGGTTGACTAACTGAACATGCTGTGCTCATATAATGTTAGGCCGAAGTGTTGGTTGTTCGTTCATTTGACTGAATTGATTTTATGTTGTTACATTGCGGTATACTTTCACTTTGTATGATCTGTTGTAGACTACATTAAATTTGACTTAATATTATATTTTTTAGTGATTGTACTTTGTACTTATTGACTTGGGCGATTCATGTATTATTTTTATGGCTCAATAAATTGATTTGATTTGAAAATGACGAAATTGAATATCACTAAAATCAAATAATTTAGAGAAATATTTTCAGACAAAAAGGGGAAGTAATAATGCTGATAACAAACAACTATAGGCTAGTTTAATTTCAAGGACGTTTTTGTAAATTGAATTTTTGCTCCAATTCAGATTTCGATTTCAAAATAATAGTGATTATTGTTCGGACTTTTTTCTTGTAGTTTGAACATAGATTTATTTGATTATCTAAAATTGCAATAATTTAAAAGAGTATAATTTTAAATTTTAACGTGATTTTAAAGCTTTGATTTTTAATCAAGTGTTTAGAATTTGAAAATGGCAATGGGGAATATTTTCGCATATTATGAAAAAGCTATCTTATCACAAATTGTGAATTAAATTATTATATTCGAGTGATTAGATGAGATTCTATGTATTTGATAAGTAAATGCAATCATCGGATAGAGAAAAGGAAGATCTTATCTTGATTACTTGATTTCAAATTTTATTGAAATGAAATATCAATTTTATTAAGACAGAAAACTGTGCAAGACTATAATTAAGAATATGATTGAATTTGTTCATTTCTACCTGTATTAGAACTTGGTGGAATTTTAGTTGATAATCAGCCTATGCAATTTAAGACTTGATTTGATTTTTTGATAGGACTGTCAAAATGACTTCATTAGAAATTTGGAGTGGTTTTAAAAAGCGCATGCAATCGTTTAAGCATCTCTGATTATTATTTTATGATTCTGACGTGGATGCTGTTCAAGGATAACATTTCACACAAAATTTAACGAATTTCAATTTTTGTTGGGAAAGGAATTTGTAATTTTTTGTATTTTAAAAATGTTTTAAGCCAAAAACTTTTTTTTATTGTGGATGATACCCACATGAGCCCGGCGACTTGTGCTTGGGTGAATGGGTGAATGATGAGAAACATGCATGACTGAGTGAGATTCGAACCCAAAGCTACAGGAAACGAAGCCAGCCAGAGCCCTATCTTATTACAGACAAGCGCTCCAACCAAATGCGCCACCAGAGACGCTACTTTCACGTGTACTGTACCGGAATTTCCCTTTTGGGCTCTCTTTTCAAAACATTCATTGAAAAAAATTAGAAATTAGCTGCTGCTAATAAACCAACGTATGTTTTTTTTAGTGGACCGCATTGAAATAGAATCATTCCAAGAGTTTGATGAATTAGTACCTTTATAATGATTCTACCCACTGACTTCAGAGTGAAGAAAAGGCTCAAAATTAATAACAATAATATAATTTTATGTTTTCCCAGAAGTTCAATACTATTTATTATTCTTTTGATTTTCCCAGTAATACTCTTGGAAATTTATTTGAAGTGAGAAGGGGTGTTAGATCTATTATTTTTCCACAGCTTATAATTTATTATGAAGAAGGGTCCTCTTGTTTATATACTATCTTCAATAGTGCGTGGGTCCGACTACAGAACCAAGAGCCAATAATTATAACACTACAATTATCTATTTAAAAAACTGAGGGTTGTCAATTTAAAAATGCATATTCTTAGAGGTATCATGAGTCAAACATTTTCAAATTGCGTTTATTCCACCCCATTTCAATCATTAAATTCAGAGTGGTAATTGTATTTGGGGAGGAAATTTTGGTACTTAAAAGCACAGTTTGTCTTACAAAATTCAATAACTGAAAAATATCTCATGCAGTTACTTAGAGACTATCCGAGAGTTGGAACATTGTATTTGAAAGCTGAATGTGAGAAAATCTTTCATTTTTAAATCCCTGAAGAAACCATGTGTTTATTATCAAGCCCTCTCGAAATCTCCCTAGGGGTGCTACTGTAACAAGACAAAATAATGTCACTGAACTTAATGCCCATAGAAAGGGTTACAGTTCAACTCAGGGAATGTGTGAATAGTAATAATGAGCATAAAAAATCGAATTATATTTTTGGTTGAGGACATTTTTTCATTCAATTAATAATTTTATCTCATCTTATTAGATGTTTTAAACTATAGAGCTGATGAGTAAGAATTAAAAAAAATTATTATTTTCATTTCTTTATCTTAATCTATATAACCTCTAGAATCAGTGAACGATTTTTTTATTCAATGGATTAAAAAGAAATTATGTAAATTCAGTTAACAAGACTCTGCGTTGGCGCACAAGTTTTAACTTTTTCCGGCGTGTGGAACCAAGTTTCCTTGAATAATTATTCTATTTTACCAGATGAATAAATATGATATAATATTTAATGTGTAGAAGCAATGTATTATAATATTTTGCTATATTCTATGTCATTTTTGATAAAATAAAGAATTTGATTTAAATTCACCGGACTCAAAGACATTATAATATTATTATTAGTCTGGACACCTGATATCTTTTGCTTCCCTATTCTTAGATTTTCTTCAAATTATTTCCATGTAATGCAAAATGCTTATTAATTTGATTTGTACTTTTTGCTTACTCATTGTGTCAAGTTAGTAAGTGCTGTTTGATTTACTTCGAGTTATCTATGTAATGGAGATGAGAACATCATAGGTATGAATTTTTTTTATTGCTGTTGATGCCCACATGAGTCCGAGACTTGTGCGTGGGTAATGAGGTGAATGATTACACATAAATGCTTGACGGTGGAGCGGGATTCGAACCCACGACCGTAAGCTGAAGTTGCGACGCCCCAACCAACTGCGCTAAGCGGCCTGCCTATGGAAGAGTTTAGGATAATGATTTGAATTTTTCTAAAGCATTTCAAGATTTAAAAGCGTTAAAGTATATAAGATTTGATTTGAATTTTAACTTACTAAAATCTATTTGTTTATTATCCGTTATCAAATAATTTCAAAACTAATTTGTCTTAAACATTATTAATGATCTTTAACGATTGTAATAAAATAACCAGGAGTGTCACTTACAATAATTTGATTATTGAGGAGACGACTTGAACATTATGTTACCAAACAACGGCTCTGTGATACTTTTCGTGACAAAGAGTGTTAATTTTTCTATCAAGGTTCTACTGTTTCTACTGAAGATTCTGATTGTTCTGACTTTTGTGATAAATTAACGAATTCTTGATGTGACTTGTTCATTTCTGGGGGCGTTTCATAACTAGAAATTTAATACTATTGGTAATTACTGCACAAGGCTATTAATATTTAAATGAGTTTGTATTGGGCCTCTGATTGCTGATGTAACATTTTATCCACCCATGACTTTTAAAAACATAATACTGTACTGAAACGAATAAAAATACTAACATGATACTGAGTTACAAAGTCAAATACTGTTAAAAAAAATTGATGCCACTACGTAGTTCTTATACAAATTATATAGTTCTCTATTTTGGAGGAACGGATTAAAATTGAATATAGTAACACTCGGAATTAATGGAATTCATATTGGTTTCTACTTTTTAGGTGATGATTATTAAAATTGATTATGATATTTTCTCAGTTTCAGTTTACAAGCAATCTGTGATAATATTTCTACTAATAAATAATAATTGGAAGACTGCAAGATGACCAAATAATTATTAGGCTCTAAGGCTCTGATGGGGAATGGCAAGTTGAATAAAGAGGTAAGTTATATTGACAACTGAATGAAATGTTTATGGTAAATAATAGAAGTTTATCAAGTACCTACAGTGTAGAGAGAATTGAAAATGTTTTTATTATTTGTCTAGAATTGTTGCCTTGATTTGCCACGAATGAATTTTCCTGAACAGTAAATGCGTTTTCAAGTACGGTATTAAAATGGCAACTTTACCCGTGTAAGTTGATTGAATCATGAATAATTAATTATTGTGAGCTCAGTGTACACATTTTCTGTTGCAAACTATCAAAATTGGTATTATTTTGTGATGTGGATAAGAACACATAGTTATTAATGAACTGCTTGTCGATTTATTTATAGGATACTACTTATTCAGTGTTTATAGACAGTATGTGTTGGGCTGTTCGCGGTCATGTAGCTAAATTAAAAAAGGAGTTTTGTAGAGGAATAAGAAGTTTCTACATGTTGCGTGAATTATGCATTATTATCAAATGCTTATCATCTCCAGTATGAGTTATGGACTTGTATGCTGGGGAGGTGCATAATATGTCCCAACACTGTATCCTATCATTGTTTTTAAAAAGTCCTTTATCCGTGTAATAACCAGATCGCTTAGAACTGATCATTCTTGGCCTCTTTTTGTTCGACTTAAAGTACCTACTTCCAATCAGAAATCTCTATGTTTAAAAGGTTTTAAAGCTTTTTTTCATAAGAAGCTTAAATACCAATCTTACTCGTGATATAAGATACGATTTCAGACGATTACTGGTTCAAATTCCCCAATCTAGCTCAACTGTTTTTAACATTATTTTTCTTTTAATGCTCCTAAATTTTTTAACTTAATTTCACGAAAGCTCAGCTGCTTGAAACCTTCAAATTCTTTACTTAGAAGTTTGAAATCCCACCTCTTTACTTTAAATGAATGCGAATCATTTTTGAAAATTGTTGGATAACTTGTGTACTCACTTGTTTCCAAGTGAAGATAGCTGTTTTCTTTTCACTCTTTTTTCTCTCTTCTTTTTTAATAATGATTTTCTTTCTATTTTTGTTTATCGTTTTTTCTTCTTATTTGTCTTTATATGGTAAAGTTTGCAACACAGTATGTGAAATATTTTTTTTTATTCGGGTTAATTTTGTTAATATACATAGGGCGGGGACTTCTCTGATTAAAAATTTATTTTGTGAAGTACACTCCACTCGGGCCTGCTTAGGGGTGTCCAACTTTATTTTTTCATACTTATCACCTGTTGTTATTTTTTATTTTTATTATGTTTTGTAATTGAATAATTATTAAGTTGCAACCATATTATGTAAATATTATTTCATCCAGTGTATTATAATCTAATTATGGTTGGAGGAGATAAGCGCATGTTTGAGTGTTTTATTGTATTTTACTATTGTTTTACTGTATTGTATTATTGTGTGTGTGAAATAAATCATTTTGAATTTGAATTAATGTTTGGAAAGTGTCAATCTCGTTGGAAAAACATTATGATTGTCAATAATTACTCTCATTGGTGTTCTGTTTCTATTAGTGGCGGTACTTGTATTTGTGAGAAAGTACATGTATTTGTGTGTGAGTAATTCAAGAATACTTGTATTTGTGAAATTGGCCTAACTAAAAACTTTCCCTTGACCGCGAGGATATTTAACTCAAAATGAAATTATAACGGGAACATATCAGCTTCTAGTTTCTGTTGTGCGAGAACGTAGTGCTTTAATGAAATTAAACGAATAAGGAGGAATTAACATTTCAGAAGAATGTGAGTAACGTACATAATTTACTTTAGGTTATTTTCCTATTTTCATGCAGCTCTTTTTGCTTGTTTTTTTTTAAACAATTTCGTTCTGTTGTAAGCCAAAAATCTCATATATATTATATTACTAGCAGTTTGCCCGATTCAATTGAATCTAGTTTCAAATGTGACAACTTATTTACAAAATCATTTTAATAGTCTATTTTATTATCTGTTTTCCCCTTCTTCTATTTACTCTTCTCGGTCTCCTTTCCTTCTATTATTCTATAATATCTCCTTCTATTATTACTGATTATTAGAGTCTCTCAGTTCGCAGTTATCAAGGTTTTGTTCAGACTTCGCCCTTATTACGTAAATGCTTCACATAAAATCTCATTTTTAATATCCAAGCTTTGACTCATATGCAATCTATTGTGTTGTTAATAATATTCTTTTTAATCAGTCAATGGAATTTTGTAAATTCACGTAAATAAAGTAATCTCATCTTTTATCTTTGTATTATCTCCTCCTTCTCAACCCTACATTTTCTCTTCCATCTCGTCTTCTTCTCCTCATCACTATACACCTAGTTTATTTTTTGTCACATGGAGCGCTATTTTTTCTTCAAAGGAGAACAACATTGAAACTTTCATTTATATATTTTTTTTCGGAGGATGAAGCCCACATAGGTCTGAGACCTGTGCGTGGGTGATGAATTGGATGATAGTGATTGATGAATTTAACACTGCTTTCAGAGATATTGTAGAACTGTTTCATCAGTGATTGATGAGTTGGACATAAAGTTTTAGGTGGGTTCCGAACCACCGGGAAGTGATTTTACAGCAGAGAACAGAGTCTTTTTTGCTGGCCAATTCAATCGGTCACCGTTACAAAGATGGCCAAGGAGTTTCGTAGCTTATCTCTGATTGAACAGATACCTGCTACGGCACTCGGCTATCACTTCCTTCAAAAAAAAAAATTGATAATAGATTTTTTATTTTTAAACAAGTATCTAGAGGGGATAGGAAGAGTAAAAGGACCTCCAATATTGAAGTCGACCTGCAATCATACAAGCAATCGGATACTATCATCAGCATTATTTCTATGTCCATGCTCACTTTCCTTTGCATTCGAAGGAGGTTTTCTCTGCGCTGTCCCTGAGTTTTCAACAATAATCTCCCACTTATCAAGACAACATCTTGTGAGGAATCATGGCTGGATTAGGAAAATCTGCTGCACAGAGCTGCTTCAAATTCTTTTTCCTTCCATCAGTAGGCACATACACGGTGATGTTGGGAGTCCACAGAGTGTGCGCACTGGTCACATCTCGCCAAACATCACTTCTATATTCCACGCCGTAGCTCTCATTGAAAGCTACGCACTGAAAAAGATAAAGAACTTGTTCTCTGATCATTGCTGAGGGGTACAAAGTGAGTATGAAAAAGCATAAAGTCGAGCTCCAGAGTTGTTGATGAATTGGGGCTGAAAAGGGGATGAATAGAGAACTGCAGCTTGGGAAATCGTCTGTATCTGCAAAGTATCAATCTTGAAGTGATTTTTGTTCACGAATGTGAATTGTTGACCTCATTCTCAGTTTTTCTCAAAAATGTTTTCAATAGTGGCTGCATTTGATTAAGATGCTGTCCAACATTGACTATCTTTAAGCCACTCCAGTCCAAACATTGACTGTCTTATTTCATTCCCCCCCCCCCCCCCCCACCGCAAAGTGGTGGTCGCATATAAGATGCCATGTCCAACAATGACATTATGAATTATAAGCCACCTAATAGTTCTCTGTCACCAGAGGCTGCATTTAAGATGCAAATAAAACATAATTTTCTTTTTATAACATGGGCTGCATTTAAGATGCTGACTCAACAATAGTCAGATAATTTGTCACCTGCAACCCCTATCCCAGAAGAATGCATCAAAATGATGCAAAACACTATTTCCCCCCCTCTGAAACCTCCTCCCATTGGTGAAAGCATATAAGATGCCATGTCCAACAATGACATGAATGATTTGCCACCTAAAAATCCTCTCTCAGCAGAGGCTGCATTTAAGATGCAAATAAAACATAATTTTATTTTAATAACATGAGCTGCATTTAAGATGCTGACTTAACAATAGTCTGTTTAATTTGTCACCTAAACCCCTTCCCCTAGTGGTGGTCGCATATAAGATGCTTGGTCCAACATGACATTATGAATATTATATGCCACCCAAAAACCCTCTGTTAACAGAGGCTGCATTTACGATGCTGACTTGACAGATGTCTGATTTATTTGTTACCTGTAACCTCTATCCCAGCACAATGCACCAGTATGATGCAAAAAGCAATTTAAGATTGATAGTTAGCAGAGATACAGACGAATTTTCAAGCGACGTTATCCAAAACATACCCTCCCTTAATCAATTCTTCAACCACCCTGGTCCTTTACAATGTACGTTTTCATACATGTCGGACACCCCAGCAATGATCAGAGATGAAGTTATTTATCTCTTTTAGTGTGTAGTTTTCAATAAGAGCTACGGCGTGGAATATAGAAGTGATGTTTGGCGAGATGTGATCAGTGCGCACACTCTGTGGACTCCCAACATCACCGTGTATGTGCCTACTGATGGAAGGAAAAGAATTTGAAGCAGCTCTGTGCAGCAGATTTTCCTAATCCAGCGATGATTCCCCACAAGGTGTTGTCTTGATAAGTGGGAGATTATTGTTGAAAACTCAGGGACAGCGCAGAGAAAGCCTCCTTTGAATGCAAGTGAATGTGAGCATGGACATAGAAATAATGCTGATGATAGTATCCGATTGCTTGTACGATTGCAGGTCGACTTCAATATTGGAGGTCCTCTGATTCTTCCTATCCCCTCTAGATACTTGTTTGAAAATAGAAAATCTATTTTCTATTTTATTTTTTTAATCTATTCAAAAGTTACTGTATAGTGTAAAGATTCTATAGAGGACTGTGAAGAGTTGAACTGTTGGATCAGTCGACAAGGGATGCACATTATTGTATGTCCCAAAATATCTAATAATATATAAATTAAAGTTTCAATGTTGTTCTCCTTTGACAAAACTCTAGCACACTGTGACAAAAATGAACATTATTGGTGCATTATTGTTATGCGGGTGAAGAAGAAGAAAAGGAAGAAGGCAAAAAAGAAGAGGAAGAAGAAAAGAAGGGAAAGGAAAGACGAAAGAACGAACAGAAGGGGAAGATGGATAAAAAGATCATCCTTTTAAATTGATTTTGTTAATAAGTTGAGCAACATCAAGAAATCCAAATTCAATTGAATCGGGCAACCTGCTAGTAATATATATTAGTGATTACAACTGAGAGAAATTGTTCAAAAAAGCCAGCAAATAATAATATATAGTGGAACACAAGGCTTGAAGGCTATGTGAGGGTTTTTTGTCATAGTTTTTTCCAAAGTTTCTTGTATTGGATATTATTAGGGCTTTGAAATGATATCTATTGCTGTGAGGAATTTTTTTTCCTCAATTATTTTGTGAAATATGGGTTTAAAGTTGAGTATTTTTGGTTTTAGGGGGAAATAGATTTCACCTAAGAGTGATTTTAAAATTTTGATAAATGTTCTTTAACTATAAAAGACACCTTGAGAAATGAAATGACATAATTTTTACTCTGATGATTAAATTTGTATTTTTAAAAGAAGTATTGATTTTAAATCTGTAGAAATTTCAGTTTTTCAATAATTTACTTTAAAAAAACTATTTGTTAGATTGAAATAAAAATTAACTTATGTCATTCTATTCCTTAATACTGTAAGACTTCTAGTTATAGAAAATTTATCAAAATTTTTGAACCACTCGTAGGTGAAATCCATTTCCCCCTAAAACCGAAAAAAATCAACTTTAAACCCCCATATTTCACAGAATAATTGAAGGAAAATTTTTTCCTCACAGCAATAGATATCATTTCAAAGCCCTAATAATGCCCAATGCAAGAAACTTTGAAAAAAAATCATGATCAAAAACCCTGCGCACAGCCTTAATAGATTGCAAAGAGATCAACGCCCAAGGCCCCTCGCCCAGAGATAAATAATGTAAAATAAATTTATGTAGTACTCATATTTTTCCTACATTTTTTTCTCTTTATCCAATTAATAACTTCTGAATCACTAAGTGAACTCTCGTTAACATATTTTTAGAAAGCTAAGAATTCTTGAGCTATTAAAATATTAACACGGTACTGGGAATATTTTTTTAAACAGCTAAGAAAATGATGATAATAATAATCATAGGAGAACTCTCTAAGTGTTAGATTAATTTCAAAACTGAGAAAATTTTTTGGAAAATTTCTATTTGTATTGAAGCCCTAAATTCTTCAACACATGGGCTAGTCATCTGAAGTTACGGTGAAGAAAAAGTGTATTTTTTCAGGAAATGTGTAAGATATTTCATGTATTCAATTTTTAAAATATTGCAGTCACTCTCCAAAACTTTCAAATTGAATTGTATTTTGTTTACTTGATTTGTAGAGGATTTTACTTATATGAGGATAGAAATTATTATTTTAATTCAATAATTAGTTACTGCTTATCGAATCAAAATATATAATAAATAATAATAAGCATTTATTAGTGGAGAGACCCTTACGGGGAACTTGGTGGGCCTACTGCTTTAGGTGGGTTCCGAACCACCGTGTAAGTGCTAATAAAGCTTATAACATCTATAATATAAAATTAGGTTGAAGGTCTAATGTAACAATTTTAACTTTCAAATGCAAGACTCTTAAATCATAAACCGAAGCAAACAAAAAAACATTCAATTATTGACTGTGTTTTGGCGTATCAAGTAAGATAAGATTGTTTGACTGATTGTTTTGTAAGATAAGGGAGCTCAATTAATTATTTTCTACTTTTCTGTTTGAAGCATTAAAAATCCGTCAGTTTCGAACTCTTTCTAAACAATAACTATAAATGTATTAATTCTATTTTGTAAATTTATCACCGAACTGGAGGCTAATGGTAATTTGATATAAGTATAATAATTAAGAAAAGTATTCTAATATAAGTTTATTCTTGACAGGCCATGGTGAAATTTTTCTCAGAAAAAACGATGCAAGGGAAATCTATGTAGGAAATTAAGTCTAGAAGTTGCCCTACCCAGAAGTAGAACCGATAGTGGATATTTCCACTCCTCTTTTTCAGAGTACTCTATAACAATTTGAGTCTAGGATCGATTTATTCAAACCAAATAATAATTTTAGGAGGGATTTAAAGGTGATGTATCTTTGAGATTTTTGTGAGGATGTCTGTTATTCTTTATGGGGTTACTTATATTCCATACATACATTTAAATTAAGTAGAAATGATTAATTTTATGATCAGCACTTCTCTATTATTATTATTGTTCGTTTTTATTTACATTGATATTGTAATTTCCAATAATTATTGAATTTTATAACTGTCTTTCTTCTATCGTGAAATTTTTCTTCTATTAATAGTGTATGATGCCAATTGTGGTTCAATTGTTTTTTCCGTAATTGGGCTAAACTATTCAAATACTCATCAGCTCTTTTCATATTTCTACATTATATTATATCTCACCGTTTGTGTCATAAGGGCAATAATGGGTTTATCCTAGTGCTGTCAAATGATTACTGTAATTTCAATAAATAAATAATGCTGCTGATCACCCTGTTGAATCTGGTTCTGTTTGATCAAATTTTTTAACCCTTTCAACAATTGAAAAAAAATTTATTGAAACGGGGAACTAACGAAAAAAACAAGCATTGCAACTGCCCGGTTATTGATCTCACTGAAACATGGCTACATGATATATAACTGGAATTCAGTTTTGTGAAATAAATATTGTAATATTCATAAACGAAAAAGTGTTGTATCGTTAGCGATGTGTAGGGAATATTCCAGTAATTAATTACTCAATTTTTCTCTCTACTCGGAGTGCAGTTCACTTACAATAATAATTGAATATAATAATTTCCATTTTATTATTAATGTGATGCAGTTTGGACCAGTTTTATGAACTATTTTATTGCGATTTATTTGACATTTTGTGAGGGAAATTTTTTGGAACTATTTTTTCTAGGCATTTATGGTCTACTTGATTTTCTTAATTGAAAGTGACAGTACAAATTGGTATTGAGATAATAAGTTGATAGAATTATCTTATTTTTTATAGCAACTAAGTTTGAAATATTTCAATAATTTCATAAATTCATCAGGAATAGTGATTGCCCTTTTCTTAATCAATTAAAAGTTAAAAGTTATAGTTAAGTGTGAGGTAGATGCTTTGGAGTTGATGATTTGTTGAATAAAACGGCCGAAATTAGATTGCATATTAGGCTGGTAATATTATTTTTTCTATAGCGGATGATGCCCACATGAGTCCTGAAAATTGTGCGTGCGTAATGAGGTGAATGGGTTAATGATGAGAAACATCCATAGCTGAATGAGATTCGAACCCAAGGATGCAGGAAACGAAGCCAGCCAGAGCCAAGCGCAGACAAGCGCTCCAACCAACTGCGCTACCAGAGCCGCCAAATTTGTCACAGAATATTAAAATTGGATTCCTTTACTGTTATCAAGGAATATAGTATTTCGAGAAAAATGGCAATTATTCCAGTTTGGAGAAAAAAAGGATTTGATATCAAGTAACAAGATAGTTTCTTTATATCCTATAATTACTTTCTAGACGGAAATTTATTGCAGATTTTACTATTACCTCAGAAAATGTTAACGATTTCCAGTAATTCGAAAATAATGTGAAATTGGGGACAATGTAAAATGGCGTAGAATAACGTTCTTCGTTTAGAATAACAAGAAATGAAACTAGGCTATAGTTATTTCAAATTGAACCGTGTTATATATTAAAAAAGATAAGTTTGAAAATGAATAAATGCACATACTACCCAATTACACAATGACAAATCCAATAATTACACATGAGCTCCAGGATAAACATATAATATAATTATATAATATAATTATATAATATAATTATATGTTCGATATCCTGGATCTCATGAATAATCAACAAAATTGTCGCGAGAAAAGAGCATGTTTTACAATATTCAGAATTGTTTTTAGTTCGATTATTATTATTTTATTTGAATATCAGAGTGGAATTGTGAATATTATTTGTAGATTGTCTTTTTATTTTGAAAATACTGTTCAATTTTCAATAGTTCGAGAACAAAGCTACGTTGCAGAAACATTATTATTATATTTATAGGGTAAATTCTCTATTATTTGAATATCAGAATGAAATTTTGAATATTATTTGTAGATTATCTATTTATTTCAAAACTACTGTTCAATTTTCATTAGTTCAAGAACAAAGCTATGTAGTAAAAAAATTATTTTTATATTTATAGGGTAAATTCTCTATTATTAGTGTATTACTTAGGATGATGAGCAGCTAACATTGGGAAATGCTGGTCTTTATATCAAATGTAACTATAATTGAATTAAAATTTGGTCGATTATTGATTCCAAGAACTAATGTTTCATTTTATAGAGACTATAAAAATTGAAATTTTATTTTTGTTTTGTAGATTTTTCAAAAAATAAGTTTATAAGGTTATTTTGAATACAATATTGGGAATTTACTTAATTTTGGACAATGGAAATTACATCTAAATTGCAGTTTTCAATATTGCAAGAATTAATGTAATTGATGATTTTGATAATTGAAAAAAAGTGGTCCAGGTGATACAATTTTATTTTATTATTCAAATTGTAAAATTAACTAGTTGAACGATAATTGTATCACGTATGAGGAATTTATAATTTGTATTTTGTATCATTGAAATTTAATAATTACCGATGCCAATTCCACAAGGGATTCACTCCCCACCGACGCCATTTGACACGCGAGCGAAAATGTGATAGATGAGATTAGAGATGAAGATTATCATAAGATCAGATTGTCATAAGATTATTATAAATGCGACAGCAATTAAGAATTTCAACCTCCTATGAATAACGCTTATCCCGAGGGCCTTCCTGAATTGCTGATGATGGGGAAATTCTGAACATTCAGGCAAATTCAGTCGAAGAAAAATTTAAAGAAGTTTGAAACTAATCAAAACACCTAGTTCGGTACAGAGACGAAAAAATGCATTGGTTCTATGGTTTGAAATCAGTCATGGATTCAACAAAAAATTGTGAGTTTCATTGCAAACTAAATTCCAAATTCAAGTTTAAAAGGCGAAGCAACTTTGAAAAATTCAGTGCAGTGCAGTACAGCTCCTTAATGTAAGGCAAATATTGATATAATACAATATAATCATCTTTAAATTCAAATTCAATTATTACTTGGGACTTTCTTTTGCGTTCATGTAATGGTTTGAAATAATAAAAAAATGAGTTTATCCACGTTCTTATTTTGTGTTGTAAAAAAGGGTGTTTATAAAATAATATCGGATTTCCAAATGTTCATAGTATTCATTACATACTACTTACAATCAAAATATCACATCAAATGAAAGAGAAATATTTTTGTTTTTTAGCTCCTGTTGGTACGCAATTGCAACGAGACTCTCCTAAATTTAATGCTTGTTTGTGCTATATCTCGGCGAAAAGTTTATGTGGGTGGGGTAAGCGACTGCAACTGGTACTCCCTGTAGTTATGCTCTAGAACTTTGGCTATTTCCTTAATTGGTAGAAGATGAATAACAGAATTACATTTGGCAGCATTATGATACACCATAATATGATGACTTGTGAGTTGTACTGTATGAGTTGTACTTTTTTTTTGTTGTATTAATTTGAATTGTAAGTTGTATGTAATAAACACTATAAAGCGTAAGAACTCCGATATTTTTTATAAACACCCGGTACTTAGCTATCGAAACGATAATAATTCATCAATATTTTGTGACTTTAAAAAATATAAATTGCATTTTGATTAACACTATGGTAAATTGAATGAGCGATTTTGAAGAGGGGGAATTTAAATATACTTTTAGAGTGTCAGCTGTGTCTATCTGAAAGAGAAATAAATTTACCAAGCCAATTGAGCTAATCATTGAGTTTGAGCAACCTGTTGTTTAGGGAGGGGGCAGATGGTAGACGCCGGCAGATGCAGGATTGGCATGAAGGCATGTTTGGGTAGGCGTTGGTCCGGCGTGGCCCCGTGTGTTCTCGCTCGTTTTCGTGGCCCGTTCTGAAATAAACATTAATCTCAGCATCAATTTTGTCAAGTACCAAATAGCTAATACAATAATCAAAACATTAATGAAATAGCCAATCGAAGCAACAAAGTAAACTGCCTTAACGATTCGATTAATTTTCAACATCTCAACGGACAAGGTTGAAATGGACTGTTCCATCAGAAGCTCAAAGAAAATTTATAAAGCAAAATAAATTTATAAATAATAGTCTGAAATTATAAGCTTTTAGGTCTCGGACAACTTCCTGAATTAGAACTACTTGCTGCTAAAATTGAACAGATGGGTTAGGTTACATACACTTCGAATGTGTGTTCATTCTACTACATTTTCATCGTGTAATGTGATTTAGTAAAGAATAGTAGTAGTATGGAAAAAAATTTAAAAATCTATATTAAATCTTTCCGAGATCACATACATAAGTAATAATAAATTCCATTCAGCAAAAGCATAATGCCGTCTGCCAGTCTTAAGATGGGTTTTCCTAGCTCCGCACCTTTTTCAGAACGCACTGCACACCAGTGTTGCCAGAAGCAAGCTAAAGAATTGTGGGGATTTGGCTCAAAATCACCGTATTTTCAATAGTTGAGTAAGGTAATTTCGAGTTGAATCCCCCACAATTCTTGGGCTCACATCTAACAACACTGATGCGGAGTGAGCTCCAAAACATGAGTGTAGCTAGGAAGAAAACCCAGCTTAAAAAACATAGCCTCTAATAATAATAATAGAAATAATAATAATAATAGTGATAGTAATAATAATAATAATCATGTGAATAATCCATTATATGCTATTTATTGTCCTTGAAGCCAGGGGTTAGTCTCATAAAGAACTTCAATTATTACTGTCTGTTATACAGTACAAAAAAATAGTGCATAGCTCTGAAAAATTTCAAATCTGATTCTACTTACTCAATAGTTTTTGACACTTCAAGTATCTCCAATTCTCCAATTCTTGTTTTTCAAATGTTTATCATATAGGATTCAGTTGCTGAAAATAAATGCAAAAGCAATATTATTATTCAAGTTTTCAATTAGGCTACTGTTTCCATCATTAGTTATTGATTTACCTTTTCTAGAAAACTGGCAATAGCTACAATATTTAATTTGAATTTTGAACACATTAGCTTTTTCCAGCTAGTATGAATACAGTCAGAAAATTAGTAGAACGACACGATTCCAAGCCAATGGTAACTGAAACTGATATTTTAATTTTTAGTTTCATCAAGTTCAATATTTGGTTTTGATAAACAGTGTTCCAGGAGCTCTACTGATTGAGATATTAGCTCAACCTAAGTTCAGAAGGAAGCCGTTGAGGCAGTGCAGACAGACAGGGCAGATGAATAGTAGCACAATTTATTTGAACAGGTCCCAGACAGGTACCGTACTTGATGAGTGAATAATGATAATGAAGTCATAAACACACAAGAAACTATAGTTTTGACTGTCACATCGTTTTCATCTCAACCAAACTAGAACTGAAATATAATACAGAGTAGCTCTATACATACTCTCTTCAAACAAATCACAATGGTTTATAGATTGAGAGCCTCTCATACACTAGAAGAAGGCTCCCTGTCTAAAAACCAATAATATTCTTCTGAGGAGAGTATAATTAGCTACTATGTTATATTTTGATTTCAGTTTGGAAAAAGATTGACAGCTGAAACTATATAGTACATCGTGTGTAGATCAATCAAGTGGATGTATCAACATCATGGATACCCTACACATTATCCTTCACTGTCTCCAATTCCAAGATGATAATTAAATTGTCAATGAATAAGAATATGTATAGTATGAAAATGAAAATTCAAACACTGATAATATGATGTAGACTTACTGTTCAAAATGAAATGAATTACTGAATTAAAAACAGAACTAATATTTCTTAGTAACACATCACAGATAAGGCTGGTCTCACATTGGAGGCGATCATGTTTCGAATTTTGGCCACACATGAGGCTTTTTAAACATTACAATCCAGCCGATACAATACAATCTGAATCCAATCTGCATCAGCAAATCTATTGCATCAGAAGGCTTGCGGTGCTTAAAGAGCCTCAGGGACGACTAAAAGTCGCTCATAGTAGCTTCTAATATGAGACCAGCCCAAGACCTTGATAGAGAAAGATGATTCAAAATTAATGCTTACTTGGACCCTTAGAGCACGGGGCCGTGCTTTCCCCACCCCCTTATTTAGTAGGGTGAGGAAGCAGATCGCCGCTGTCGACGGGCAGCCCTCACCGCCCACATAATGCCGCCGCCCACAGGCAAGTCCATGTAGCCAATATGTATTGGCACATGGGGCGGCGACGGTGGGGGTACACCTTGCTGTGGTGGCGATGGTGGTGGTGGTGGAGTCACCTGCCTCGGCTCAGGGGCCGAGGCTGACCTCCTCCACCTTGGGGCCGGACGCACCCACATCAAGCCTGGCGCCCTGGGTAGGTCTTGATGACCAATCTCCAGGGGCTGGCAGGGTGGTGGCCCCTGTTCATGTTGCTGCTGCTGTTGTTGCTGCTGTAGTTGTTGTTGTTGCTGTTGTTGTAGTTGTTGCTGTTGTTGTTGCTGCTGTTGTTGTTGTTGTTGTTGCCGTTGTTGCTGCTGTTGCTGTTGTTGTTGCTGCTGTTGTTGTTGTTGCTGTTGTTGCTGATGTTGTTGTTGTTGTAGTTGTTGTTGTTGTTGCTGTTGTTGTTGCTGTTGTTGTAGTTGTTGCTGTTGTTGTTGTAGTTGTTGCTGTTGTTGTTGCTGCTGTTGCTGTTGTTGTTGGTCATGTCCCCTGGCCCGCTTGGCCACCGGGGCGCCATTATCATTATCATCATCATCATCATCGTCATCGTCATCTCTTGGTCTCTAAAAAATTAAACAAAAACAAAGTTAATAATCTAGTTTCCCATTAGATATTTTTTTTCAGTGTCTTGCTGACAGAAGTATGATGCATATACACATCACCTAGCACTTTGAACAACCATGAATAGATTTATTCTATTGTTTTAATACTAGTGAGCCCAACGGGCTGGAGAACTCGCTTGCAAACAACTTAATTCGAAAAGGGAAACTCATTTGGGAAGCTTATCATAGGGGAATGTGGTAACGAAAAACGGCTGTTTTGAAGATACTGATTTAGATAAAATTCACAAGACATCAATCACTTGAAGTTCAAGTTCATCAATGCTCTGACATACAGGTTTATTTTCCACAAAAAAAGACATGCTGCACTCATATACCTATATATCAGGGCAATGAAATTAGTATATCAGCTGATAGAGATTCTATAAAAAGCCTGATCGCATTTATTCACCTACAGCTGATGGTAACTCAAAATAGGCTATATTTTGAAATCTATTGAGAATTCCATATGGTGAAAACAACTATTTTATATATATTATAGTAATATATAGATATATTAATGAAGGGCTGAGATTCTATTGTTCTTTTACTTCGCTTCAAAAAGGATGAAGGAGTCGGTTAATTTTATTGGGCAACGAACTTGACCTGTCTAAAGATACCAAGAATCTGTGTTTCAAATTTGAAGTTGATTGATAAAGGCGTTCGAAAGTTATCGTGGAACATACAAACACACAACGCCTCGAGCCTTAAGTCAAAAGGAAGAACTCGCTTCGCTCGTTCAATAATGTACATGATTATATTTTCGAAATGATTCTGAAGAAGCTCGATTTTCAATACTGCAATTGAGAAGTATGGGATATAATGTCATTATAACATGTTATCCATGTTCTAGTTTTATGGAAAGAAAAACAGAAGTTTCAGTGGAATATTGAAACGTGGTGCGTTTGTATATAGATAAAAACGTTAGTCTGAAAACTAATATCAATAAAATGAATCAAAATGAAATAGTAGGCTCATAATGGTGATACTCAGAATAAAAATAATTATTATTTTGTACTAGGTAGATTGAGGTTGATTCTTCAAAAATATTTGGACTCACCAAGTTGATGGAAGTATAAATTAGCAATTTATCAACAATCAATCAACCAGCCACCACTCCATTGTTATAATGAGAAATAAAAAACAGTATGACTATTGAAACACACATTTTTAATGTAAAAATATTGGTGGAAGAAACCGTTGTTTATTAAAATTGGTATTAAAATCACAAAGCTGTTGCAGCAGCTCAAAAAGAAATGAACTATTTCTCTCTGCTTCTAATTACTATTAATTTGAAGTCCATCCAAATTAAATAACACTGCTAAATAACACAGCAATAATGATTGAGAATTTGATAAAGCTCCATCAATTAGGCCCCCACTCTACAACCCCTGAACACAGGATATGAATATCAATCAGTTTTGTCCCACTATTTACAAATCCTTGCTACAACCCTGGTTTATTGAATTGGTCTCATTAAAGTGTTTTATTGCTTACTTTATTGCCGCGCCTGGGAGGGGGAGTTGGTTGGCGCGGGGGGTGCCGAGGGGGGGCTGCCTCCTCCTCCTCTGCCTCCTCCATCATAGATAGGAAATAGAGGAAGGCAGCGTCCCCTTCCTCTCTGTTGCCCTGCTGCTCCTCCTCCTCGAGTGCCTGCGGGAGGGGCGGGGTCTCACCCGCAGCTACCCTCGCCAGCCATTGAACGCGCTGCATTCTGCAAAACATAAAATAAATTGTATTATCATCAACATAAGTATACATTTCATTTATTGGTTCAAAATAGTATGGATAGTATAAAAATTGAATATGGGAAACTCTTAAAAATAAACCCTTTTATATAATGTTCAAAATACTCAAATTGTTTGGTGATAGCTCACTGAACAATGATTTTGGCACTTTTATGCATGATGGGAGTTTCCATTTAAGAGATGTTGGGTGTAATTTCTATAACTTAAGCTGCATGATGGAGTGAGACCACACAAGCAACATGTAGCACATCAAATGAGTTTCCATGTTGTCTGAACTTCAGGTAATGGCATAACAATACAACACTCCATTGGTGTGCTATGACAAGCTGTTTGTGTAGTCTAACACCACCGCAAGTTGTAAGTGTCACTGCCTAAGAGTACAGTAGTTGTGAATTCAACAGTTCCTGAGTCAAGTCCCATGGAGTTGGGTACAAGAGTACAAAATAAGAGTGTATCAAAATTAGTCAACAAAATGATTCTACATTTTGGCAATCAGGTACATTCTACCAAGATATCATAGTTCAACTGATTAGTTGTGCCATAGGGAATCTTGAACAGAATTTTACAATTTATCAATTAAAAATTGAATATTAAGATGAAAAAATTTTATTTCTGCTTATAACAAACTCTGTAAATAGTTTTAGTTGTTGTTTGAATTCAGTTTGGAAAGTTAAGGTTGGATTACATGAACAATCACTGCTTCAGTGCGGTAAGTTCACTAAAAGATGATAAAGGACATTAAATGTCGATACATTTTTGTACTTGGACTGTTTGTCCTCCTCTAATCATTGCATCCAACTACATATTGTATTGCTTTCTACAGCAATGTCTAGAATGGTTCAACGACATCAGGCTTAGTGGCAGTTAGAAGCATGGCGATGGAGAAAGAAAATTCATAGTATTATTGTAATTGAAAAAAAATATTTTCATAAATACCTTGATAATGGCTCGAGGTCCACTGCCTCCCGCACACTGGCCTCCCACCGCCTCCTCTCTCCTGTTCTTACTTTCAGGGCCTCCAATTTTTTTTTATTTTTTTCAATATGCTCTGCAAGAAAATTGTAAACCAGTTAGAACACATATAATACTATATACATTGCATTAGAAATATTTTCACTTTAGTATCACTCCGCAATGGTAAAGTAACTTTTATTCAATTTATTATTATTTTTTGTAATATTTGCCATATTTCATTAGCCTTACAGACTCCATAACAGAGCTAAAAAAATAATAGGTAAAGCACCATAACAACTATGGGTATAATATAGTATACTGCGGTTGGCACAGTCACATGTTTCCCTTTTCTTGAAAGTGGCATCTTAAATCTTGATAATCAAACAAACATTTGAAATTTTCATAACTATTCTTCATTATTCTTTCCCCCAATTATGTTGAGGCTCACAAAGACATTTGATACAAAAATAATTGATAAAAAATGTCACATGGCAATGGATAAAACATTTCAATACCTTCATAATCTTCAACTTTGACAAAAAAATGTTTCTCAATCCCAAGTGCACAGCCTTTAGGGCGATTGGCAAATGCCAATTTCAGATGTTTTACTCTTATTTGAAGACAAGTTCAAGGGGGAATGGCTTCAGTCAATGGGTAAATTAATTATCTTGCTGACAACTACCAATGAATACAGATACTATCTGTATTCATTGCAACTACTGTCTAAGTCGATGGGGGCCTTGAGACTACTAATTACTAGTTTTACTTCCAATTACTATGGTTCAAGTGCTGCAGATTCATACAGATTTTATAAGAAAAATAATTATTCCAACCACAAATAGAACTGTTTTTCACTCACATTTTTCTTTATGGCCGTCACTAGTTCTTCGTGGGGCATGAAGGGGTGTACAGCCCCCCATGACACCCACGAATGCCGGGCACGGTCCCCCAGCCATGTGAGGTGGATGTCCCTCAGTGTGCGTGTTGGGTATGCTAAAAAAATGAAAAAAAACGTTGAGAGTGATTGAATAAAGAAAGCAGCTATGAAAATGAACCTTTCAAGGCAAAAATGACACACAGCATTTGTGTCAAATGGTTTGGACTCAGCAGTTTATGAGGACAGTTTGGCCATTCAGGCTACATTATCAAAAACTTTGTATGGAAGATTAGTTAACAAGAATAATTCGAAATCACTGAAAATCTAAAAAAATAACTTGTTTCTATTTACTTAATGGCTATGAATTTATACGTTCACTCACAACTGTTGAATAGAATTTATAATAAAAAATCTGAGCTGAACAATAAAAAACATTTTAAAGAAACAAATAAATTAACAAACAATTATGAAGGATGAAGTAGATCAAATTAAATTTTATTTTGATATAACTAACCCAAGATCATGGAAACTCCTGCAAGGGCTTGTACATTTAGATTGAATCTAACATTCAAAATTGGCCATAGGATTAAAATTATTTTTATTATCAATTGCAAATGGAGAAATTAAAATGAGCTATGAGTATAATTATTTATATGAATTGTAAAGGTAGTGTCTAGCTTGCTCTATTAAAGCAATAAGTACCTCCATAGTTATGTGATCGCTCAATCCCCTATAGATACAATTCAATGATTGCAGACTCAAATCGTTGCCTCAATCCTAGTGGCCTTCAACCACCAAATCAGATCACATTCACTAGCCTAGAGGGTTGTCAAAGTACCCAAGGAATCATGTCTAGGAGACTAATCACATGCAGCAAAAATATTTAAAAAATCAGTCTGATAGTCCAGGAAACGAATGCTCAAAAAAAGGTATAGAGGGAAATTCTTGGGACACAATTTTTGACTTCATAACTTTGTTTGGGCTAGTTAGGAGGTGAACATATCAAAATTCCCCGCCCACACCCCTTAAGATTGGTGGAGGGAGGGGGGTTGAAAGTCTCATTTTTCGGTTTTTTGCTTATATCTCGGAGAACATAAGTCCTACTGACATGACCATTCTATACAAAATTAAAGCCGATCAAATTTACTACAAGTTTTATCCGGTCAATTTTTCCGATTTCTTGAATAGTGTTCGAGATGTTTGCTCTTGAAAGTCTGTAATTTTAAGAAAAACGTTTTTGCTTCACATTTTTTCTCTTTTTGACCGGATAACTGTTGAATGATGCACCAAAAAACTAAATGATGGCCATAGGGTTGTAGAGCATTAAATTCCTTTCAATAATATATATCACTTCACTATTTTATCTATTTTCCTTCAAATGTTAAAGCAGTTTCAGTGTTGAGCATGAAATCTGAAGCTTTGCAACAACTGTTGACTAAATGATAACAAATGTTCAAGAAAAAGTATAGAGGAAATTCTTGGAACACAATTTTTTACTTCGTAACTTTGCTTGGACTAGTAAGGAGGTGAATATATCAAAATATCAAAAGTCCTCGCCCGTAGCCCTTAAGCCTTTATGATGGGGGGGGGGGGGGGGGGGGGGGCTTATCGTATGGCGACTGGCAGGCGCCCGCGATCTTTGTGTAAATCTGTAAACGATGTATAGCCGTATGTACTGCATGGGATAGAGTACGGGAATGAATAAAAAAGGTATGACAGAAAAGTGGAAGGAAAGAAGCGAGCGTTCACAATATCAAGCTATTTATGCAGCCTTGAAGACTGATGAAACATCAAAAAGTTACATGAATGTGGTGCGAAGCGTAGCTTCATGACTACTATGTTCAAGGCGAGAGGAGGATTATACCCTTTAAACCACAGTCCTTTTCGGGGAGAGGCGGTTGTCCTTTTTTATGATCAATTTGTAATAGTCTAGAAAAGAAGGATATTATTCATTTTATAGGTAAATGTTCAATTTTAGGTGAAATTCGCATAGCGTGGTTGGGAAAGAGTACATTGGATAGGGGAGAGGTGATAGAGTATGTAGAGGGTAAATGTTGGAAGTCACTAGTGGGGTATGTAAGAAGGGCCTGAAAATATTGCAATCACGAATCACTTGATTCAGGAATTTAATTATTAATTTGAGTATCTAGTTATTCAAAAGACATAGAGTGTGCAGAGTTTGTTTTCTTGTCTGTTTATTTTATATATTTAATGAGATTTATGTTAATTCGATAAACAAATTTATGTAGCCTATGTTTACCGCACATAAATACTTTTAGACTATATTATAAAGCTATCAACCTGACTGACAGCCATTGTCTAAGCCTAGTGGACTTTTAGTTGTATTCGAAGTTAAAAAATATGTTATTAAAAAAGATTTCTGAACAGATTTTCTGTTGTTTTATTCTTCAAGTATGTATTTTTTGTTTAATAAAGTTCACTTGGTTGATTGATTGATTAATTTACCTTTTAATGTCGATAAACTTCATTCCACTCAATGGTTGTGTTCGGTAAAACTATCACAATGTCTTATATGTACTCATATATGCACAAACATAGTCAAAGAAAATTATTTCTCATTAAAATGTTCTAGATCTTCTTTAATTAACTGTGAGGAACCTGGTCAGTGGGTCTACAAGTATATATTCTAAAATGAGTATCTGTGCTATTTAAACGTCCAGTACTGAATAGGTGTACTTAATGGTGCATATTCCGGCTAATTCGTTGGCCGGGAATGGTGAGAAATTGAAAGATTCATTAGTCAACAGTTGTTCCAAAGCTTCAGATTTCATGCTCAACACTGAAACTGCTTTAACATTTGAAGGTAAATAGATAAAATAGTGAAGTAATATATATTATTGAAAGGAATTTAATGCTTTACAATCCTATGGCCATCATTTAGTTTTTTGTTGCATCGTTCAAGAGTTATCCGGTCAAAAAGAGCAAGAATGTGAAGCAAAAAAGTTTTCTTAAAATTACAGACTTTCAAGAGCGGATATCTCAAAAATTTAACAAAATATCGAAAAATATAACTGGATAAGACTTGTATGAAATCCAATCAGCTTTAATTTTGTATGGAAAGGTCATGTCGGTAGGACGTATGTTTTCCGAGATATAAGCAAAAAACAGAAAAATGAGGCTTTCAACCCCCCTCCCTCCCACCGGCTTAAGGGGTCGCGGGGACTTTTGATATGTTCACCTCCTAACTAGCCCAAACAAAGTTACGAAGTCAAAAATTGTGTTCAAAGACTTTCCCTCTATACCTCTTCGTTGACTGGGCTAGTGACCATGCCTGATAAATTGAAATAATTTTATTTGACAGATGAGCACATGAGTCATGAACGTGTGCGAGGGTAATGAGGTGCATGATGACAAGGTGAAAACATCCAAGTCTGAAAGAGTTTAGAATTCGAAACCTAGAGGAGCAGCAGCCAGTCAGAGTCATTTCCAATCAGAGGTAAGCGCCCCAACTGACTCGCTAAGACCGACTACTTATATATACATATAGTATAAATCAATTACATTGATTGACACTCTACTCACTTCGGACTTGTGTCCAGCTGTGGCTTTCAGGGTCCCTGGTGACCACAGCAGGCCGATAAGGACCCTTCCCCAACCTGGCCCACAATAGCATGCCGACCACCAAACTCACCTCCGCTTGTGGCGGTTGGTGGCGGCGGTTATGTTGGGGAAGGGGGCGTCTCCTTCTTGCTGGTGCTGGTGCTGGTGGCGGTGGCGGTGCTGGCACTTCTACAAGCAAAACAACAAATTTAATATTAGAATTAACACAACAGGTTGGCACAGAGCACTTCAAACAGAAGTTGCCTTTCTCAATAAATACTCGAAATACAAAATTCAATCTCGCTCATATGTTATTGAAACTTTCAAGAGACACATGCTATGGTGAATACATCTCAAGATAACACAATATTATTTTGTTATAATAACTGCGCTGATGATACATTTCATTAAAAATAATGTACAGCGGTTTTTTCAAAATCTAGAAGAAAAATTGATAATTTAAAAATTTACATAAACTTTATTGTTCTTATCATTGTTTTGAAAATCTATAATTCCTGACGCACATTTTCCCATTTTATATCATTGTCAGACTCAGCTTGACAGACTGATAAAAATAATCTATCAGTAAGGACAGCAATCGCAGCACTCTTCGTTTGAGTAGTATGCTCTTGGACCACAACATAGAGTAGCTGGAAGAGTCATCCACAGTCAAAATCGGCTTGAAGGACTTTACATACACCATGTATAGTATGAGTATATTATAATGGAAGCCTACGTAGACTATAGTCCCTCTAACCAACCTCGACTATGGATGACTATTCGTACCCGACATTATGTTTTGGTCTAGGCATTGTACTACGCAAACGAAGATTGAGATAGGTTGTGATTGATTTCCTTACTGAGCTAACAAAGTTTTTTTGTAGATTAAGTTATATCAGTATGCCAAACCCACTGAAACAAAGCCATTGCCATTATTTGACAGAAAAGTTTGGAAAGCAAACACACTTGATGAAGCCGTCATTATATCTGAGATGAACATAGTACACCTCAAGCATAATAAGGCATATTATTATAATATAGATTGCTTATAATAATATAAGATTACTAACCCACTCTTCTCGGCCTGAGCCGTGCTCCATAGTTGTATACTACTTGCATTCTGAAAATTGAAAATGATAAGGAATTATAATACGTAGAATCACATCATGATGAAAATACATTTGAAGACCTGAAGTAAATTATGATCTAAGTGCCATTTTTGTCATTTTCGAGTTATTACCGGAAATGTGATCTATGTACAAGGCCAGTTGAAGTGTATTCTGATCTAAGTGCCAAACCTGTTCCTAGTAGTTATGGCTGTCACCAACAGAATGCGTGAGCTGTATGTGCCATGCAGCTCAAAGTAAATTCTGATCTAAGTGCCACGCGGAAAAAAGGCGGATTTGTAAACTATGATCCCGTTCATGACAGAAAGAAGACATAAAGAGTTCTACGAACAGCTGACATTGCAATGATTAAAAATAAAACACTACATACTTTATTTTGATTCTATTTCTTAATTTTTTAATTTTGCTGTAAAATAAAAGTTATCATTTCATCTGTCCATGGATTTTATTAGGCCCTTAGTAATCACCTGGCATAGGAGTTTAAACAGGCGGCCTAGTCCATACTTTAGAGATCAGGTAAAACCTAATCCAAGTTTTTTTTTTAAATATTATAAGCTTTTATATCATTTTAGTGAAGTTAAACTGTAATGCGTATGTTACTTAGATCACTATTTGCATTTAAAGGTTGTGGAACTTAGATCACTTTTTACTTTTTAAGGTTGTGGTACATAGATCTTTATTTACATTTGGTACTCTGGACATTGACCAGTTTTGATTTTAGATGTTTACTATTAAATATCTCTGGAGTGGAATTAGATTTGATAAATATTTCACTTGTACAGTTGCTTTTGGTCTAGATATACTCATTATTATTCCATTCTAAGTATTTAAGCTTAAAAAACCTCTTCATAAGGAAAAATTCTTATTATCTCAAAACTCATAAAATGGCACATAGATCGCAATTTACTTCAGGTCTTCATTTCATACCAATATGAATTGAATTTCATATTAATCACACATTCCACCATAATGATAAATGTTAATGAAATGATTGATTACTGATAACAGACGATTTCTCCAGAAATGTTGGGTCTGATACTTGTGAGAGTAATGAGGATAATAGTGATTGGATCGGGAATCGAACCAGAGACCATCGGAGTAGCTAAAGTAACAGGAAGGTATAGGCTACCGTGGCTTCACACGAATTATGTGTATTTACTGAGTTGGTGTGAAAATAAACAAGTTAGTAATTTAGAACCATTCTGCTCCAATTTGAAAAAAAAATAGTTTCAGAATAAAAAAAATTAATTCAATGTTTTCACCTTCCAAGAGTGCAGTCTTATTTATTACAGGAGAAATCATCTTGCTACCAACTTAATAAATTAGCCTTTTTATTATTATAAGTTAGGGCTAAGAGCAAAGCATATCCTCGCAAAGTGGCAATATGCTTTGCAGAATCCTCAAACACCACTATCATACTCAGATTTCCGTCTTTTATATTCATTTTTATTTTTATCGTTTATATTTTATTTCTGTCTTTTAGAGACCGTATTAATATTCAAAGCTTGAATGAGCATACAGCCGTGAAGAGTCATCATCATATTGTGAAGAGCAGTGGCGGTTCTAAAGGTTAATTTCTGGGGGGGGCAGACTTCCGGGGGGTTTGGGGGGTATAAAATACCCCCCAGGTGGAAATTAATAAAAAACTATTTCAGGCTGAAAGTTTTACTAATAGAAACGTGAAAAACAAGTAGGTTTTTTCGTCTTGCTATACACTATTTTTTCTTGCACAATAAATCTTGAACAGCTTACTTACTCGTAATGGAGGGTAGTGGAGTGAACATTCAGCAGTGACAATTGAACGGTTCTATATTTCTAGATTGTAATTGTTGTTGGTTTCAGTTTAGGTTGGAAATTGTAAGCCACACACACAGTTTCATAAGCACAAAGCACAGTTATGTATTCCAAAATCTTCTAAACAACTTCACAATACAGGTTTTAGACTCTTAGTACTGAATAAAATAAAATCATTCAGGGAGTTTAACTAGTGTTCTCCATAAGTTCAATCTTCTCTGGCCAACATTTTTTAATTGATCCAGGATTGCTTGAGGATTCCTCAATAGTTTTTCACGTTCCTCCCTTTCAATTGACTGTATGGCCAAGTCTGATTGTCTTCAAGGTAGATCTAAGATACGTTTAGATTCTCATCTTTCTGCACTGGCACTAGCTACTGGCAGAGTAAACAGCAGTCTTAGAGGTTTTGACCGTTGGGGATGTACAAATTAGATTGTTCCATTACCACTACCAGTAGCTCTATTGGGTTTCCCTTAAATTCGTTGAGTGTGTGTTTTACCAAACCAAGTGCATATGATAGTTCATCACAGTTTACAAATTAAATATGTCATACTTATTTGCAAAAGCACAAAAGTTTTCCTCAGATTAAAACCCTTTACTTTGAGGACTTATTGCATCAAATGCTTGAACAAAACAATCGTTTGATTCAACTCTCCTTTGCAACTTGGTGATCATGTGGTCTAGTACTTCCTAAAAGAATGTCTAATGTCTTCTCAAAAGCTATTGGGGGGGAGGCCTGTTGCCTCCCTGCCCCGGGCTAGAACCGCCACTGGTAAAAAGTATTTGCAAATGTCTTCTATGGGGCGAAATGTGTGTTCACATCTCACACAATGGAAATAGAATAGCTAAAGCATTCATATGCTACTTGCTGAAATTTCAAAACTTTTTCATTTGGCAGGTCACAATGAAACAGAATGCGACGCGGCGCACCTCTTGTTTTGCGTTTCAGATAGTTATCCCACAACGCGGAACGGTAGAGAAGCTAATGGGATAGAATAGCCTTATTCAAATCGTTAATATTCTTGCTAAAATCAATTTTCTATGCACTCCATTTGTTCAGAACATCATTGATGCAGTCAGTTGGCAGTACAAGGACCCCGGACCGTCGCACAACATGTCAAAACACGATAGTGCAGAATTATTTTCATTTAATCCGAAATTGGTTTCAGTGACTAATCAGCATCAGCTGCAGCGTCGAATCGCACTGCACCGCATTTTCCGTGAAACAGGGTAAAAGCCAAGGAAATTTTTTCTCTATGGAGAATACAAGAGTCCAATAAGGGGATCAACTTCGCGCTTCTTATTGCAAAAGTCTTTACTGGATGTAGCCAAAAAAATCATTGTTTGCGATGTTAATTCAATTTCCAATTCAATGGATTGACCCAATTCCAATTGAATCAATTTTTTGTACTCAAGATAGACAAGTAGCAAAAATAGTAGCCTTAAGAAATTTGTAACCTGAAAAAGTTGAAATTCATACAACCAAAACGTCAAGGTTGATTAGACTCAAATCTGCAAACCATTAGATTATACACAGCGTCTAATCAACTACGTCACCAATGATTGTAGTGTTCTTTTGATGAATAATTTATTATTACAGACATAGAATACAGAGATAAAGGCGAAAGGGCTACCGGCAGGAACCAAGTATTAGTAGTCTGCCCCCAGCCAGGCAGGTAACGTAATTATATAAACCCGTATAAGTTTACTGTGTATGCTGTAATAACAATTCAGTCAGTTTATTCAGCAGTGCAACTGCCACCCTCAGTCCTGAATTGGTAATATTAAATATAATTTATTATAAAAAATTACGTCTCAAATCCTTGTACTTTGTCTCCACGACCGGTTTCGACGCTCAAAGCGTCATCTTCAGATGGAAATCCTCAGTCTGAGTTGACTCTCGTCATATTAACCACTAGTACACGCAACACACACACACACGGAAAAACATCGTCGAATAATTGAAATTTCTTGAACAATAACCAAAAAATAAATAAAATAAAATCTCCCGACTGGGCCCGGTAACAACTTGCAACTGATGACCTACAACCTTCCGACCACCACCAACCCCTTCATCACAATCATCAGCGACGAAAAGAACCCGTCCCACTATCATCTTCCTCCCCACGCCCCCTTTTCATTCCTCTCGACCCTCCGCTGTATCATTTTATTGAATATCTCATTACTTTGCGTATTTAGTTTTTCATTCAAAAAAGGCCAACTCCATTTTGAAGGCCTCATAAATCTCAAATTCTTCAAGTGTGTTTAATATCAGACTTTTTCTCATAACCTTCAATACTTCCATTGACTGATTTATATTTCCATAAGTGTGGCCTGTGATCCGCAAATTTTGAATAACTATTAGGACCTGGCATGTGTTCTTTGAACCGAACTCTAAATGAGCATCCCGTCTGGCCTATTTAATGCAGTTGTTCTATACACCCCTCCTTTTTCAAATGTATCGTTTGTGGATTGGCCTATCGAGTATGCTTTGAATTTTGTCCAAGGGTATTGTTGTTTTTATCAGCGAACACAAGACCATTTGGTTTTATGTGTTCGTTGGTTTTTATATGCGACTTTATATCAGAATTTCTTGAAAATGTTACAGAACACTGGCTGAACTTGATTGTAATCGATTATCACGAATTTTTCTTCATTCCCAGACTCCTCTGTTCTCCGTCCCAAGATAACCCTCCTGTTGTACTTGCTGAGCATCTTGTCCACCAAGCTGGTCCCATATCCGTTCTGAACCTCTATCTGTTTTATTATATGGACTTCTTTGCTGTATTTGTCGCGTCGAAACCGGTCGTGGAGACAAAGTACAACGATTGGAGACGCAAGTTTACATAATATACTCAATTCAGTTAGGATAAAAGCATGGTGCTATCGTGGAGAAAGTATGTGATATGTTTGAGAGGCTTATGGTAGAAATGACTAATACGGGAAAAGTTACGGAGATCAAAATGACTAATATGAGAAAAGTGGTTGAGAAGAAAATGAACGATTTGGAAATAAATTCAAAAGAAGCGAAAACTAAGAATTCAACAAGAGAGGAATAAGTAATGGAGAAACTTCAGAAGGATTTATAAGAAGTTAGTCATGAATCGACCTACAAATCTGTACACTAAGATAAAAAAGCTTTTGAAAGTTTGAAGTATAGAAGTACCAAAACAAAGAAGATGACTTTATTAAAAGTAGACAAAGCTCGAAAGTTTATCACTTGGAAATGGGAACTCATAACAGCCTAGCTGTGAGCAACATCCGAACTTACTGAAGTTTTATTAGTTACAAGAACAACTGAATTAAATAACTTTTTAAATGCACTGATTCTTCTTGCAGACAAATGCTTCTTATAGTTTATTTCATCGAGATTCAAGAAAAATAATGAATTGCTGTTTTTGAAATTTGACATGTCGGCCATTTTCTTAACTCCGAACATTTCTCAATAAAATTTATTGAGCATAGCAGATTTAATCATATTCTGTGGTAAATGTATAATAACAGCTACCAAAATTTATTATTAGGCATTACAGAAACTGAAATTTAGAGAGAAAAGTTTCACATAGAATGATAATTGGAAGTTAAGCATAGCTTTATCATGGAATAATATTCTTACCTTATATTAATAGCAAATGGAATGAGAAACTAAGACTCAAACTTAGACCAAACTAAGAAATAGCAAAAACGAAGAACGAAAGAGACACAGGTTAGAGCAGACGTTGACACGGCAGAAGATCGCAGTAGAATGAAGCAGGTTCGTAGAACAGATGCTCACCCACTGTCATAATGTACACGAAGCATTGCCACTCAAAATAAATAGAAAAATTATTATTACTAAATCTCGTGTTTGATCAGTGATTTTCATACGTAAATATATTTCAGGAATGTATAAATGTTTGTTAAGCTCTCCACTAATTCCCAGTAAGTTCAGTGTAGGTACAGATGGTGATATAGAATTTCACATTAGAATTATTTAGTGGTTATGAAAAGGAAAACTCCTAGTCAATATTACAATTGGGCAATATTTTTTATTAAAATCGCCAATTCAATAAGTTCACCAAAAATTTATGAAATCATTAAACAATAGGCTGTTTATTTACAAATCCCAAATTGGCGCGTACAATTTGAATGTTTTTTTTTTTTTTTTTGTAGGTATGAATCCATTCATATGAATAATTTTGTACTGTAATATTTCTGCAGCCTTCAAGTTTGGAAAATAATATTTGATTCTTGATTATGGAAGAAGAATTCTCTCCAGCGATGCATCCTACGTAACTTTTGAAGTTATCTATATTTTCGCTACAGTACTAATTAATTGGAATCCAATCATCTTTCTTCTATGCCTAACTTACATTGCTTGGAACCGATTTAGCCCGTTGGCCGACCGATTTCTGAGAAAGAAAGATTCCATGGCATAAAATGGAAAAAGCGAATAATGTTTTCATTGCGTTTTAATCAAGAATGAAATCCACTCAAAATGAGAAGTGATAGAAACATCTTCATTCAAAACTGACATTGACGAGTTAGTTCGATCGTAGAGCCCTAAAATATCATCGAACACATTACTAGATTGAACATTTCAGAGCTTTCTAATTTCTCTTCCTGAAGGGTTAGACTTGTGTACTAAATTCCTATGTAGAACTTGGCACATAAATAGTTCAATTAGAACTCCTTGAGCTCAAACAATATATAGGTATCAGACAAAGAAAGACATAACAGTAGAAAAAATACACATACAACAATCACAGTAATAAATACAATAAATAAAATTGAGAAGTAGAAGCCTAGCTGCTAAGGAGAAGTCAGTGAGATTGATTGTTGAAAGTAATAGTTGTTGAATGATAGATCAAAGTATCAATTTTGAATTGAGTAAAGTTGCCTGCTATGTATCTCTTACCTCAAATAATAGTGTAGCTGCTGTAGCATCCGATTGCTACTCCATTGGCCACAGGTTCGATTATCGTTTCAGCCTGGAATATTTGTAACATCACACACTCAGATAGGAGTAGTTTGATGAACAGGAAAATATAGAAAACTTGGAAAGCTGATAACTTAATATTTGACAAAACTATATTCATTTTTTGCCATTATTTACACTTCACTGACCGCACAGACAAATCACATATTTAAAAAAGCAGCATCATCATATAGAAAATTAGGGTCTCACAAGGCTTCAAATCTGCAAGAAAGTAGAAACCAATCAAAACAATGAGAATTGTATTATTTAGCACTGCACACGTTATTTCAACGGCTTGTCAAAGATAGACGCTTCCGCGCTACATTTTAATAAGACTTCTTGTTACACAAAAAGTGCGCTGACTAGAGCGATGTTTTTAAATATATCCAACGGCTCAAAATAGATGCGAATCTCAAACATGTCCGGCCTAAAGGCTGAATGCCCTCAAAGTTGCAGTCGTAGTTACCCCGCAGAACGGATAAATATTCGAAATTTGCATTGATAAGAATGATGTTTCATAACCGGACTCAAATAAAGGAAGATGTCGGGAGCGCCGCATAAGAAATAAGAGTACTAGAAAACTGAAAACCGATAAGTAGCTAAAAATTAATGAATCACCCGTACCGCTATTGCCACTGGGACTGGACTGAATCACAATGCGGGAAATGCTGTAAGTTGAACTGGTTGGGGAAAGATACGCGCATGCGCATCAATTTAAATGATCAACACTAGATAGCGCTGACCCTCTTCCTCCTCCTCCAACAAACTATCACAACAGCAACAACAAACCCCGGTTTAGCACAATGACTAAAATATGCAGAAAGATTTCAATTTGTTTATTACATGAAAAAGTCAGGCCTGTAGCTATGCCGGGGCAGCCGGGGCCCTCAAAGGACTTAAACATGCAAAAGCAGGTCTTACACTTTGAAAAAGTAGGCCCCCGAATTCTATTTCTGCCCCGGGGCCCACAGATACCTAGAGAGACCTAGCGAGAAACTTAATAAAAAGTTGTATCCTGCATTGTTCGCCCTGAAGACTGTACCAAATCACATCACAGCTGATTTAAGGTGTTTTGGGAATGGGAAAAAATTATTTTAAGAGTCCTGATGTAGGAAAAAGATTCTGGTTCATCTACTTCATGCCGACTTTCACTTGGAAAGCACCAACTTCACAGTTCTGGCTTTGTATTTTCTATAATTTGTTAGTTTTGTCTTCAAGAATAGAGAAATTTGTATGAAACTAGAGGAAAATAATAAAATAATGTATTCATATCCAATTTACTGACTGGATCCTCTTGAAAAGGGGCTATATCATTCAGGACTCAGGTGAAGTGTGTTCCTACACTTTATTAGAGGAATGCCACCTAAGCACTGCTGAAATTTGTTGCTCTTTGTAACCAATAATAATAGAGGGAAGAGCATTGGAATGTTTCTACATTTTATCGAATGAATTAATAAGAATATATACTACCAGAGGGAAGACATAAAAATCCTGGCATTGCATGGTACACAAACGCCTTGACTAATTAAGCAAATTTTCTTCAACTCTATGACTTACTTTGGAGCCTTGAACGTGTGATGGCTATTGAGCGATTGCTTCATGGTTTGATAGCATAGACCAGGTGACTATGAATGTGAGCATGATGATAAAAATTAATCACAAAACAAATTAATCACTTGAATAATTGAATACTGCCTTACATACTACTGCAAAAATAGAATCCTCAATATTATATACATATTGAGGATTCTATTTTTGCAGTAGAATGTAAGGCAGTATTTAATTATTCAAGTGATTAATTGTATATATATAATTGGTATGTATTTTGCATTCTATTCACATAATACAGGAAATCAACCTACTTCACTATTGAATGTCATGCTCTAGAGTGGGAGATTCATTTTCAAACTTATTTTTTTTATTAATCATACATGATGCTTCATAATATGGCTGAGTCCAAAAACTTTATTAAAAAAGCAAAACAAAAATCTAGAAGTTATACTAAGACTTTGAATTAAATTGATAATGCATACAAATCTTCAATGATGTATGTGCTTTCTTCCAAAAAATATTGTATCACAAGGATTTTAATAATACAGTATATTTCTTGAAATATACTGTACTGCTTATGAATACATTGAATTGAACTAGACTTTGCATTAGAGCTTAACTTGAGACATTTAATGCCATCCAATCGTTTTAATTGTGTAGAGTTTCTTTCAACTATTCTATCAGTATATTTTTATCATAGTACATTGCTTGAAATATTTCTGAAATATACAGCTTGAAGCATGAGCATAGGGTATACATGAATGTACTTGAGTATTGAGTAATATTCACAATAAAAAAGCATTCACATTCACGTTCTTTGTATGTTATACAAATAAATGAGAATTCCTTTCAAAGATCAGAAAAGACGCGATAAGAAACGTTTAGTAAATATCGAAAACATGTAAATAAAAATTCAGCAGTACTATACAGAAAAAAAAACGAGTGGTTACTGTTCTAGGACTCATGCAGACAGCAGACATGGCCAAATTCATTGAATTTAACAATAAGAGTTGATCACGATAATAGATTACACGAAAGTCAATTTGAAAAGATGATGGATAAAAAGAAGAAAGGTATAGAATAATGAGAAAAATAAAGAGATAGAGTTATGAAAATTGAGGAAAGTTGAAGTGAGAGAAAAAGGAAGAGAAAGAAAAGAGACTTGTCTACACATTGAAAAAACTTTTTAGATACAGCAGTGATTGGTTAGAACAGTTTTCTTCAATTTTATTCATAACAGACTATTCTTTTCTCCAATTCATTTTTAAGCCTCTCATTCATGTTTCTACTTATAAATTCAATTTTTGTGGAATAGGTTTCATTAACTTATGAGGATTGAAACAGAAATGAATCTTATCCCACCAGAATCCATTGGAATCAAGTAGAAGCAGAGGGTTTGAAATTAACGTTTTATTGTAAATTTAATGACTTGCAGTCAATTTTAATTGTTAAAAATAATATTTCTACTCACTCTGACCTGAGTGAGTTAAAATTGACTGCAGGTCGTTAAATTTACAATAAAACGTCGATATGACCAACGCAGATCGTTATGGAACAAGAAAACCAAGAATTTAGAGAGTAAATAGAAAAGTGGATAGCCATGAATAAAGTTGGAGAACAAATTGTTCAACCACTGCTGTGTCTAAAGGTTTTTGTCAATATGTAGCCAAAGCTGTTTCGTTCTTTTTCTTTTTTCTCTCATTTCAATTGCTTAGTCTGCAGATAGATTTTACCCTTTCAATCAGTAAAGAGAGCTGTTTGGCTGGTCACAAGCAATTCCTTGTAATTTTAAAAATCTTAGAAAGTTCATCCGTCCTATTACTTTTGAAAAGAATATGCCAGACTCTTGAAACTTGATATTTAGCTTCTTATTACTCCTAGAAAAGTATGTATTAATTTTGTAATTTTTGACATCTCTACGCCGATAAGAATCGAACGTTATTCTGAGCCGATGAAGCAAGAAACATCTTCCGGGACAGAGCAGCTACTAAGGACTAAAAGGATCAAAGGAAGACAGATAGCATGGTTGCCTACAGAGCCCCTTGTTTAATAACGAGGAATAATTTCGGGTGGAAAGGACCTTTTTAAAATAGGTCTTTGCTACTTCAACACATAACCTTATTATACAATACATATTAACAATATTACCAATACATAACCTTTTATTGGTTTTGGTTGAAATTTTGAGGGTGTATTTATCGAATAAAAGAAGACACAGTTCAGGCCTGATGGAAGGAAAGGGTCTACGTCTAACAGCAACTACCACTCTAGAGAAAGTTATAAGTTACATACCATATTCGATGGAAATATTTCCATATTTTTAACTGGAAAATAGTTTAAAGGACACTTCATCTCCAGAACCCTCTCTCCACTCAAATCTACCAGTGCGGCTCCGGTAGTTCAGTTGGTTGAAGCGCTTGTCTGAGATAAGATAAAGCTTTAGCTGGCTTTGTTCCCTTGGGTTGTTTCTCATTCAGCCATGGATGTTCCTCATCATTCACTCATTCACCTCATTATCCACGCACAAGTCTTCAGACTCATGTAGGCAACATCAACATTAAAAAGGTTTATTTTAAATTAAAAAATCATCAAGCTGGACTAACGTGATTGTTCAGATTCAATCAGAGCATAACAACTGTTCAAATCATGAACATAAGAGATTGACCCAAACGTTACATTCAAAAGATGAAAGTGATTCATCACACCCATAACACTGTTATCTGATGATGTTGTTCAATGTGATGAGAGCATCAGTCTCGCTATGGTGCAGCCTTTTTTGATCACTTATCGAGTTCGAGCTAGCAGTCGAAGCAGGCAGGCAGACGGTTTTGTTTTTGCTTCATTATATTTTTTCCGGTCCTTGCTCGTGGTGACAAAGTGAAATTCTTATATCGCCGTTCTCTTTACGTTTGATAAAATGGAATCATTCACCGAAAACGAACAGTGTTTTGATCGTGTACTGGATAAGGTAAACTCTTTGCTAGAGGTAAAATTCGAGAAAGAAAAAGTGAAATAATGAAAAAATCATTCTAGTAGCCAGACAAGAAGAGCACCACAGAATGTTAGAGTCGGCCTAAAATTATTTGAAGGAGTGAAAAATTTTAGATATTTACGTGTTGAACTGAATAACAAGAACAAGATGAGTTTCAGCATGATAGAAAGAATAATGTCCGGAAATGGTGTGTACTTCAGTAACATGAAACTTCTAAAAAGCTCATTTGTAGACTCTAATTTGAAAATAATATGAGAGCCTAATACGGCCAGTAGTGACATATGGCTGTGAATCTTGGGCATTAACAGAAGAAGGCAAGAATAACCTTGGTGTATTTGAAAGTAAAATTCTTAGAAATATTTATGGTCGTATTGAAGAGGGAGAAGAATGGAGAAGAAGGACAAATTCACAGCTGGAATCATTGATACACGGCCGTAATATTGTACGTTTTATAAAGGCGCAGAGACTCAGGTGGTTTGGGCATATCTGCAGAATGAGTGAAACCAGAATGCCCAAAATAGTCTACAAAGAAAAACTTCACTCAAGAAGGAAGAAAGGAAGACCAAGGATAAGATGGGAGGATGAAATCAGAGAGGATATCTTAAAGATGGGATTTAAAGGATGGAGAGGGGTGATTGGTGTTAGAGATGCTTGGAGGGCTGTAGTGGGGGAGGCCAAAGCCCATATTGGGCATTAGAGTCGAAAAAAGTGAAATCCGCGAATCTTTGCTAGAATTGAAAAACATTGTTCAGTTCATTGGGACTGAATTAGTTCAAGTGAGCAACAAGATAAAAGATAATATAGATAATATACAATATGTATATGTATTGAAATCAATAGTATATCAGCAATTTGAGAGCAAAAACAAGACCCTATTCGCATTGTTTTTAGATTTTGAATCGGCATTTGAAACTGTGCCTCATCATCAGCTGTGGCGTAAATTATGATTTAGCAGCAGTAAAATCCTGAGCTTCATAGCAGAGCAAGTTTGGTAATCGAGAGCTGTGAAGGCGTGTTACAGGGGGACTCGATAAGTCCGCTTTTGTTTTCTCTCTGTAGCTATCAGATATTGAGAACTATTTTAGAAAACCAAGTGAACAATAAAACTGATATCCTCACTCTGTTGAACGCGGACGACATTGTTCTACTAGCTGACAGTGCCTCTGGTATGAGGAATAAATTCAAGTGTCTAGAGGGTTATAGCAGTGAGTTGGGGTTGAGAATAAATATTTCAAAGTGGTCCCGTTCCATAAGAGAAGGAAAAGGAGATTGACGCTTTTCCAATTCTATTTAAGCAGTAAAATAGAAACAACTAAGTTCAAGTATTTGGGTGTTGATCCAAATTCAAATTCATGCCCGCCTACTCAAATATCAATCCTGATTTTACAATCGGAGAAGAACTTCCTCTGAAAACAATCTATTCTTGGGTCAGGTGTGCGACCCAATTATGTTTGGTTTGGCTTCTAGGATTTCAAAATATCTATTTGTAGATAACAGATAACAAAAGTATTTTAATAGATTCTACAGTGTTTTGTCCGATCTGTAACTTGAGAGAAGATGAAACTATAACCCATTTTTTGATACGCTCTCCTATGTAGTATGACACAAGGAAACAATCTATAGTGAGCTATATATATATATACACAGAACTTAGTTGAGGATGGTGACAAATAAATGATTGTCTCAGTACAGAAAAGGTTGTTGTAAATGTATACTATGATACAAGGAGTGCTGCCAAGATAAGAGAATACATAATTAAGACAACAGGTTGTGGTTCCAAAGAATTAAGCATTAAATTATTGTTATTATCATATTCATCATTATTTATTATTGCTGTTGCTTATTTATTAAGAGAGTTTATTGGATTATTGTTATTGACAAAGTCAGAGCATGTCAGTATTCATCATGGCTAGAACAAGATATCTGTTTCTATATTGCTATTCCATATCATTGTTAATAGTTATTTATGTATTAAGAGCGTGAAGCGCGACTTTATCGCTCGAGCCAAAACATTTACTGCGCGACGCACAGCGGAGCGCAGTAATTTTGTGAGAGCGATAAAGAAGCTTCACGCGCGAAATACATACAATATTTTTCCTACAACTGCAGTTCTGGATTGCAACACAATAAAAGTTTGTAGTTTGTAACATCACAGACCAATGCGCGGATTTGGTTAGCGTTCGACTTTTTTGAGGTTATGTGAATTTCACGGATTCCATGATCCACCAATAAGAAGTCATCAAAATCAAAACAGAAGCGTAAAGAAAACAGCTGGCGAGCGTAAAGTACTTTACCGCTTGCGGAGCAGTAAAGAGGTATTTTACAATTAGTTTTCAGTACGTAAAGAACTACTTTACGAGCAGCTGTAGGAAAATACTTTTATTATTATTATTTCTATTGTCGATAGAACTTTCAAGAGGAAGACGATAAGTATTCAATGACTAGTGGTGTATGGTATTTATTTTTTCTTCTTTGCCCAGTATTCCTTCATCCTTTGCGAGAACCGCTGCTTCCTTCCTTCACTCGAGTTAATTATTATTATTATTATTATTATTATTATTATTATTATTATTATTATTGTTATTGTTATTGTTATTGTTATTATTATTATTATTATTATTATTATTATTATTATTATTATTATTATTATTATTATTATTATTATTATTATTATTATTATTATTAATGTTGCAATTTCTTTGCCGTTGCTGTTACTGTCACGGAAAATATATCTAAATTTTGTAGTTGAAGTTTAGTGTATGTTATTTGTATCAATTATAATTTATTTTGCAACTCTTTGTATGAGTAAATGCTTAAAACAAATAAATTATTAATTAATTTATTGCTTATCCGGTGGTTCGAACCCCACCTGAAAGTGTAGGATGTAGTGAAGCTCTACCTTTGAGCTTCAACTCTTCTTTTCAACTCCCCCTCTTCTTATTAAAATTGTACCCCCCTCAGAGGAGTCTTGAGAACCCATCCTTTTTGCACCCCCCCCCCCCCCCCTCCAAATGCTGCCGGCGCCCGTGAGTGCAAGCAACCTAGATAATACAATGTATTCAACATTATCTGATATGGTGAAAACGTCTTTGAAGTGAATAATCAAGAAAGAAAAAAATTATCTCAAAACACGGAAAGGGGGACGTAGAGCACAATCTAGATTTTTTGATAATTTAAAAAAAGTAAAATGTTGAAAATATGAAAGAGAGAGAACTCTATAGACATTTTAATTCCTTTTGTTTGTTTTATAAGAACAGTGGAATTAAATAGGAGAGGCTGCTACGATTACGGTAGATGGACAAATACAGAAATAGCACAATGAGTGGTGAAGCGGTCGTGGAGGATGATGAGGAGGACAAAGAGAGAGATTCTATCGAAAGATCAAAGTAATAGCGTTGTTGAATATGATTGAACTTATCAAAACAAATCAGGTTCAAAGCTCTGACTTCGTAATAAAAACGGTGACGCGTCTGTGCTTGGTTTCCTTGTTACAAAAGATTCAGCAATAATTTATCGTTTGATCAAAGACAGTGTTTCTACAGCATTGATGAGTGGAACCGGTTTTGCATGGAATATCTCAATCAAAAAATATAACACATATTCGGTCTTTTGAATTATGTTTCTGTTATCATGCTATCTGTTTACTTGAATATTACTGGTATATTGTTATAAAAACGTGCTCTTGATTTTTTGAGAGTGGCTTGTGGCTGCTGGTTTGAGAGAATCGTTTACGTCCCTCTCCACTAGTTGAAATACTGTTCTGAAATAGATCACTTTCTAGCTCTTCTCTAATCCAATGAGACATCAACCCAACAGCACACTCATTCATTAAAAAACACCGTTTTTAAATCAACCAATCCAATGAATTGAAAAATACCATACGAATAATTCAATTGATGGTCATGTTTAAGAATAATCGGACAAATCGAACTAATCGAAGGTAGAACAGACTTCTTAAAGAACATGTTTTCAACGTTTTAGCCAGACCGTTTTCACCGTATAGTAAGTTACAGGCTATAGGGGCCGTCCCCTAGAAACTTTTTCTAAAAACTAAACAAACAAAAAAAACATCTATAACTGAATTTTAATCGATTTTTGAAAATTATATTGAAAGTTCGTCTGTTTCCAAGGTACACTTCTTGGTTATCTTAGAAGCTTGACCACTTACAAATAAACATTGCCTAAAATTTTGGAAGTAAATCATATATTTGTTTTTTATGTTTCTCTGCACTACACAGCAAGAAACAGGAAGTCAAGATGTTGGAATTTTTTGAGATCCTCAGAATAGAATAGAATATTGTTGACCGGATGCTTGGTGCTGATTCACTTATTTTATTCTGTGGAAATATAAGCAGGTCATTCAGCAATTTCCTCTCTTGATGCAAATTTCTGCAACGAAGACGATCTTGACAAATTAACTTTAATGTAATGATTGCTAATGTAATAACTAATGACAGACTATTGCATGGAGTGAGGTGTGTTCAGTTATATTGAAAAATGTGGACATATTTTTCCCTTAGAGGTAGCAGAATATTATTAAAAATTACTAGGCTGCACAGTTGCGTGTGTATACTATCTAGTGTACCATGAGCTACTTCTAAAGTCCAAGCTCCAAGCTCCGTCCAAGTTCGACAGAGACGATTAGGAAGCCTCACAATTGATGCGACTTTTTGTATCTGAGCTGAACAAAACTTGAATCACTTCAAGCAACAATAAACCAAAAGACGAATGACAATGTGAACAGCTCCGATCATACATAAACAAAACGATGTGGCCCGATTCCCTTCTAGGCGAAAGATTGTCCCTCGGTTTTCCCTAGGTATAAAGTTAGATATAGCCCGATTCCCTCCCAGCCATTGCTATACTCTCACTGGCTCCGCCCACCCTTCCAAGTCCAACATTTTAATAAACTCTTCAAAAAACAACGAAGACAGAAGATTGCCGAAAAAGAGAAATTCATACAGAAATAAATTGAAAAGCATAAATCAGGAATCATTAAAAGAATGGAATATATAAAGCGAGTGTATTACAAAAATTGTTGGTTTTAGTATAATAATGAAATACATATATGTAGGATAACTCTTGAATTAAAATCAAAATCACTTTTCGTAATTCATTCGTTTATTTCTTTTCACAGTAGTACTTTTTCAACTTACGTGTGGAGCTTATTCTATCAAACTAAACTGTTTATTATTTCAGTTTCCAATGGTTACTCATATGTAATAACACGATCACATGTTTGAATGTTTACTGAAATGACCTACCCTATATTCGGCCATTCTGACAAGTGGCTTGTCCTCAAGCCGTGAACATAACAAGAAAAAGGAAAATAAAAACGTACGAAACAAGAGTCGTGCAAAATATAGAAGAGCATAAGAATAACATAAAAATCACATGGATTTCCATGACTTCATGTATTCAGCACAAGTGGTGGTTCTCAATGGTCCTTCATGGTCACCAACTCGCTCTACGTCATAGGTGTCGTTTGTTTTAGCTTTAGTGATTTTGTATGGTCATAAAAGCATTCCTTTTAATTTTCTTCCAGGGCCAATTTGTGTCCTCTTTATTGCAACGTAGTTTCCAACGTTATATTAAGTATTATAAACTTAAAAAACACTTTTGAATGGAAATTGACTCACGTTATGGCGTAACGGCCGTTTCGCTCTGTTGTCTAGAGCATCATCAGACGACCCACAGTACACTGATTCAAGGCAATCTTGCAATCAAGACATATTAGTGGAAACAAGATGGATCTTCAACATCATAGTTATATTAAGGCTTAGGACGTCGTCTATCATAATTTTTCTTATTTTCCGCTTGTGTCTTCAAAATCTGCTCCTTTGCGGATTTCCTCAAATCATATCTTTCCTTTTCAAATTGTGCTTGAAGTTCACCGTCTATCAGCTCACGAATATTGTCTAATTCTGGGTTTCGCATTTTAACTCCACAAAGCAATTCAAAGGGTGTGGTGCCAATGCTTCGCTGATGAGTTGAGTTCAAAACTGTTTGTAGCTTATCAACATGTTGATACCATTTTGTTGGATCTTCTACTGCAAGTTTACCTAAAACTGGTATAATAGTTCTATTTAAGCGTTCGATTTGTCCATTTGCTCTTGGCAGACCTGTGGTAATTGTACAATGTTGAATTATTATTATTATTTTTTTTTTTTTAGGAAGAAGCCCACATAGGTCTGAGACCTGTGCGTGGGTAATGAGTTGGATGATGGTGATTGATGAGTTGGACCTACAGTTTTAGGTGGGTTCCGAACCACCGGGAAGTGATTTTACAGCAGAGAACAGTGTCTTTTTTGCTGGCCAATCTAATCGGTCACCGTTACGAACGGGACCTACGAGAACGCAGCTTATCTCTCTGATTGAACAGATACCAGCTACGGCTCGTGGCTATCACTTCCCATTATACAGGCTGATCAATAATAAAAGAAACAAGAATCCAAAAAACTGTACAATAATGCAGAAAGAAATTATAAAAAGAGCAACTAATCACTTACAAAAACACAGTCCAATTCGTTATTTGACAGTCCCAAATAATATCACTTAACAAAACGTCTTTAAACTATTAGTAAGCTGCATAAACAGTAAACACTTGTCTCTGCACTTGACACTGTCTAAAGACTGAATAAGGCACTGTTTACTCCACTAGCACGAGATCTGTAATACAATCTGTCACGTGGGTTTGTAGAAAACTGACTCACTGGTTCACGTGGACTCCTTTATATAGCTGTTGTAGTTGTATAATTCCAAGAATTGGAGCTCACCAGACACTTCGAGAATCTTCAAGAAACATGATCTCGATCGTTCAAGAAGTCTGAAGAAATCACGAGAAGTCTCGAGAAATCAATTGACTCAGAGAGTTGCAGACTTGAAGAATAAGAATGACAAAGACATCTAAGGAGAGAGAATTAGAAGATCGGATGAAGATCAGTCATTCACGTCCAACCATGAAAACAATAGAATGACATAAATAGAACAAGTGTGTGATTAACTGCTTGTTTGCTCTCGTAACAATATCAACGTTAATGGCTAGTTAGCTAGCCATTTCTCTCATTTTTCAAGAGCAATTTTACAATTTGACTCCAATAATTACCTTTTTCACTGCCATTTCATTATCCTCACCTCTCTTATTCAATTCTTTCCTTATCCGATAATGTCCCCAAGCAAGAGTATTGCATTCAAATGTTTCGAACGCTAAAACTGCGTGATAGAACTTTGTCATAAAACGTTTTCTTTGTCATAGAACTTGTCCTAATATTATTAAACAGGGTCTAATAATCTTATCTTCAAGAATTGAAATAAATATTTATTGTGGTATTATTTTAATTTAAAGAAAACGGTTGGACATGGCGACTTATGTCAATGAGCATTAGACATGGCGACTTATGACAATGAAAATTGTACATGACCAGTTTTGAAAGTTAACTTTGTCCTGTACGATTTTTCTGTCATAAAAGACAAAAGAGGTATACCATGATAGTTTGAACAGTGATGTTTTCCATGAGAAAATTATTCATGATCATTCAAAAATAATCTGTTTTGACACTTAATATTATTGTGTTGAGAGTCTGGTTATTGAGTGAAATAAAGTCATAGTGTGGGTGTGTAAACATATGACGGATATGATAACAGCTTTATGTGCAAACGCGCGCACACACACACACAATTTTCGCCAATTTCGAAATGTGCATCAACCCTGTTGAGTTTTAGGGGGGTTAAAATTTTCAAAATAATTTGAATTGGAGTTTTTTGAAAAATCATTCACCTGAATTGATAAAGCGTTTCAAGCTGAATAAAATTATGTGTGAGATTTTTTTTTAAATCACTTCTCCGGAAATCAGGGGCCAAAAACAGAATTCCCAAAGAGGTCCGATAGTATGGAGTTGATCTAAAACATGCCTTTTCAACCTAAAATGACGAAGTATGACCAAATGATCATGTTCAATGAATAAAAAATTCAATTCAACCAAAACTTTCAAATGTGACTCAAATTCTATGTATAAAAGTATAGTACAGTACAATTTTGGCCATGAAATCTGAGCAAAGTCAAAAAATGCTTATAATTCGTTTCTATCTTAATGTATTACTCTGAATTTTCATGGGAAGGTTAATGGTACAAACAGAGATATTCTTGAATTTTTGTAAAATTTTCCCATGCTCCGTAACCCCTCCACTGTCAAAAATATGGATTCACCTCTTAAATGATAAAAAATTCGAGATGGGACACTGTAACTCTCAGAACAAGATGTTGGTCAACTTAATTATCTTTTGCCCCACAAATGAATTTTTTTCTCCTCTCCGGGGTTGGTCCAGGGGTGGTAACTCGGGAATTTGAAATGAGAACATACATATTGTGATACATCATTATAGAGGTCTCTTTGAAACAAAAGTGATGGTTTTAGTTAAAAAATTTTAGATTAATAGTATACAAAATGGTGGCCTATTAAAACTTTTGGTTTGCTATTTTCAATCGGCTGCCATTTTTTATACAAGTGTCATAGATATTTTTCACTGACGCCATTATTTTTGTTTTGAAGATTCCTTTCAAACAATGTACCACATGATAGGTATTTTCATCTGAATGTTTCAGTTACAATGAAACACCTCTTTAAAGATCTTATGAAACGAAAACTTTTTCAAATGGAAATACCTATCGTGTGATTGAAGGTCTCTTTGAAGCAAGGCTAATTGCACTTATAAAAATGTCTATTATACTCGGATGAAAAATGGCAGTAGATTGAAGATGAAAAATTTAAAATTTCAAACGGCGTCATTTTGGATACAAGTATTTTAGAATTTTCTGACTGGCGTCATTATTTTTTTAAAGCCCTTTAAAATGATGTATCAAAACATGGGTGTTTTTAAATGAAATTTTGGAGCTCCTAAAGAAAGGGTTTGAGAATTATTTGTGTGTCAAAAGATAATAAATAAATTTGTGTTTCAATAACTAAATTTTGAATTTTAACTCGAATAGTTTATTATTTATAAAGGTAATTCCGTATTTAAGATTCACTCTGTATACGGCCTACACAATCGTTCACATCACAGTTCATACAGTTAATCACAGTTATCAGATAGTCCTCTATCTGATAACAAGAGAATTTAAAAAAATATTACTTTCATTTCGAAAGGAAAAACACAAAATTTTCTTTGAAAAATCGATTTATTTAAACTTTTACTTCCTTACTTTTTCCCCGCCCCTATGCACAAACAGTAAAGTTTTTGACAATTTATTATAACCATTGTACTCGGCTCTAAAAGTTCTATAACATAAAAATAAAAGTTACAAAAAACTCATTAGTTTTATTCAAAACTGACCCCAGGTTACAGGAAAATATTTCCAGTTATGTTTATCAGATTTCCGCCAACGGATAGACCCTCCTCCCTCCCTAAAATTACCCTTCATTTAAAATCTTCTCTCCTCAAATTGAACAGTTTGAAAGCACGGGTAAAATGGGCTCCATATATAATGGGTTCTTTCTTTGGAATTTTGAGGTTTAAGATTTGAGGTCCAAAAATCTGCAATAGAAATCCCCTTGAAAAGCAATCGGCATAATGATAATCTTTCATATCAGTAAGTAAAATCGTCATGAGCGAATGAAAAATATAATAATTGAAGTTTATATTTTCAATATTTGAACTCCAATTATTTTTATTTCTTATTCTTATTTCCAATCTTTGTCCAATCATTCGCTACTCCTCTCTCTCCGAACAGAATAACAGCATGATTCAATATGTCGCAAACTCTATAGACTTTATAAATATGTCGCATTCTTAATAATACAATAGAAGGTCGAATGTTGAAGAAGATGCAAATAATATTGTGATGATAATGAGACTTCTTGTCAACACATCAGTTTTAACTCTAGACTTGTGAGCTCATCAGGCTTGAGCAGTATGAGGGAGAGAGTTTATGAGAGAATGAGTGGGAGAAAGAGTGCGCGAGCGGGAGAGAATGAGAGAGAGTAAGAGCGGACGAGTGCGAGAGTGAGTAGAGAGAGAATGAGTCATGTTAGCAGAGCCAATCTATATTTTTGTCAATACAGTATGATCAGGTTACAGAAACAGAATACAGAAGCTATAGTACAGTATCTGCATTCCTTGCTATCACTGCATACTTCCCGCCAAGTAATTATTTCCCGCCAAGTCTGACGCATCTATATAATTATAAGAACACTGTTCTTATTATATATCGATGGAATGACGATAAACAATACAAGTTCGAACGTTGAAAGCAGCGTTGCCGATTCATTCCAGTCCAAGTGTTTTGAATCTTCTCATCATCAGGACACCTCTGTCACTACATCAACACTCACCCAGCCCTATCAAATGCTGCTCATGCTGATAATCTATGTGCATTAAGTAATATATAAACGAATGCAATTTATTGATCATTCCTTACAGGTAGTCCCACCTGGTCATTTGTGCTATGTTATGGGAAACAATGGCTCTATGGCTCCAAAGCAGACTCATATGATTGCTTTCTCGTTCTAAAACAATTTTGAATCAATTTTTGAGTGATTTGAAAATTCTCATTTGCTCAGTCTCTCACGGAAGCCCTTAAGGTTTCTTTTGGGGAAAATTAATAGGGATGCTTTGAATCCTGCGCTACCTACATTTCTGTGATGCAGCGTTTTCGGGTCCATGTTTGTATAATCCTTTTTCACTTTTTGATGAGAGTAATTTGGCAGGTTCCTCCTAAAGTATTGGCTTAGCGATGATGGGGGGGGGGGGGGTCCGGGTTACAAACCTGTGTGAGCCTGTAAAAGAGGCCCCAAAAACGAGTAGGGAGGCACCAATAAAAATACGATATCAGTTACTGGAGGTAAAATTTTTCATACATGAAGAGTAAACAATGTTACGGCAAGAAAAAAGACTATAATTTTAATACTTTTATTAACTAACGAAAAAATACTTTTAAGTTAGAGAGGATGGGGTGAACAAAGCAAGTTTCCTTAGACCTACGTCAGGTGGCCACATCAATAATCAAATTTAAGCAAGTTAGTGACAAAACAAAAATAAAATAAGGGGCCCCAAATTGTCCAGCTAGGGGCCATCACGGCCCCTTTTTTGTCCAGTTTAGACCTCTAGAGACCCCTTAGGAGCCTAACAGACCCTAGAGGCCCTTGGCGCCGCGGCCTGCAATCCACTAGGCCTACAATGAAAAAAACTTGTTTTCATTATCATTTTATGAAGTTTTGTAAAATATCCCACTAATTCAAAGATTAGGTAATCTCGATTCTTGTTTTGACTGGCATTTTTCGTTCACTTCATTACCCACTTACTAGTTTCAGAATGATGTGGGAATCATAAAATTTGTAGTAGTAAATCTTGTAGCACGTTCCAGCTAATTTCAATTGAATCCACACCACCTACATGATGGCCTTGGATATTTCTGAATGAATGATGAGAATAGCTGTAATCTTCCTCCCTCTTTATTTCTGAAACAAAGCTTTTCCAGACCTACATTCATGTTAATTTTTATTTTCTGATTTTAAGTCAGAATAATCTTGCAGTCTTTAAACACTGCATAAAAAAACACATGATGGACACATTTTCCCCCTATAGATGATTCCCTTTCAGAAGCCAAATAATGACCCCCCTCCACCGCAGAAACTTTATTGGGCAACAATCTCATAAATAATGGTCTAAAATATCCCAATCTAACCCCCCTCCCCACTTAGCCCAGGCAATGAATGCAAAAAAATGGCCATTGTCGTAACAAATTAGGGGAAAGCTGAATTTTTGCAGGATGTTAGTATACATAGTACTTACTCAAAAAAACCAAAGTCCCGACCCCCACCCCGCTTGCTTCCCCCACCACCCCCCTATCAACATTGTAAGAGCAGTACTTCAGTTAAAGGCTTATAACTCGGAAACTAATTAAGGTATAGTTGTGATTCTCATTCATTCAATAATCAAAACTATTCTCTAAAAAATATGTCATATACATTTTCTATGTAGATAGCCTAGTTTTTCAGTAAAAAAATAGTTTATAGAAAAAAATGTCACCACGAACCACAAAAATCAACTTCAACTGATCATATCGTTTTAATATCGCGTTATTGGTTGTGCCGTTCCTTACAAAACTTATAGATAATTTAATAAGCTTTAAAATGATGTGTCTATTGATTACTATAGTTCAAGTTATGGCGTCATAGTGAGTGATGAAATAGTAGCGGACACCGCGTCGCCGAACCCTACAGCACTGTGTATTGCATGGCGCTTGGCTATCCAGCCCAATCCAATAAATAATTATTGTCAGACAAGCAAGACTATATAAGCCAATCAATAGTACACGTTTGAAAGTACATTTTCCGAAAAGTCCCCAAAAATCCCCCCTCATCTTTTCCCCCTAGCCCCCTCAAAGTTGAAAATTTTTCTAATTATTGGAAATTCGATATCTCTGTAACTAACTATCGAACAGAGTTGATTCTTCTTCCATAATATCAGTCATATAATGTTCTGCAATAAATGTGCTGTTCACTTTGCCGGTAAACCTGATAGTTTCTTTTATAAAAATTGAAATATCTTCAAAAGAGAAATCTATCAACTAGATTTTTCATTATTTAGGGGGACATTTTTGTATGTCAATTTACAGAAAATAGCGTTGAATAGAAGTTATAGAACTTATTTTTATGAATCCAAAGATGTGTATAACAGCATACTGACGATTATTGATAACGATTTGTTATGATGAGTGGTGTAGAGGGGGGGGTGCCCCTTTGCTAACATTGTTGGGCCCTTCTCTCAGGAACGGTATGTCGCACTCCATACCATTATTTTCTCAGCTCTTTGAGGCCACATTTGAGAGATAATTTGGAATTCTGCTTTAAAGGGCAGTATAGGCTCCCCCCTATATCAGACATGGGCACACTTTTGAAGGAGGGTGCTAGATGAAATGAGAAATTATGTGGGCGGGTCAAAAAATTTATTAGTACTCATTTTTTACATTTCAATCATCAATTAAAAATTCAAGTCTCAATGAATATTATCCTAAATAATTAAAGATGTAGTAGAAAGACTCTTGTTTAACTCACGAATGGATGCAGTAATCCAACTGAGATTAGCTTTAGAAGCAATCTGATTTTTAACCCATCTTATCAAAGCAAAAGGTGTCAGGGGGTACTTCTCCACAATGGTTTTGGTAAATTAGCGTTTAAAAGCAGTAATTTAAGCAGCTCTAGACATCATTTCACTCATTTTGACGCACATTAGAGTATGAAGCTCATTTAGTGCTCATATCATTTGAATGTCTCACTCAATCATGCTATTTATAGATGGCCTTTTACATTTAATTTCACTTTTATATTCAGTTTGAAAACAAGTGAAGTTTTTTTTAATGTTTCGGTAGTTATACTTATGTCTGGTATTTTTCACTATTTACTCTAAAAGCTCAACTTCTTTTTTGTTCTGGATAAGAGTGATGTCACAACTTCATTGACACTAAACATTCCAGTTGAACCTTTTTGATTGTGTGGACCTTTTGGCATTAATCAATAATGAAACTACAGTAGTTTCTTTATTTTGTAACTGATTACCAATTTCAAGCATCTATTCGTTTCAACATATGAAAACTTCATCCAATGACAACAGAGGCAGGAAACCTCTTGAAACAATGAACAAGAATTAGGCCTATATCGTCATAATACAGTAATTGCAATTTGAGTCTTTCTTCCTTCCCTGTCGATTTTACGTTGTAAGCGGTAGCTCAACTCTTTAGTAAGTTAACTCATATCTAAACACTGAGAGCAAACTGAGATGCGATAATATTGTACTGCGAAATCGAAAAGATAAATGAATAAATAACCGTTATCCTAATTTAGCAGAGAAAATATATTTTTTACATTACCGTATATTTCATATATTTCTTATAACTTAATTTGCATGTGTGATTCTAGTCTTCACTCGAAATCATGTTCCGGGCTAGCTCACCCAGTAGTTTGCCCATGGGTAGTTTGCCCATTACTGCCCTAAAGTGTACTTGGAAAATGACGATTTTCATTATAAATAGTTTAGGCCTATAACTCGTAAACTACTGAAGAAGGAATTGCAAAATTCGTCTGAAATTAATTGTAGGTAAAATCTTTTTCTGTCATATCCTTAGTAAGAGAACCACTGAAAACACATTTTAAATCAAACTAAACAATTCTATATGTAGGTTTTCCCGATAGTACAGTCATACAATTTGTTGGACAAAAAATGTATAGGACACAGTTATTTTAGACAATACAATTATCTGAAACATACCAATGGCATCTTTGTATCATGTATGAATTTCGAGTTATTGTAATTCAAAATGTTGAAAGATTATGAAAAAATTGAAATTTCAACTTTATGAATGATTATAACGTTCTATTCATGCTACAAGCCTGCCGTTGGTACCCAGTTTTGGGTAATTGTATTGTCCACAAGAAAGGTATCCTGTTTATTTCATGTTCGACACATGGTGTGGCTGTAATATCGGAAAACCTAGAAAATCACCAAAACTTTTGCTACATATAAAACTGTTTAGCTTGATTTAAAACGTGTTTTCAGCAGTTCTCTTACTGAGGGTATGAAAGAAAAAGATGATACCTACAGTTTGAGACAAATATTGCGATTTATTCTGCAGTAGTTTACAAGTTATAATTATTTATAATGATGAATCATCATTTTACAAAATAATGTAGTATAAGGGAAACCTATACTGCCCTTTCAAGTAGAATTCCAAACTATCGGTCAAATGTGACATTTTACATATGAATTGAAATAGCCTCGAAGAGCTGAGAACATAAAGGTGGAGTGTGACAGATGTTAGCGAAGGGGTACCCCCCTCATCAATACATCTCTCATCGAACAAATCATCATCTCTAATCGTCAATATGGTGTTATACACATCTTTGGATTCATAAAAATAAGTTCTATAACTTCTATTCAACGCTATTTTCTGTAAATTGACATACAAAAATGTCCCCCTAAATAATGAAAAATCTAGTTGATAGATTTCTCTTTTGAAGATATTTCAATTTTTATAAAAGAAACTATCAGGTTTACCGGCAAAGTGAACAGCACATTTATTGCAGAACATTATATGACTGATATTATGGAAGAAGAATCAACTCTGTTCGATAGTTAGTTACAGAGATATCGAATTTCCAATAATTAGAAAAATTTTCAACTTTGAGGGGGCTAGGGGGAAAAGATGAGGGGGGATTTTTGGGGACTTTTCGGAAAATGTACTTTCAAACGTGTACTATTGATTGGCTTATATAGTCTTGCTTGTCTGACAATAATTATTTATTGGATTGGGCTGGATAGCCAAGCGCCATGCAATACACAGTGCTGTAGGGTTCGGCGACGCGGTGTCCGCTACTATTTCATCACTCACTATGACGCCATAACTTGAACTATAGTAATCAATAGACACATCATTTTAAAGCTTATTAAATTATCTATAAGTTTTGTAAGGAACGGCACAACCAATAACGCGATATTAAAAACGATATAATCAGTTGAAGTTGATATTTGTGGTTCGTGGTGACATTTTTTTCTATAAACTATTTTTTTACTGAAAAACTAGGCTATCTACATAGAAAATGTATATGACATATTTTTTAGAGAATAGTTTTGAGTATTGAATGAGATGAGAATCACAACTATTCCTTAATTAGTTTCCGAGTTATAAGCCTTTAACTTAAGTACTGCTCTTGCAATGTTGATAGGGGGGTGGTGGGGGAAGCAAGCGGGGTGGGGGTCGGGACTTTGGTTTTTTTGAGTAAGTACTATGTATACTAACATCCTGCAAAAATTCAGCTTTCCCCTAATTTGTTACGACACAAAACATTCATTGCCTGGGCTACACTGGCAAAATTTACCTAATACGACATGCAAACCCCCAAACCAAAAGTCTGGGTGCGCCCCTGCACCAGCGTCCCCTAATTGCCTTAGCTTTGGGCCTTCAAAGGCCCCACGATGCTGGTGAGTCTCAGTATTTTCAGAGCCCCGAAACATGGGTTTGAAGGTCCCCCAGACCACTTGAATGAAGTTGACACAGTAGGCTTCAAAGGAGAAAAGGTCTCTTAATATTTATGCAGACGGGCTTGAAATGTTCATTTCTGTTACTGTTCAGATCTGATACCCCATAGAGTTTATAGTGATCGTTAAATCTGTCACGCCGTGAATCAATCAAAAAAATTAATAATTTATAATATTTTTATTAATGATAATTAATCAATTCATAATATGAGGGAAGAGGTTGATAACCACAAACAAAGCTTAGAGTTGCACTTAGAGTAGTTTAGGTGTTCTTTCACCATCTCTATGTTATTACAAAATTACTTTAAGTTAAAAGTTTGTAATTGGATGTGTTATCAATTCACTTGCAAGTTGAATCAAGTTCCATTCAAAGTCATAATAATTTTTACACATGTTACATACTCCAGTATTAGTGAATAGTTCGATGCGAATTCAAGAGATTACACAAAAATAGAAAAGAAGTTTATTGCTCTCTCTCTGGTGCCACACTGTGTTTTCCCTAGCTTCCACAGCTTTTCATGGAATGATTTCCAGTTAGCACTCGAATTTCATCTTTAAATTGATAAAACGATTCAAATTAGTCACACAGAATCTTATGAGTACAGTGGGCAACTAGGCATAGCTGGAAGACCTATTCAATTCGTTGGGAAATCAAGTCATTAATTGAAAATTGGTGTTTAGGGTGAAGGTGTAAGAGGGAGCCTCCAGTCACAACTCTGCCCCGGGCTACTAAAATGTCTCTGGGTGGCCCTGATTGTAATAATAATTAGAAACCACTAGAACTTGTTAAATTGGCACTATAAAAGCGGTTTTTTATATTTCATACATTAAAATTTGTTCGCAACTAATTAATGAACAAACAATGTACGAAAGTGGGTTCAAGTTCTTAGGAAAACGAGTAATAGAAGCAATAATTTATTCAATTTAAGCTTAGACTTTTCCTAATGTATGAACTTTATTTATTGGATACTCCTGTAAAATTATTGTTTTTGAGTCTCAAATCAAGCTCTCAACATCGAAAATTTAAAAATTGTTCCGTAATGTGGACTAAATTGAATGGATTTAAGCTTATCTAGACATGCGCCTAGAATCTCTTGGAATACGATTCTAGAGGGACTATTTCTCAATTTTTTTCCCGCGGGAGGACCCCTGGACTCCCCTCGCCTTGGACTCTCCAGCCGCCCCGGGGGCCACCAAATCTCGATAAACCCCCCCCCCCACCAATTGAAATCTTTTCGCTACGCTACTGTCCTAAAGCACTGTATGTTCGAATAAATTCTACATACAAAATTGACATAGTTCTGATCATTTGGAATACATATCTTTCCCCTGTTTCATCCTGTAAATTATTATATACAAGGCTATCTGAAGGCTTGAAGAGTTTTCAATAAATGACCCTGGACAACCAGGAAATGTTTTATACAAAATCGTTTCTCGAGCCTGCAGGCTCGCTTTGTGTCTTGGCCGTCTAGCGCAGCTGAGACATAGCACTCTTGACCATGGTGGGGAGGAGATTAATTAGGTATACAGAGTTTTAAATAAATGATTCTTATTAATCAACTCAATCCAATTGATGTATACAAAATTCTCATTTTTGCCACGTAGTTCTTGAGGAACGGTGATCACTAAATTTTCAAAAATACGCTTAAATTGACAATTTAAAAACTCGACAAATTAATTTAAAAAAAATATATTTTTTTGAAAATAATGTTCAAACTCCAAATTCATTATGTGTCTAGCGCCTGAACAAAACATGACTGTGCACCAAATTCCAACATTTTAGGCCACGTGATTCTTGAGAAACGGCGATCAACGGAAATTTCAAAAAAGAAAATTGTTTTCGGGCGTATTTTAAGGAAGTTTTGGATTCTTCCCTTAATACGCGTCTAGGGCCTCAACTGATCATGAATTTCTACTTTTTCAGCCTCAAGCTTTTTGTGTAACTGTTATGAATAATTGAGCGAGTGAGTGAGTGATAGTGATGGTGGAAGATTGCAGTTATCCCTACAAGTTTACTCATACTAAAATCTCTAGGGCCTCTATCAAGGTGGTAAATTGAATTGGTGTTACGAGAAAATGAGCTGAAAAATAGAATAGCACATGTACTGTGCTAATAGCACAACTTAAATACTGTAATTAGTCAGATATTCTTTTTAAGACGATGACATGAAATGCTTGTTCCAAGTCGATTAACAAGATTAATTGTCAATAAAACGGCAATTTCTTCGTATAGAACGTGTAGAGGATTAAATTTTAAAGATAAAATGTAAAATGACCAAATAGCCAAAATTGCACTCAAAGTCGGGGTATATTGTACGCACTTGACACACACTATACACAGACTATACACACAAGAATATAGCCAAGTCGCCAGAGGATTTTAGTGGGAATTCCTGTGTACACCTATGAATGGGTTTCATATAAAATTATCTGAAATATCTAAAAAAACAATTTACATACCTATAACTACCATTATTGTTGACGTTGGCCTATGCTGCTATGCACAACATACATAAAAATTCAAATTTAATAATATTTTTCATTTTTAATATTTTAGAGTCAACCAACTTTGCCTATTTGTCAATGAATCGAAAAAAAATTCATACCTAAGTTGTAGAGAATTTATCCCTAAAAATAAATTGCTCAATAACTCAATAGTCAAAAATACACCTAAAGTTCTTAAAATCTGATTTTAAATGATCAAGCTTACTGATTTTGCAAGGTCTACCTGCTATTCTTTTGTGTATAGTGTGTGTACAGTTTGTGTATAGTGTGTGTAGTCGCCAGAGGATTTTTATAGTGGGAATCAAATAAGGTAGTTCTGAATTTTGGATATGTTGTTTGGGATGATTAGAAGCTAGAACCCAGAGTTTTCGTCATCCCCTCCCCTTTGCGTTCCCCCCATCATGAAAAAACGTTGACAATTCGACACTTTATTCAGTTTTTGCTTATATCCAGAGTTTTCGTCATCCCCTCCCCTTTGCGTTCCCCCCATCATGAAAAAACGTTGACAATTCGACACTTTATTCAGTTTTTGCTTATATCTCTTTAGTGGTTCATCATACTCAACTTTAGTTAAATAAATTGTGTAGATAACAAGATCTTATAAAATAACGGTTGGCACATTTTTTCTGTGCGACCAATACGAAAAGAGTTACAGGGCCTTAAAAATTGAGTAAAATTGAGCCTCTTGATAAATGTTTACATTTCGTAACTGAGTGAAAACTGACTCTAGTGGATTGAAATTCCAGGCAGTTGTTGATATATTAGTTGCCTTTGAAAATCATACTTGGAAGTTTTTGGCATCAACACTATAGGGGAGGGGCGACCACAAAAAGGGAAGTATCAATTTTCCTAAATTTCCGGTTGAAACACCTCAAACAATATAATTACCTGAGAATATGGTAATTGTAATTTTCATCTGGATTCTTTTTTCTCAGACTCCAAGCTATCAGAAATGCTATCATGCCTCCTGAAAATGTGGTTAGGGGTAGAGGAGTGATCGGGGGTCCCAATTTGTCACCGAGTTCGGAGTCCCCTAACTTTTGAACGGTTTATCGCATTGTAACCAGCTATAGCACATTCTTCTCAGCACATCAACGCAGTCTTTTCCATATATTACATGAAAATTAGAAATTTTACCAGCGAGCACGTTCGGACATGTTATTCTATACCAGTGGTTCCCAAAGTGGTTCACACGGGGACCCGCCAGGGGGTCCATGTCAGTGAAAAATAAAATTGGGGGTCCATGATATGTTAATGGGGGTCCACCATAGTGAATGTCTTTGGATCGGGGCGTGGTATATGCTATGTACAAACTAATATCAAAACGGACACTGTATATTTCTAAGTAAATTAGGATTTTTACTCACTTATACTGGAGGTACTGGAGGTATGCATTTCACTTCTAAACAGAATCTTCATCAGCCTAGAAGTGAAATGCAACCCTCTAATATCTTAAGTATACGTGAGTAAAGATCATAATTTGAATAGGAATACAGTGTCATTTTTTATGTTAGATTGTTCGTCATGTTTTTCGTAATGGAAAACATCACAGAGTACCAGTAGGCTACTTATGTACTTGTATAATACTGTTACTGTTATACGTACATGCAAGCAAGCATTATATCTATTTGAAAACATTTTTAAATCAGAGAATCATCCATACTTAGTTTTCTTATATTTGAAAATTATAAGCCTTCACTGGTAGGTGACTAAACAGCTCAGGTTTACCAGATATAAATTTCCGTTTTTAGTTGTATTATCATGAGAAAAGTCAAGCCCCATATCCTTCAATTATTTTCTATTATATTTCAAAACTATTAGCATTCACTGGTAGGTCACTAAACAAGTCAGGTACTTTAAATTTCAAGCTATTTTCAGCAATGTTGTTATAAGCAAAAGTCGCCTCATATATTTTAAAGTTATAAACAAAAGGAGCCTTGTATTCATATTTCAAAAAGGAGCGTTTATTGGTAGGTCACTCAACAACTTAGGTAGGTACCAAACTATTCAAGTTATTTCAGGTTTATTATTCTGAGGAAAAGGAACCTAATGTCTTAAAATTAACAAACCATACCGTCTTTCTTTAACATTCTAGCAAGCTCTTGTTATTCAATTAATAATTGTTCAAAATTATTCTGATGGAAAACAAATCTGTGCACAATAAATTACATTTATTTCAAAAATGAATTCTAGCTATAGTATTGGTGTTTAGTTTTTATTTTCCACGTTTACAAGAACTTCTAGGAATCTTAGTAGTCTATTCAATTCTAGTAAATTTGTTCTTATCTTTTGATTAACTTTTTTGGAATCAATTTTTAATATTCTTGTTAGAACACTCCATTACTGTCATTTGCGTAGCAGGGGGGAGGGGGGGTACCAGGTTAGAACCCCCCTTTAGACTGTGAAAGAGGCCCCAAAAATGAGTAGGGAGGCATCAATAAAAATACGATATTATCGGTTACTAGAGGTGAAAAATGTTTTCGTATGTGAAGAGTAGCTTAAATAATGTTACAGCTAGAGAAAACTATAATTTTAATACTTTAATTAACTTAAAATAATACTCTAATTAAAGCTATAGAGGGGATGAGGCGAACAAGGCAAGTTTCCTTGGGCCTTAACGTCAATGGGCCACATCATTTTACAAATGTAAGCAAGTGATAGAACAAAATTAAAATAAGGGGCCCAAAATTGTACAGCTAGGGGCCTCCAGGGCCTCTTTTTTCCAGTTTGGACCTCTAGAGGCCCCTTAGAAGCCTAACATCCTAGAGGCCGCGGGCCCTACGGGCCCGTTTTTATTGCCAGTATAGTCATGCGAAGTAGAGATTCAAATAGGCTGCATCTAGAATATTTTTAAATTTCAACGTTTCTACATAAGTGTCCCCTAATTGCCTCGGCTTTGGGCCTTCAAAGACCCCACAATGCTGGTGGGTCCCAGTACTTTTGGAGCTCCCAAACATGGGTTTGAATTTCCCCAGAACACTTGAATGAAGTTGACACAGTAGGCTTGAAAGGAGAAAAGGTCTCTTAATATTTTTGCAGACGGGCTTCAAATGCTGATTTCTGTTACTGTTCAGATCTGATACCCCAAAGACTTTTATTGTGATAGTGAAATTTGTCACGCCATGAATCAATCAACAAATAATATGAGGGTTGATAGCCATAAAAAAGCTAAAAGTTGCACTTTCAAGAACTTGAGAACAATTTTTTTCAGAATACCCAATGTTTTGAGGCTCTGTCACCATCTATTTATGTAATTACAAAATGACTATAAGTTAAAGTTTGGAATTGGATGTGGTATTAATTCATTCGCTCTTTGCAAGTTGAACCAAGTTCCATTCAAAGTCATAATAATTTTTATAATTTTACACATTTTAAATAACGGTATTCCAATATTAGTGAGTACCGGTAGTTCAAAAGATTACACAAAAATAGAAGAGAAGTTTATTGCTCTCTCTGGTGCCACTCAGTACCCTTTTCCCTAGCTCCCACAGCTTTTTCGACGAATGGTTATCAGTTGGCTCACATTCGAATTTTATCTTTAAATTGAAGAAAAAATTCAAATTAGTTACACAGATTTTTTTACAGAAGGCAACTAGGCATAGCTTAAAGACTTAAGCAATGCTAGTTGGGAAATCGAGTCATTAATTGAAAATTGGTGTTTAGGGTGAAGGTGTAAGGGAGCCTCCAGCCTCAACTCTGTCCCGGGCCACTAAGATGTCTCTGGGTGGCCCTGATTGTAATAATAATTTGAAACCACTATAACTTGTTTAATTGGCTTTATAAAAGTGGTATTTTTTCAGTTTTTATGCATTGAAATTTGTTCACAACTAATCAATTAACTATGGTAACAATAAACGAAAAGTGGGTTCAAGTTCTTAGGCAAACGATTCATAAAAGCAGTGATTTATCGAATTTAAGCTTTCACTTTACCCAATTTATAAACTCCATTTTAATAAATACTCGTATAAAATTACTGATTTTGAGTCTCAAATCAAGCTCTCAGCAACGAAAATTCAAAAATTTTCCCATAATGTGGACTAAAATAAATGGATTAATGCTTTTCTAGACATGAGTAGAATCTCTTGGGATACGATGTTAGTGGAACTACTTATTAAAATTTTTCCGGGGGAGGATCCCCGGGCCCCCTTCACCCTAAGACCCCCGGGGGCCCTCAAATCTCCAATAAGCCCCCCATTAAAATATTTTCGCTACGCTACTGATTACTGTATCTGTATCGCTCTTTTGTCACAAATTTGATGCAATATTCTAAAAAAAATTAATTATATTCACTGTTATTATTTTCCACCTCCTCTCTTCAATTCTCTCTCTATCACATTTCATTAACAATGAGTGTCGTGTTTGCCCACATTGAGCAGCCTTGCTGATTTTAATAGATGCGAATGTTGCAATTACTACAAAGGACACAATGCTGATAATAAAATACCGCTAAAAATACAGCCATTATACTTCTTAGGTTCCATTAATACTATTTCATTATAACCAAAAACAATATGCCATCCTATTTGATTGTTTAAATTCAAATTAGACTATATTACAAAAATTTACTAAGTTTATGGGCTTTTTAATGTTTTCTTCACCACAATTTGAATTGGTTACTGTGAGCAGTAGTAGACCTACTTCATCAGCTTTAAATACACATTTCAACTTATAGTTTAAAAATAATTAATGACATTTATGCAGGGGGTCCACCTAAAACCAAAAATCATGGCAAGGGGTCCATGAGGCAAAAAAGTTTGGGAACCACTGTTCTATACCATAAAAATTAATTTTTTAATGTTGAAATTGCTCTTGCTCAAAAACTACTCAACAAAAAAGCTGAAATTGATCTTAAAATGTAGGGGACTATCTCATTTTTCACAAATTATTGATCGTTTTACAACAAATCATTCAGGTCTGTGAAGTTAGCCCCCCCCCCCCCCCATGAAAGCACTAACGTTGAAAATAGTATTAATGGTTAGTGCTTCGTTAGTGCTGGTTAGTGCTTCAAGTCCCACCGTTAGTGCTCTTTTGGTTCCAGAGATATATGCGAAAAACTCTGGGGGGGTGTAAATTCATGGAAGTTAGCCCCCCCCCCCCCCCAGTGGAAATACTCAAGCTATGAAGTTGAAAATTATGTCCATCGTTAGTGCTCATCATTGGATCAAGTCTTATCGTTATAGCTCTTCTGGTTCCAGAGATATATGCGAAAAACCTTGGGGGGGGCTGCTAACTTCCATGAAGTTAGCCCCTCCCATGATAGAAATACTGGAGCTATGGAGTTGAAAATAGTGTCAATCGTTAGTGCTTCGTTAGTGCTCGAAAATGATCCAAAACTCATCGATAGTGCTCATTTAGTTCGGGAGATATAATTAAAAAACTTCAGGGGGTCACCACGCCCTTTTTGAAAAAATTGAGCTAAGAGGTCGTAAATGGTGTCAATCGTTAGTGCTTCGCTAGTGCTCAAAAAAATATACAGGTCTCATCGTTAGTGCTCTTCTGGTTCATGAGATATAAGCAAAAAACCTTGGGGGGGCTAACTTCCATGAAGTTAGCCCCCCCCCATGACAGAAATACTAGAGCTATGGAGTTGAAAATAGTGTCAATCGTTAGTGCTTTGTTAGTGCTCAAAAAAAGATACAGGTCCCATCGTTAGTGCTCTTCTGGTTCATAAGATATAAGCAAAAAACCTTGTTATAGATACAATACTTGAAAACTTGAAAAATATGTGTAAACAACCTAAGGGGGTCGTCACCACCCATTTGATAAACTTCGAGAAGTCTAGAATCAATCATTTGTGCATGAATATGTTTCATTATGTAATTCAAATATTATAATTATAGATTATTTTTTCAAATCTTTATATCAATAGAGGAATTTCCTCAAATTTTTGTTTTAGCCCAAGCAAAATTTAATTACAAATATATAAGAACTATAGTTTTAATCATTACTGGCGTTCCTCCTAGTTTTGCCTGGGATTCCAGTTTGGAGTTATTTTTTTCTGTTGGATTACTCATTGCAGTGGTCACAGAGTTACGAAATTGGGAGGATGAGTAAAATACCTAACATATACCATAGTTTATCATTAGTTTTTCAGATTCATATTAAGCTTACACACAATAAGTAGGCTTACCATAAATGTTAAGAGCCAACCCCGGACACTGTTTAGAGAGCAGATAGAGGTGTGTTGAGAATACATTATGATGATTATGTAAGATCAGAAGTGGAGAATAGAATTAATAAAATTCTTGGAAAATCTTAGAATAATACTGTGTTCTTCTAATTAAAAAAATGTTAGTGATAATTTATTTATTAATTATACGTAAAAAGTACTGGGTTTACGCTCTTAACAATGAAAATATTTTATTTCAAAAGGCGTTCATGCGCTTCTTCCCCACCTGCAAGAAAACCCCGGACAAATATCAACCCCAGACATTTCCACGGACGCGAGCTCGAGACCCGGACTGTCCGGGGAAATCCTGGACGTATGGTAAGCCTGACAATAAGCAAGCTCACATGATGCTGGGTAATTAGTAGCTGTAATATTGATTTAGAGCTAATCTCTGGATCATCTATAGTATCAACATAGTAACATTATCATGTTATGAGCTGTTATATGAGCTTCCTGCATCTAAACACATTTTGAAAAAGTAATAGTGACCGTAAGTGAAAATAATTTCAACATTAATTTTGAAAAATCTGAAAGGAAAATGAAAAATCGGGCTCTATGGTGCACCGAATTGAGTTCAATAGTTTTTTTCAAAATTAATAGATGCCCAGCTGAGCCATTATGACTTATAACAGATTTATTTATATCAAAATTGTATTAAGAAATTAAGAACCCAGCCACGTGTACAGGAGCAGTTTCAATGGATAATTTCCTGCAGCTGGGATTGTGGTGTCTGGTGTGGAAACTAAAGCTGCGAAACGCATCACTCTAAATAATGGTTGATATTGCATTGGAAATAATTTAATTGTAACAAGCCCCAACATGTGCTTAGTTGGCCTATGCACGTGCCTTGTTTATTCTTCCTGTTGGACAAGAACAAAAATATTCTTTACTACTGTACTTCTATAATCGCTGATGCTGCTTCAACCACCCAGCTACCAGACTATAAATTGTATATGTATTGTAAATTGTATATCTAATGTAAATTGTATATGATTGTAATGATTTGTATATGTAATATTGCTGATTAAACTCAAATCAAAATTTATTGTATTCTTTTTACTCATACCTTAAAACCAAAATACATATTGTTCATTTAGCTCTATTTGTTTTATTTCCTATTATCATTGTTTCATTGTGTGACAAAGTAAAACTTGTTTTCTCTTGATAAGTCAACAATTGCATTGACTTGGGTGATATACACAGTGAATTTGCTTTGATTGTGGTGGCTGTAGATAGTAGAAGGGTGTGTATTGATTAATTGCCAAAGAATAAAGTGTTGGAAAGTGTGATAGCTAAGCTACGTTCAGATGATGACCGAGTCATTATCTTCATTTCATAGACCTTGATGCAGGTATCAAAAATGCCTATCACCTATTAATTGTCGCAAATCATTTCTGAAAACTATTGGAAAATAGGAAGGATGAATAAATTTAATTGTATTTGAGTAATCAATTGTATTATAGAGGCTAAATTTTTATTCTACATTATAATAAAAGATAGGACTCACCTAGGATTTTCAAAGCACTTGCACATGGAATTTTAAAAAGCATTTTTGAGTAAGCACATTGTAGGCTAGATCTTTTTTGTGCCAGTCCTCAAGTTACATTGAATTCATTACTCTGAGTAGACTAGTTAGTAGAACTATTATTGCTCATCACTATGTACTGTAATGCAAAGGCATGTCTTACTATGGGGTAATTCATCAAAACAAAATCTTGATAGGGTGTTTAAGATCCAAAAGAAAGCAGTTAGGTGTATAGAAAGAGTAAATAGATTAGATTCATGTAGGCCGTTGTTCAAGAGACTTGGTCTCCTAACTGTACCCTGCTTATATGTGTATGAAGCTACTTTATATGTAAAAACGAATGATATTAACCAAAATCTTGATGTACATGATTATAATACAAGACGCCGAGGAGATTATCACTTGGTGAGTCACAATAGTAGCTTATTCAAACAAAAACCTAGTTATATTGGTAGGAAATTCTACAACAAGCTACCGCAGTTTTTGAAGAGTCTTGAAAATATAGAAATATTTAAAAAACAATTGAAGAAATATTTAGTTGATAAAGCTTTTTATAGTGTACAAGAGTTCCTTTCACATCAAAATTAAGCTTCACCTCAACAAATTGGGATTAATTATGGTATCATGGTATCTAGTGTATAATATTGTTGATCTGACTTGTCTTATACTCCTTAACTGGAGTCTCCAAGACGTAATCTACAAAAAAAAAAAAAAAAAAAAAAAAAAAAACAAAACAAAATGTAGTATACTATCTCAGCTGGATTGAATGAAATGAATGGAGACTGAGAAACTGTAATAAGTATGATATAATTTTTTTTCAGTCAGTTTGAGATAGAGAATAATTCATATCTTAAAGCTATCGTGTACCAAATATTCATGATTTCAAAGTTGAGACAATGACTGTTTTTCGGCTATTTAAGACAGGTGATATTTACAGCTTTTCATAACCATCACAATATACATCAGTTGTGTAGAGAATATTATATTGTAACACAGAATACTAAGATATTGTGTATAAAAGTAAAAAAGAATAGAATATTTAATAAGTCATTAATACTCATAAAAGTCTTTAGACCATCATTTAAGTATGCATGTCAGCCGGTTACAAGCCTGTAGCGTTAAACCATCCCTCTTAATGAAAAGAATAAAGCTGATTTTTTAGAAGAAAGCCTTGCTAAACTGAATCATTTTCAGGCACCGCTTCTTCTTTTGGTCTAATTTTTCTTTTTAGTGTCATTTTCAATCTCTAATGATCCTGTGTGATATAATATACAGCCGTCACGTATAAATTCAGCACCATGCAACTTGTAGCTGCAGATATTACTGATTTATGGGCAACTACCAAAAGATTAAAAACTTCCCTGACATCCTGTGGACTAAGTTCATGAAATACCTTACTACTCTCTGTTACAATATAAAATAAATATACAATAAAAACTACCTTTAAAAGAGAAGTGTTTTCATTCACTCATACAAAAATACTGTACACTTACTTATATTCATAATATTATCACCCCTAGTAGAATTATTGACATGATACAAAACTTGTATAATTTCGTTTAAGCATTAAAAATTCTTTCGCATTATCTAACATCACTGACTCGAAAAGTCAAAATCTTAAAAGGTAACATTCATAAAAATTATCTTTCATATAAGTCTCAAAGTACCTATATCCAGTTCGAGAAACGAATAGAATAAGGCCGGCAATAGACGGACTGCTTCAAGCAGTCGTAAGTGACTGCAAAAGTGCAGTCGATTTGCAGTCGAGCCGACTGCAAACCGACTGCTTGAAGCAGTCCAAAGGCAGTCGGTTTGCAGTCGGCTCGACTGCTTTTGGACTGCTTCAAGCAGTCGGTGACTGCCTTGTTGAATAGGCGGAGTAGAGTTGAGACTGCGGAGAGCCTTCCATAAAGACAATAAATTATTAATAAAATTACTGTGAATAATTTTCAAGAAATTATTGGAGCACAAGTTAATTGAAGAAGACACATTTAATCAAATTTCTGAATATGGTTTAAAACAAATTTAATAATAGTCTGAAAAATTGGTAAATGGATGGAATGAGAAATGGATCCTCAAAAAATAAATTATAATTAATTTAATATAATAATTCATTATTCTCGTCATACAAAGATGGCCACTTGACATGAGAAAAATACAAGAAATAGTAACATTACAGTATATAAAATCACAGGGTTATTAATTACACAGCAAATAATTATAAATCAATAAAAAGATTGATCATTTCATAGAACAAATAGTAATAACCAGCCCAAGTACTAGAATTAAATTCTTGGATTTCTTGTTCCTTAACGATCTGCGTTGTTAATATTAACTTAGTATTGGAAATTTAATGACTTGCAATCAGTTTTTGTAGGTGAATAAATAATAATTGTACTCACACTTGGCCAAACGCTTTCGAGTTCTGGAAACTCATCTTCAAGGCATTCTAGATCGGCGATGTTGGTTAGAAGAATTGTGGTTTTTGTATCATATGGTCAAAAAGTATGTGTGATTAAAATTTAATTCATTGAGCATCTAACCAACAAACCAATATCGCCGATCTAGGATGCCTTGAATATGAGTTTCCATAACTCGAAAACGTTCGGCTAAGTGTGAGTACAATTATTATTTAACCACCTATAAAAATTGACTGCAAGTCGTTAAATTTACAATAAAATGTTATTACTAGAAATATTGAATAACGATATTTTTATGAAAAGATAGAGCCGGAACCGGATAGAGTACGGTACTGCATCTTTTTTTAATAATGATTTCCATGAAATCACTGGATGGACCCAAAAATATATTTTAGTCCTAAACAGGATGATTCAATATCTTGAAGTATTTATTGTAAGTGACAGATTCACTTTAAATAACTCCTAGAGCTTAACATTACTTAAAATTAGGGGGTAAACTAAATCTTAAACGAGCAAAGTTCAATTAGGAGAAAATTATGCAAAAATCAAAAATATAATAAAACAGGATCTTTGTCTTTGAAGAAGAATCTAGTGACAAAGTACAACTAGTTTTGAAAACAACGTGCCATGTTCACAGAACGCATAGCCTACGAAAAACACACAATGAGTGAAATATGAGAAGTGATGTGAGCTGTCGAGTGGACTGCTTGAAGCGGTCCGTGTATTGCAGACCGACTGCATTTTTGCAGTCGGCAGCACGGCGGAACTCGACTGCAAATGGACTGCTTGTTTTGTTACCGACCGCAACTCGACTGCTCATGCAGTCCGTGTAGTGCGGTCTTGATTTTAACATTGAAAATGCGATCCGCCCAACCGCGACTGCTTCAAGCAGTCCGTCTATTGCCGGCCTAAGTCTTTTTCTATATAATTACGATAAATTGGTGTTCAAATCTAATATAAGGTATAGTTTCATTCAAGAATTATTCCATATAAATTCTTTCACCCTGAATATTATTTATTTCTTCACATCAAAAATTAAAAGGACAAAAATTGAAGCATCGTTTGGTAAATTTATAAACCAATAATTCAAATATAATTACCAAGTATTATAGAAGTAACGATTTTCAAAATGAACAATAATATTGAATTCCCATCTAAATATGTGGAATATTCACAGACCCTATAAGACGAATAGCAGGGGAAACAAGCTTACTCCCAATATCCTCTGTATGCAAAATTCAATCATTTTTAAAAGCCCAATTTTTTTAAAATTTTCTTCAAGTTAATGTGTATGATTCACGGCACAATCATAACGATTGAAGGTTGCATCACAGAGGAATGTTCTCTTCGATAAAAAAATTTCCACATCCAGATTGATGCTGGAATATTCAAAATCAAATACATGCTTATAAACAATTAGATAAAAGCCTGAAGAATGAAGGGGGAGGAATGGAAAGTTTGAATATAATTGAAGTTCAACGGTACTGTATCTAGAGGATTTATGAATCTTTCATCTTAATATTTTTTCACTAAATACTCTCTACTTGGAAGAATTAACGTTCCAGTAACTGTGAGATTAGTTGTGCTACTTCCAGTAACTTTTTCGGATTCTCTGTCGTATCACTGCTTCTGAAACATTTCTCAGAGATTACTTATCCTTGAAACATTTTTTTGTGATGCAATAAAAAATATTATTCAACTTATATTAGAAAATGAGTAGGAATTACAAATATTTTCAACGTGAGAAGTTGAGTTATGTTAAAAGCGAGAATCTAAGTTAGGAGTGTGAAGTCAGCAGATTAGTTTCTAGTTGAAATAGAGTTGGCTCAATCCTAAACTGAAAATTATTGAGCTTATTAATAATATTGCGAAACTGGTTGAAGATGAACCGCCATTCCTTTCATCAATGAGTGTTGTGTACATGAGGTCCTCTCTTATCTCTTCGGTATCCAACTTTAGATGTTGTTGAGTTACATCATTGTGCAAGGTACCATCAGCTGCAGGCATGTTCTTAGATGTTTCCAATCCAGAGTCCAATTTCACTGCAAAATATAAAAACAATTATTTCAGGTTTGGTACAATCATTCAGTGAACACTCATAAGACGCCTTATCCCATCAATTATTCTTCCAATTTAAACTTAAAAACACTTTTAAGTGGAAATTATGACTCACGTTATGGCGTGACGGCCGTTTTACTCGGATGTTAAGAGCATCGTCAGACGACCCACAGTACACTGACAGAAGGCATAAGTTTGAGTATTATGGATGTTGGAAGTGAATGATTAGACGAGAGGTTTAAAATTGGGATTATTTTGTCAAAAAGGGTGTAAGAAGTTAATTTGGTCATTTAAAAAGTTGTCAGGCTGCTGCTTTGTGTGTTTATAAATTTCGTATTGCTTTAAAACAAGTTTTAGAGTGCTTTAAAGCAATACGAAATTTATAAACACACAAAACAGCAGCCTGACAACATTTTAAATGACCAAATTAACTTCTTACATCCTTTTTGACAAAATAATCCCAATTTTAAACCTCTCGCCTAATCATTCACTTACAACATCCATAATACTCAAACTTATGCCTTCTGTCAGTGTACTGTGGGTCGTCTGACGATGCTCTTAACATCCAAGTAAAACGGCCTTCACGCCATAACGTGAGTCATAATTTCCACTTGAAAGTGTCTTTCAAGTTTATATTATATATTAGTGGAAACAAGATGGATCTTCATCATCATATTCTTCTAATAATAATGGGTGTTTCAAGAATGATGCAGCCCTGAGATCAAACAGCAGAAGTCATGCATGGGGTGAATTTTCTGTGCCCCAATGGATATTCAAGCAACATTTAATTTAATATCAACTATCTGAGACACTAATAATTCATGACCAATTGCACGATTATTCAGTCGAATATTTTGAGTAGAAACCAGAGGGTTCAGTAATTGTCTAAGACGAGGGCCCTTGGAGAGTCTAGCCGATGGCCCAAATCTTTATCAGTCTGGTACTGGGGGTGAGGTCGCTAGACAAAATCATAGTCAAGAATCAAGGCAAGATCCTTGGGCACCAAAAAACTATGTGTCGGCCCTGCATGCAAGCACGATTTAATCTGATAGCAATTACCTTTTTCAAGCAGACTATCGCCTTTATAGTTCACTTTGATGAAAGAGGTGATGGTCATTTCAAAGATCTTGTTTGGATCATGTGGCATCTGTCCTACAGCCCTCTTCCTTCTTCCATAGCCGATTTGACCATTGCTACATTCAACCTGAAAAATATTAATAATCAGAATGCTTGAAGAAAAAGTAAAAACAGCAATTTTTTCCCTGATATTTCTGTAGGCGCCAACATTGGACCACGCTTACATCACTTGTGCTCAATGGTAAAAAGCGCCAGTAGCGTAAATCCGGGTTTTCCCAGCTCCGTACTTTTTGCGTAGCGCACTGCGCACCAGCATTTAACCTAACCTGACATAACATAACCTAACCTATAACCAGGCGCAAACTAAAGAATTGTGGATATCTGGCCCATAATTACCATATGTTGCAGATAATTTTGAGCCGGATTCCCCACAATTATTTAGCTTGTATCTGGCAATACTGGTGCTCAAATGCAAAAATGCAGAGTTAGAAAAACCCGAGAGCACATTAAAATTCAGGGTAGATCAACATTTTTAGTTGACCCCTCAATGACTGAATTGATAGGAAAGTGTCTTATGGGAAACAGTATATTTTTCATGACTATATTATTTGTAATAATATTTCCACGAACTATATTTAAGGTTAGCTAGGTACCTAATCAATATTTAACGCATTTCTCACTCATACGGGCCATTTCAGCTCAACCAATTATTGGAGGGGAGGGGTAGAAGATGGCAATCGTCAGACAGATTAAAACAAATATACCTGGACTCCTAGACTTTTGGCTGAATTATGTTACTGTACTTTTATTTAGTTGATATGTTATTCCAATATACATTTTGTTCAATATAATAACATTAATGTCAGAACACGCATTTTTATCATTTTTGAAATCTTTGGGTTTATGGCTCTATTGTATTTCCCAAATGACACCACTGTTCTGTTCGCTTCTTGCCTTCTGACCTATGGGAGGATTTTTGCTTGTTGCTCTCCCACCAGTGGGCGTGTCTTGTTTTAGCTTTCAGCCAATCACAGACCTTCAATGAAGGTCATCCTATCAGAGGCACTTTCTACTTCAGCCAATAGTATCATTCCGTTTCTAGTATAATATTCAGCTGCTCTGAACTTTATTTTTTGTTTGTTTGAGATTGATAATGGTGTAACAACCGAAACTTTACGGGTTTCACAGGTTGTGACAGCTTCAAGTCTTATAATTCATTAATCAAGTTATATCTACTTCAAACTTGGAAAAGCGTGCATTTAGGTCATTTTCATAAACTTTGTTAAATATTTCAAAAGTTTTCGTAGTTACCCACTTCTTACTTATTTTATTTGATTTCTCAGCTAATTTCACATAGAACCTGAGCAGATTACAAGTTAAATGAAGCCGCTACAAATTTCTGATAAAGTAAATTGATGGGACTATTAGCTTCCGCCATATTTAACTCTGTAGTGAAGCATTTTCGAACACACTAGTTGATATGAGCTTTTTGTCGTCAATTTAGTGACCAAGAAAGTATCGGTAACTTTATGGGAAGCACCCCATGTATAATCACCTAGTAGAAACAACATGAAATTATTGATAAGACTTCACCTATTGCTTGAGTTTCAAATGATAGAATTTTTTGAGTAGAATGATAATTGTTATTATTAATAATTAAAAACATATATTTTTCTTACTCCTCTGCATTTGTCCAAGCAAACATTCACAGTTCCTTTGAACTGCACATATGTCGACTCTGGGAATTTGAATGCTCTAAATTTTGCTGCAAGGAAATCTCCATCAACAGTATTGAAATTTTCAAATAAATAAGGATCCACCGAACACCTGCGAAGAGAAAATTGAGAAAAATATCAATCAAAATGATACAATAATGAAACAGACAAAAATAAAACTACAAAATATTGTAAAATCAATCAATATAAAAGTTAGTAATGTTAAAAAACCTTCCCTATCAAACATGAATATTAAATGAGATGTATAGAATCATATAATAAAATATATGAGATATGATATAATAATGATGATATTATTATTATCATTATTATAAAGAATATTTTTATTATTATTCAATAATAATAAAAATTTAATAATAATAATATTATTAATGATATTGGACTATTTATTATAATAATGATATTATTAGTCAGAGCAGTCTGAGAATGAAAAAGATATGAAGTTCGCAACTTTGCTCATAACAATATGTAGCTCAAAATAACTAAAATTATTTACTTTTTATGGTAAATTCAACGAATTGCTGTCAATTTCAATTAATTGAGAATAAATAAAAATTGACTGCAAGAAGTTGAATTTACAATAAAGAGTGATCTTTATTCTATATTTATTTCTGAATAAGAGGAGAACTCAATTCTGGAGATATCGGTTGACTTAAAAACAGCGCAAATCCTGATATATAAATAAATTTAGAAATCCATTTTTACAAAAATCACAAGTACAATGCATGAAAATATACATATCATTTTCCGATTTTATGAATGAAAAATAATTTTGAACAAATCATCCCCGCTAGTCCGCATTATATAAGATATGGAAAGGACTGTATCCAAATAAGAACTCTGTCCAGGTGATGCATTATGACTGAAAGGCAAGTTTATTCTTCTTCCATTCTGCAAGCAAATTGTAGTTTCCTTCTCCAAACAATAGATGATTAGGAGTGAATTGATCCATTTTAGATGATCTTGTGGCATTGGTAAATGCTAACAAACCCAATGTGTTCATCGGGGAACTTGACGATATTGTCTGCAAAAGGGATGTGGAAACTTGCTATCATAATATATCACCTGGATAGAGTTCTTATATGGTAGCAGATTAGGAGAGATGATTTGTACAATATCAATATTATGGGGAAGTGATAGCCGTGAACCATAGCAGGTATCTGTTCAAACAGATTAGATAAGCAACGCTCTCCTGGGCCCTCTTCGTAAGGGTGAACTGAAAAAGACTCAGTTCTCGGCTAAAAAATCACTTCCCGGTGGTTCGGAATCAGCCTACTCATCAACCACCATCATCCAATCCGTTACCCACGCACAGGTCTCAGACATATGTGGGCTTCATCCTTCAAAAAAAAATATTTGACATATAAAAAAGGAAGATTAGATGATGTTCATGGACTATTTTTGTGATTCTTGTAAATGTTTGATACTTAAAAAAGGAAGATTAGATGGCGGGCCGCTTAGCGCAGTTGGTTGGGGCGTCGCAACTTCAGCTTGCTGTCGTTTAAGCGGTCGTGGGTTCGAATCCCGCTTCTCCATCTCAGACTCATATGGGCATCATCAGCAATAAAAAAGAACGTGTTCATGAACAATTTTTGGGTTTCTTGTAAAAACACAATTCTAAATTTGATATATAAAACCGGCGCTCTTTTTGGATCACCGATCGTAAAATATTTTACAAAATTCAAAGTTTTTCTAGCTATTCTTATTGCTCTAAAATGTATGCTAAATCGTCGTCGCATTTACCCGTTGAAAATGATTGTTTCCTCTTGTTTCTTAGTGTCAGTTACTTGCATGTAACTAACAAGTAATCCATAGATGGGTGCTGAGCTTTTGTCCAAGAAAATCTCCATTTGCAACGGTGTACCAGAGTTGACATTCAATTCACCAGTAAGCAATTGGCCACCCTGTCGCACCCCAACTCCCAACTGGGGTTCAGGTGCTCTTGATGTTAGCGAAGTTGTTATCTCGAGATCACTGTAAATCAGATACAGAAACAGTGGCTAATAAAAAAGAAAGAATCAAATAAAAACGTTTTTATAAAACAAGCACAATAGCTCTTATATTATTTATCCTGAAGAGTAATATATTGTGATGTATATACTAGTACTTCTGTGATTAAGGGTGCTTGCAAAGAGGAACATGTACTCAATTGATAATTACTATCGCAAAATTAAACACAATCATCAGACCGAACCCTTGATTCAGTTTACACAGTCTATTTCATGTCTGTTTCAAACAAAACGTCGCTCTTTTTAATATTACTGTGGCTGTGTTTCTATTTTTCAGACAGCTGATAGCTCAAATCAGATCAGATTCCACATGTCTGATGAAAGAATTTATAGAGCAATATTAATTAAATTTTTATAATTATCATTTATTTAGTAATCACTTGTTATTATATTTAATTGAAATAATAGAAATAATTTGTTTCTCTCGAACAAATATGTTATCCTTGCAAAGAATCAACTGCGAGGGCTTAAAGGTTATCTTGAAATCTGATTCCAATTATTATTGCAAATGATGGAGAAGCTCATTTTAAAAATCATTTGTTTACTATAGAAGAAGGCCTGAAAGGTACCTTCCTTTTTTCCTCAGAGCCTTGCTTTTTTCCTTTTTAAATATCATTCGAATGCGAGCAAATTTTGAGAATCCTCACGTCATATACATCGCAAAATTCATAGAATTTAATCCACGCGTTTAGCCGTAAATGCGTTACAAGCAGACAGACGGATGCAAAACGGTTGACTTGAAACAGAGACCTCTCTTCGTTCGGTTAATTACCATCACATGAATATGCTTAATGTTTTCATCAACGAACGAAGATCCATGACAAAAAAGATTGTCATGAACCAAACTTATGTTTATTGGTGATAAAAGTGAGCAGTATACAATTTTATGTACAGGAGGAAAAGCAGAATCAGTGTTTCTACTAACTTAGGCTAAAGTAGTTATTTCAATAAATTTTAACCAACCTGTTTACAGTTGATTGATCATTTTATAACCTGTTCAATTTTATGATGACGCTTTTAAAGCGAGATCCTGCAGCAAATTTCCCAAATCAGAGAGGAAACTTTTATGAGAAAATTGCAATGCCTTTGAGAAACAGCCCTTAGTGAATTATTGTTATTCCTATTGTTTCAATTTTATTGTCCGCCATAAAAAACAAATAGAATGTTTATAACATTGATATAATGTTTAGTTAAATATATGCTCATTTTCCTTTACTGAAAAATAATCTTTCTTATCGGATACAGTCAAGAAACGTAATTCAATACTAAACATGAATGTTGAACATGAAAATGCAATCATGTTGGCTTGAATAAAACTATTCAATTTTAGTGCTGTGCTCAAATGCCATTTAAGGTAAATGCCATGACCTGAAATAGGAATCTTTCATAAAAAATCCCAAATCACAATTAATTATTTTAAAAATAGATATTTAATACAAAAATAGTCTTTGAAAAATTAATATAAAGCTGAAATTGGAAAATCTCTGAAGATTTATTCATCTCTTTGCAATGATTTCTATTTTATTCGATTTCTATTTCAGGAATATCTAATTCAGCGGTTAAAGAGTAGCCTACTCAAATGATGATAATCTTTGTTTCAAAAACCAAACAACTGATCATCATCATCATCATTTAGCTCATTACCCTTGCACAGGTTGTGTGTGAGCTTCATACTGCGAAAGAAGAGAAAAAGTTCTACAGTGACATGTTTGGAAATCAACACAACTTTTGTATCCTTTTTTGTATTTGACATAAATGAACTTAATTCACCTCAAGTCACAGTAAATTATATGCTAAATGATAATTTCAAACTGACTCAGGCTCTTGGAATCCAGCTGGTAATACATTTCTCCTCACTATGGTATGGTTTATCTGATGATCCGGGAATTCTATACATTTCACTTGGATGATCTCCTTTTGGTCTTCTGATTCGACAAATATCTTGTGGTAATAGCTTGTTACGCCCTGGAAAACATGGGAATAATATTATATATTGTGAAATTTTTTTTCATTTATACGGCATTCTCTCTTTGTTACTCTCAAGCTTCAAAACTGTCTCAACTTTGAACTATTGGAAAGATATTAACTAAAAATTTATTTTGTAGAGGAAATTTCAAACTTTGATTTCACTTGAGTACGGAAATCAAAATCACATAACTGTCCAACACTGAGTACATTAAAATCCTTAACAATTCTGTGGAATATCTGACTGGTTTCTTCAAGAAGATCTTGATAATTTTTTTGTGCACCAATATTAAAGACTTAAGAATAGAAATTCCGCAACCACCCCCGCCAACTATCCCATATCGTACAATTGACTGTACAAGTGCCAAAAACACCATTCCCACTTGTTCAATAGTGAGTATATTCCTCAATTGAACAAACTCGTGTAAAATTTTCCTCAGCCTGGAACATAAATCCAAAATTCAATCCTCCCACCTCACATGTTTACCTATTATTATTCCTAAATATTTTCTGTTATCTTAAAATTTTATTTTAAGACATTAACATCCATTGCCACTGCATCCAGATTCATGAAATGCTAAATCATTCCTTATACTACCATCACTAGTTGGCATGCCTGCAGAGGTCAAAGAAAAAGAAATGGCATGCAGTCTATAACTTATTCATATTCATACTTGAGTTTTTTGATGAAATACAATTACATTCAAAAAGTCTTTTCTTTTGCTGGTGGTGCCTGAACATGGATTTTAGTTTTTTTTCTGGTTAGTTAGGTTTCTTTTATTTCCTTTATGTTAATATGTTAATTTGTAACCATTAAATTATTTTGTTGTAAAGTTGTGGCAATAAACAATTGAATTGAATTGAATTGAATTCTTGGATTTCTTGTTCCATAACGATCTGTCAAATTTTGCAGATTGCAGTCAAATTTAATTGTGAATAAATAATATTTCTACTCACTTTCGGCCAAACGTTTTCTTGTCATGGAGACCTTCGAAGATGAGTCTCCATGACTCGAAAATGTTCGCCCAAAAGTGAGTAGAAATATTATTTATTCACAATTAAATTTGACTGCACGTCGAATTTACAATAAAAATTTAATATTACATTATTTATAATAAAACTTGATCACAAATATCAAAGGGAAGTGATAGCCGAGTGCCGCAGCAGGTATCTGTTCAATCAGAAATAAGCTACGAAACTCCTGGGCCATCTTTGTAAGGGTGACTGATTGGATTGGCCAGCAAAAAAGACTCTGTTCTCTGCTGTAAAATCACGTCCAGGTGGTTCGGAACCCACCTAAAACTGTAGGTCCAACTCATCAATCACCATCATCCAATTCATTACCCACGCACAGGTCTCAGAACCTATGTGACCTTCATCCTTCGAAGAAAACAAATTTATCAATAATTCTTGACTTACAGTTGCTTGATTCCTTAATCTTGTGACAGCACATTGGAATACATCACTTAAACTCAGTTTAAATGTTGCTAACGAGCCATCAATGACAGGATGACAGGCCGGATCTGCAACAAATAAGTAAAACATGTGGGGAGTTCTTGACAGACACCAGAACAATTTCACTATTAAAAAAACATTTCCATACTATAGATTCTGTACCATATCCAGAAAAAGTGGTGGATAACATAAAGTAGTAAAATAACACATCAAACGTTATTAATGGAGTAGGTAGGGCCGGCAAAAATGGCGGGCAAGCCGGGTCCCTGCCCGGGGCGGCAACCTTAAGAGGCGGCAAATTGGCTGTAAAATTTACTAGTTTATGAAGAAAATAAACCAAGATTCATTTATATCTTATGTGTAACATAATATTAAGTTTTATTCATTGTAGATATCTACCGCGATCCACAATATCACTTAGATAAATATCAAGAAGATATTATAAATCAATGAATTACTTTCAAACAGAAATTAACCGACAAGGAACTCTGCAAACTTCTGTTCTCAGTAGGTTATCAAAAAAGCAGAAATAACAATTCAAAAAACAGAAAAATAGAGCTTTAAATCTTAGAAGCTGTTACAGTGCAAAGCAATACGATTTATCACCAGACAAATCATTAATATTCCATTAACTTCAAATAACAAGCAATATACTAAAAAATCAACCTTATAATTTTTTTCTGATAATTCCATTGAAATGATTTATTCGATAATTTATTGTAACAATTCGACAAATAGTCCATTCTTATTAAGAATACATATATAGTATAAAAAAAAATTATTATTTAAATTTATTTTGAATAAATTTAATAGTCCATTCTTATCAAACATTCTTTTTCATTACTCATATTCTGCCTATGATTTATTTTCCTGTACTTCATGGAGGAATTCATAAATATAAGTCTATAACTTAACTTTTCACTTACCCCTGGTTGCACAAACGTCCTATCATTATGATACCAGGACACTTTTATACCAGGCAGCAATCCATCATATCATTCAGTATAAAAGTAAATCACTTTTTGCTATAAAAGTGAAGATATTCGAGCAATAATAACTAGATTACAATGCAGCCAACAGATTAAAAAAAATTCAAATTTTTAGTCAGCTGAGCTTTATATAGTTTATAAATTAGTTAAATAATTCGTTATAAATTAAATAATGTGAATAAATCATGTTATTATATGGTTTGGAGGGTAAATAAGCTTTTAGTATTAAAAATAGATTCATTAGTGACTAGTGTCACTACTGTCACTAAACCAAAAAAACACTGCTTGATTAATATAAGGCTTTTCTTAGGTTATGTTAATTATGGTACCACTTTTATACATTTTATACCAGGTATGTGCTCCACTATTCAAGATATATATATAGATCATACAAATGCTAGCATGTACATACCTATGTATGTCAATATAATCATATGTTTTCACATAGCAGCTTGGTATAAAAGTGGAACGAATAATGAACCATTATAATGATGGACTGTGCAACCAAACTCTTATATTTAGACCGTGAACTATTTGTCTCCACTAGGGTGACAGATTTATATATAGATATTTAAGTAAATTCCTCCCTAGGCTTTATCACCCAGTTCTCATTAAATACTCTCTCTCAACAATACCAATCGATCCCTTTCCCTCTCACTTTAGATCGATAGAAGAAATTGTCAAGCTTAAGTTCGGGTGAAAATCTACTGAACGTAATTTATGAAAAACATACCAAACAATCTTCACCGTACTTACCAAATTTGAACAATAGTGAAATATCCTTCTGGTAACAGATGACATTCTCACCCAAAATTCTATATTATGCCTCGGTTTCATAAACTTTGTTAATGATTTATTTCAGCAATGATACATCTTATAAACAGATTTACAAAAAAGATGAGGTATATATTCTACTAAAACAAAAGCAGGAATCAAAATCATTTAACAATACCTTTTGAAAAATTGTTTAATAAAAATAGTATCATCGCTGTTATATTTGATGTACCATTGTTAAACAATCCCATTAGCTTCAAGAACGTGTTAATTTCAGCTGCATAACCTTTTCTATTTAGTAGCTTACTCAAAAGTGATTTCTGAAATCCTACCTGGATAGTGTTTCAAATTTTCCAGGTAAATATCTTTTACATCATCAGTCTTTCTCAATTCCACCACCATCGACTCTTCGGAACACTTCACTTTGAATTGAACTGAAACAGAAGAATTTGAATTTAAGAAACTCATTGTTAATCTGATTTAATTTTTATTCTTAGATGATAATTAGATAAGAGCCACAATAAAATTATCTCCAAGTGTACATCCGACGTACCTTGAGATACCAGTCTGATTGCATGTATAATAATCAAACTAACATGAAAACGGACACTGTATTTCTATTAAAACATTATTTTCACTCGCCTACGAAGCTAACGAAGCTTCTCTTCAGAAGAGAAATGCATACTGTACCTCCAGCATAAGTGAGTGAAAATAATATTTTAATAGAAATTCAGTGTCAGTTTTGATATTAGATTTTCATCAAGTATTTCGTCATGAAAAACATGACAGTATAATAATCCTTCAATTAAATCATAAATTCGTAAAATAACTCAAGCTCATAAATTCATTCATGTAGCAAGCAATCACATAGTTCTTTCATACATCACTAAACCATTGCATGAATCCACCTCAATCAAATACTTAATTACACAAGAATTAATAATGGAATGTGAAATACAGCGTAGTTTTCTATGCATTAATGGAATTAATATTGTTCAGCATAAGACACAGTTTCATTTCAACAACTTTGACAGTCAACTGTAGTTCATGTCGAAACTAAAATATTGAATTGTTTTGACAGATTGGTTTCTAATTTCTTGCAGATTTGACGCCTAGTGGGATCGAACTCCCCAAATATCATCAATCAACTGAATATTAATTTTACCACAGATTGATTAATTGATTGCCTTTATTAAGGGCAAAGTTAGGACTGTCACCATTGGGTTTTAACGTTGAAGTTTGTGAGGTATAAGTTTATTTCTCAAATATGGTTCAAGGATTGTTTCTAGTAGAATGTTTTATTTTAAAACGCGTTGTGACATTGAGGAGGCAATAGATGTTGATTTAGGTCAGAGGTATTTCGATGGCATACATGAATTCAATTGTGTTTGACATTGAGATGCTCATAATATATTTGTTTCTAATATATTTAAGGCATTGTCAAGTTACTTAGAGGGCCGGTAGATGAGTTAGTAGTTGAGTAGTGAGCAGTGAGTTGGTGTCTTGTGTTGATAGATGCATGATGGAACAGGAGATTCCATCTTGCATGGCATCCCATCACAGAAGGTAAGACCTTAGTTGATTTTTACAATTTCATTCATGAACTAAATAATAGGCCTTCCCCATAACTAATCAACATCTATCTTGCTCTAACATTTTAAATATTTAGATATGCTAAGAGAGTTACCAATCCCCTTATTTATAACTTGTATTGAAGTCAATTTAATAAAGTAATATTATATTTTGTTGTGAGATAAAAATTCATTTCATTTTACCTGAGCTACGCAGCCCTTAACATACATGGCACAGATGATTACATATTCAAGTGGTTACATAATTGGTCGCCGTTGCTACAGGACTCCTGGTCCTCTCTTACAATCAACCCATAAATGTACCCACAGGTGCAAATGCTGTTACGATTGCTCTAATTAATGAATTGATTTGAATACTGTTTAGAATTTTAATCATTTAACATTTTATAGAACATTACAACTTTACTAGCCAAGAACTGAAAATATAATGAAACTACTTGTTTATCAAACATAAACAACTTGCATAAATCAGCTAGTCAGCTGACTATTGAATATTTCCTACAGATGCAACCACATATTGCAGTAGTATGTACATGAGTAGTATGCGAAGTAAAGTTAATGTTTTGAAGTAGATGATTTGAAAAAATTGTGACAAACTTTTATTTAATTTTTTAAATTCATAGTACATAGTACATATCAACAATAAGACAAATACGTCTTATAATTTATATGAAAGACTTGAATGATATTTTATCATTAATTAGTTTTATTCAACTATCCGACATGTTGTATATAATTTAATAGCAACGTTGGTTATTATTTATTGAATTTTCTCAGTTTCTATCTTAAGATAATTTGATATCTTGTGGGATCGGACTCTCCAGTTGGGAACTGCAAAGTAAAATTCCTTGAAATTGTGAGACATTGTTTAGACATTTAATATGAATTTATTTTCAATGGATATGTTAAACTGTTCATTCAAACTCCCACTGTTACACTCTGGACTGAAAACATAATTATTATTATTGTATTTTTATTATTATTATTATTATTATTATTATGTACAATAATTATTATTAAAATTGTACATTTTACTGAATTTATTCTTTTTCTTCCAAGCAATTACCAGTGGACAACTTATGTGTACAGTTTTTTTCAGACTCAGAGCACATTCTGCAACAATAACAAAGTACTGTATTTAGGCGATACCATCAGCATGGGAAGAATTGTATCTTGTCTGTCACATGAAGTGATGAAGTTAATGTTTGAATGAATACTGTTTTATTGTCACACGCTTCTTAATTATACACGTTTCTTGGGACAGTTCACTGGACCGTTATAAAATTTTAAACGACCAATTGAATACTGTTACACGATATACACAAAACAATGATTTCTCAATCTTAATTTAAAATGCTGATAATTTTTAGCCTTGATTTATTGTATTTTACTTTGCTGGGTTTTGTTTGCTTTACTTATTGTACTTTCTTAGGGTTTTAAACATAGTGAGAGAACTTCAAGTAAGGCATATTCTTTATATTTGTTAGGTTAAATATTCGCCATTTCAGAAGTCTTCAGTATAATTAATAGCACTTTGAGGAATTCGAAAATGATGAATCATTTAATATATTATAGAAAATAAATCACATCGATGTATGTATTGATACTATATAACATATATATATACTATATATACTGTATTTAAAGTGAAATTCCTAGTTCAACTCGGACATAACCTAAAATTTGGATTTTTCATTTAAAAATTTGTAAAGAAAGCAGTTGTGGGCTATGCCTGTTGTATCTTTACTTGATTGTGTTATGTGTTATAAATAAATGAATAAATGAACAAGCTACCACAGTTTTTTAAAGAGTCTTGAAAATATAGAAATATTAAAAAAACAATTGAGAAAATATTTATTTAAAAGAGCTTTTTATAGCATACAAGTGTTCCTTTCACATCAAAATTAAGCCTCACCTCAACCAATTGATATATAGTAATTATGGTAACTAGTGTATAAGATTGTATAATTGTTGATCTGACTTGTCTTATACTCCTTAACTGGAGTCTCCAAGACGTAACCTACAAAAAATATTCATTCAATTCTATTCCTGAAATTTAACTAAAACCTCATGAGGTTGCGCATAATTTTAAAAGAGTATGGCAGGAACTGTTCATTTAAATGACCTGCAGCTACTCACACAGCTAAAACACTTGCTATGGATGATAATGACTATGTATCAAGCTCGCCAATTCAAAACAAAAAAACATATTGTTTCCAAAGTTCTTTTGTGGATGGTATGAAATATAAAAGAAAATAGTTTATTATTCACATTTTGAGAGCCACATCATCAGATAAAGATAAGTAATAAGCGTAACCTTTGTTAAAATAGAAAAATGGTTTGCAAACAAAGATTTCTTGATCACAGAGCCTGGAAGCTAGACCGTAATTTTCTTTCTTCTGAGACCAATAAGCAGATATCCTTTCTTAAATAATTTATGCGAGGAAAACTATACTATGAAAACTCACGTTTGAAAAGACATTACCAAAAGCATTTTTTATAGATTACCTCTTGGAGACTCCAGTTAAGGAGTATGAGACAAGTCAGATTAACAATTATACAACCTAATACACTAGTCACCATAATTACTATTATCAATTAGCTGAGGTGAGGCTTAATTTTGATGTTAAAGGAGCTCTAATCACCTCAATGTTTCAATCGGTAAAAGGTGCGAATGTTGATAATAACAGTTATGAAAGTTAATATAAGAAAGTCAGATTAACAATTATACAATCTTATACACTAGTCACCATAATTACTATTACCAATTAGCTGAGGTGAGGCTTAATTTTGATGTTAAAGGAGCTCTAATCACCTCAATGTTTCAATCAGTAGAAGGTGCGAATGTTGATAATAACAGTTATGAAAGTTAAATATAAGACAAGTCAGATTAACAATTATACAATCTTATACACTAGTCACCATAATTACTATTATCAATTAGCTGAGGTGAGGCTTAATTTTGATGTTAAAGGAGCTCTAATCACCTCAATGTTTCAATCAGTAAAAGGTGCGAATGTTGATAATAACAGTTATGAAAGTTAATATGGCCACGAATAAGCTTTCTTCTAATATAATAATTAATGTATATAATTTCCTTTAACAACTAGCCTTAAACTGAACAGAAGTTATTACAGGAGTTTGGAATTGCTTACTTCTAATTTCGAATGAAGTCTGAAAATGAACTTGTACATAGACAGAGTTGTCTTTTAATTATCAAGATATATTTTCAGTTATTATTGAACTTTCAGTCAAGTATGAATTATCACTCTTTTAATTTTTGTAATTCACGTATTTACGCGCAATACCAGGTCCATCCATAGTCGAAATATCAATAGATTGACAACTGCACTCCGTTTTCATCTCCATATAGGTAACGGTCAGGTAGGAATGGTTTTCATTCAACAGATAATTTTAAAAGCAATAATAAAAAGCAAATAATTTCTCTATAAATTATATTGTAATTGAATAAATTAAGACGTTTGATTTTAATAAATTTTTTTTGGAGGAAGAAGCCCGGAGATGTTATTCCTCTTGATAATTCTACAATAAAAAAATAATACAAGACCTCAAAGTATTAAAATACAAGTACTCCAGTTGGAATGAAATGCAACGATTTTGCTTGAGATTGAGTGAGACGATAACCTTTCCTTGTTACCTGTTTGTGTCTCTGTTTTAAAACAAAGTTCCCCAGTTCGTGGGTTTGCCTCGCCCGGGACAGGACAGAAATTAGCCAGGGGTGGAGCTGCATATCTCCCCTTAATTCTACACCCTTTAAAAGACGATACTTTCATGGAAATACTTAAAGATGTTGATTTTTTCAAGGATGAAGCCCACATAGGTCTGAGACCTGTGCGGGGTTAATGAGTTGAATGAAGGTGATTTATAAATTGGACCTTCAGTTTTAGGTGGGTTCCGAACCACCAGGAAGTGATTTTACAGCAGAAAACCCTTCTTTTTTTTCAATTTAGCCCAGGCAATGAATGCAAAAAAATGGCCATTTTCGTAACAAATTAGAGGAAAGCTGTTTTTTTGCAGGATTTTAGTATACATAGTACTTACATGATAAAACCAAAGTCCCGACCCCCACCCCGCTCGATTCCCCCTTCACCACCTCTCAACACTTTTGTTTTTTTTGTGTAAGTACTATGTATACTAACATCCTGCAAAAATTCACCTTTCCCTAATTTGTTCCGACACAAATTATTCATTGCCTGGGCTAATTGGTCATTCTTACAGAGGGGAATTTTAGAGCGATGCTTATCTAATCTGATTGAACAGATTAACCTGCTCCGGCTCACAGCTACCACTTCCCTTGATTCTAATTGAGATGTTAGATTTCAATAAGTCCCGCCAGACAAAAAGGAGGATACGCGAGCGCGCGACGGCTACCATAATCGAGGTAGCAGTGGTACTGTGCATACGTTGTCAGAACAGGCTCTGCAAATTTTGAAGCATAGAATATAAATTCGAACGGATAAGTAGTATTTTTGTTTATTATTATTAGTATTTATAATATCTTAATAATTTACATCATTAACTTGTCTAATATAAGTTAAAGTATTTAAATAAAAAGTCAAATTCTATTTTCGAGGTTAGGTGTACCGATATTGATGAATTTTCTCGTAATTAAATAGTCTCAAGTTGGCAATTGTATTAAATTAAGTAATATTTCATTAAACATTCAACTAAAATCAATTGAAAACAATTTTTAGCTAGGAAAATGAGTCCAAACAAGGCATCTAAATCTAATTGTTTAACTAAAACTCAGGTAGCTACGCGATCTCAGCAATTATTAACAAAAAAATCTCCAACAGCTCTTAAAGCTACTGTAGATGTAGAAGAAAAGGTTGCTAAACTATTGAGTGATCACACCAAATTGAAAACAAAATTAGAAACATCACTGAAAAATTCTGAGGAAGAACGAATAGGGTTAGTGGATCACATAAAATCTCTGGAAGTTATTGTAAAATTGCAGCAGGAAGACCATAAAACTGAAATACTAAATCTCACGAGTCAATGTAGGTCTATGTCAGAGGAAATCGAAATATTAAAATCAAAAATAAACTTGGCTAATGTAAGATCTGAACCTCTGATCAATACAAAAAAAGTAGAACCTAAATCAAATGGGGAAAAAATAAATAGAAATGGTCAAACAAAAACGTATAGTCAGGTTTTGCAAACAGCAACCAAAACTAAAGTAAGGGCAAATAACGATAGGGAAGGTAGAGTACTGCTCTTGACATCCAGTCATGGACGAGACTGTAGTGACCTACTAAATAAAAGATTAAAAAATAAGTATGAAGTTCAGAGCTTTTTCAAACCAAGTGCCCCTATAAACGCTATCGTAGAGTCAGCACAGGAACAAACTAAAGATTTTGGAAAAAACGATTTTCTAATAGTACTGGGTGGCTCAAACAATATAAATGTACCTAATTTAAAACATCTTCCTGAAATAAATGAAAAAATTAAAGAGATTGTGCCACTCAGCCAAAAAACTAATGTAATAATAAGTACAATTCCGTATAGGTTTGATAGGCCAGAGCTAAATGAAGCCATTAAGTCAACAAATAAATCAATTCATAATACAATCAACAGCCTAAAAAATAAGAATTCTAAGCAGTTGGGGATTTGTTTTCTAAATGAGAGGCTGAAAAAACAAAACTTCACTAATCATGGTCTACATCTAAATAAATCTGGCAAAGTAATATTTTGTAATAGGCTGGCAGAGCTGATTGAAAGTCGTTTACAATCTACTGTCAATAATTCTCCTAAACAATAATTATCTAACGAACCTTTTTTAGTAAAGTGGCTCAAAACCGGGAAGGGAAACTAGTTTCAGATGATAAATTCATATCTTCAATTGTATTGAAAGACGTTAATCGATCAAAAAATCAGGATAGCATTAGTGGAAGGAACTCTTGTAGCAATCTGATAGGCTCCCAAGATTCTAAGAGATTAAGTAAATCTACTTCAATATGCAAAAGCAACGATAAAGTAATAAGGGATGATAGGGAAGTACCGGTACTCACTGTGTTCCATCAGAATATTCAATACATTCGTAACAAAATAGATAGAATCGAAGTATTTTTTTAAAGAAGAGGCTCCTGATATAGCTATTTTCACAGAGCATGGTTTAAAAGAAGATGAATTGTTACAACTTAATATTCCAAACTATTCATTGAAAACGTCGTATTGCAGGACATCTCATCGAAGTGGGGGAGTAGCTATATTCACTAAAAATGCTAAGAATATGCAAACATTTAATTTAGAATATGTAGAGAAATTTGCTGTGGAAATGGATTTAGAAGTTACTGGTTTGAGAGTAAAAATCGACAATAATTTCGAAGTAGCGGTGTTAGGTATTTACAGGTCACCAAATGGGGAATGGAACAATTTTTGTGAACTATTCAATAGGCTTTTAGAGATTACTACTACTCGTTTTACAAACGTTATTGTTGCGGGAGATTTCAATACAGACTTTGCAACACAGAATAAAATGACAGAAGATTTAAAGTATATCATATGCTTGAATAACTTGGAAATAAAAGTTCATGAATATACCAGAGTCACAAGAACATCACAAACAATAATTGATAACATCCTTACTAATATAGATTACTCTAAAACAAGATTAGGCGGCTCGGAACTATCTGATCATGACTATCAAATCTTAGAGGTGGGGTTGCAAGGTCATAAATCAATTAAAAAGAGTAGAGTAATGAAAGAAATTCAACAATGTGAACAGGGGAATATCGATTGTTTGAAGCAGAATCTGCTACAAGAAAACTGGAGTAGGGTTTACAATAGCAATAGTTTAAATGACAAATATGATAGTTTCATTAATATTTTAAGGTTTCATATTACTGTGAGTTGTCCAGTTAAAAAAGTCCCTGTAAAGAACAAATTAGACAAGATTGAAGAGTGGATAACTGATGATATCCTTGCAGAAAGAAATAGGGTTAAAGATGCATATGATGAATTCAAACTATCTAGAGATATGTTAAGTGAAGATAATTACAAAGCTCTAAAGAAAAATTATACAAGAGAAGTGAAAAGAGCGAAATGTAAGAAAACAGCTGAAATTTTGAATAATAGTGTGTACTTTAACACAGCAGTGTGGGATGTAATAAACAAAAATAGGCAAGTAGCTCATGTAGATGCTTATACTAGTGTCTCCAGAATAATTAACGAAAATAACAAATATATTGATGATAGTGTAGACATTTGTAATTTTTTTAACAGATATTATCAACTGGTTGCTAAGGATCTTCAAAAATCTCTTAATACAGGTATTAGTGATGCAAACATGAGGAATACTGAGGGGATTCAGAACGAATTAAAATTCCACCCAGTATGCCAAGACGAGTTGTCAAATATCATTGATAGTTTAAATAATAAAAAAACTGTAGGAATGGATGGGGTATCCAGTAAAATTCTGAAAGAATGTAAAGATCAATTGTTAGACCCTTTGATTCATCTGATCAATCATTCATTAGAACAAGGTGTTTTTCCAGATAACTTAAAAGAGGGGAAGATCTTGCCAATCTTCAAAAGTGGTGATAGAGAAAATGTAGAAAACTATAGGCCCATTAGTATTTTAAATGTAATGAGTAAAATTTTTGAAAGAGTAGTTCTAAATAGGTTACTTCTGCACCTTCAAGAAGCTAACTTTATCTGTGATGAACAGCATGGCTTCCAGAAAGGGAGATCAACAAAGACAGCCATAGTTTCTCTAGTTGAAAAACTAATAGATATAATAGATTCAGGTGATAAAGCTACTGCAATCTTCTTAGATCTGTCAAAGGCATTTGATTGTGTTAATCATAGAACTTTATTGGAAATAATGCAAAATGTAGGTGTAAATGGGGTTGAACTGAAATGGTTTGAATCATATCTTATTGGGAGAAAACAATGTGTAGAACTAACTACAGTAGTTGGTAATAGTATAGTAAAGAATAAATCTAATAAATTAGAGGTGCAAGCTGGAGTGCCTCAGGGGTCAATACTAGGTCCATTGCTTTTTTTGTTATATGTCAACCGTTTACCTAAATAATTAATTAGTGGTAGAGCCCTCTTATTTGCTGATGATACATCACTCATTTTCAGCAATTCCATTCTAGATAATTTAGAAATAAGTGCCCATATAGGTGTGCAGTCCATTGTCCAATTTTTAAATTAACTATAAATAGTAAAAAATGTCAATACCTTCAATTCAAAAACAAACATAATTTAAATGAAGATAGTGCTATAAACGTGTTTGTAAACGATAATCAATTAGAACATGAAGAAAAAATTGCATTTATAGGAGTTATGTTGGATAGACGATTGACCTGAACTCCATACATTGAGAAAATATGTAGTAAAATTTCATCTGGGGTATTTGTCCTGCGACAGCTCGCTAGATTAAATGACAAAAAGTTACTTTTTACAGCTTACCATGGGCTCTTACTGTCACATATTAGGTATGCTATCTTAGTATGGGGTAATTCATCAAAACAAAATCTTGATAGGGTGTTTAAGATCCAAAAGAAAGCGGTTAGGTGTATAGAAAGAGTAAATAGATTAGATTCATGTAGGCCGTTGTTCAAGAGACTTGGTCTCCTAACTGTACCCTGCTTATATGTGTATGAAGCTACTCTATATGTAAAAACGAATGATATTAACCAAAATCTTGATGTACATGATTATAATACAAGACGCCGAGGAGATTATCACTTGGTGAGTCACAATAGTAGCTTATTCGAACAAAAACCTAGTTATATTGGTAGGAAATTCTACAACAAGCTACCGCAGTTTTGAAGAGTCTTGAAAATATAGAAATATTTAAAAAACAATTGAAGAAATATTTAGTTGATAAAGCTTTTTATAGTGTACAAGAGTTCCTTTCACATCAAAATAATTAAGCCTCACCTCAACTAATTGAAGTAATTATGGTATCTAGTGTATAATATTGTTGATCTGACTTGTCTTATACTCCTTAACTGGAGTCTCCAAGACGTAATCTACAAAAAAAAAAAAAAAATTATATGGTCTTCCTGCTGCATTTTTACAATAACCTCCAGAGATTTTATGAAATTCACAAACCCTATCCGTTCTTCCTCAGATTTTTTTAGTAATGATTCTAATTTTGTTTTTAATTCGGTGTGATCACACAATAGTTTAGCAACTGTTCATGTCTATCATTTTTACTTTTTAAGTCAGAGTTTGTTAATAAGTAGCTCAGTAATTCTTTATTGGCTTACAATACATTGTGAGGTGCAATTCTTTTGATGGTAGTTTTATTTTGGACAATTGATAGTTTAAAAATATGTCAGAAATAATATTTTAATAAGTTTTCTGTAATAACAATCATAAATAACACAACCAATTACAGAAATTGCTATGGCTACTATCAAAAATACCACATTTATGTTTAATTCGAAAATAGCTGGACAAGAGCCTTTTGTCTGTGTTCATGGTTGTGAAGAAAGAATTGATGTTTCAATGACTTTTAATAAAATGATGTGAATAATATTTTTATGATAATTGTAATATAGTAGGCTAAGTATTCTATGCTCTTTAAATTTCAAGAGTTCAATGTTGTATTTGATATGCTCACTCCGCAGTGGCATATTATCCAAAATTCGGAGAGCAAATCAAGAATAAGAATCTTTATTTGCCATTAAAAAATAAAAACATTGCAATAGGCTTTGTCAATATAATCATAACATAGTTTAAGATGTTGATTCTCAGCTAAAACAAATGCATAATAGTGTCATTTTCCCTAAAACTAAAATATTTCATACACTAAAATACACCAAGTTTGAACAAAAATTAAAATCATATTTTCAAGTCACTAATATCACAATACATGTATTCATCTGTGATGTTTTCCATAACAAAATACTTAATGAACAATCTAATATTAAAACTGACACTGTATTTCACTTTTAAATGATGTTTTATTCACATATATTGGAGATGCTTGAGGAATGCATTTCACTTCTGAAAAGAAGCTTCGTCAGCCTCTATGTATTCATTCAAATTATAAGATGGTTCCTGGATTTCTTGTTCCATGACGAACTGCGTTGTTAATATTAACTTTTCATGTGAAATTTAACAACTTGCAGTCAAATTTGACTGCAAGTCGTTAAATTTCACATGAAAAGTTAATTATAAGATGGCTTTTTTCTTAACCATTTGTTAACTACTGATTTAAAACTTTTTTCTGGTAACATTCTTATTTCAAGAGGAAGCTTTTTTCTGGTAACATCGTCCTTTATTTCAAGAGGAAGTTTATTAAATACGGTATCAAACATGGTATACATGGCTTTTATGAGTCTTTGACAATCTTTTAAAAGGAGTAAGATCAGAGTTCGTTCTAGTATTATAATTATGATTATTATTATTATTAAGTTATTTTGATCAAAATTGTTTAAATTATTTTCAACTGTTATCAAATTATAATAAAATTCAGGTACCGTATAACATAATATTAGGAATAACACTGCAATAAAAATAATTTATGAATGACACGAAGAAGGTAAAAACTGGAACAACCAAACTAATATGTGGAAATTCACGAAGAATTTGAACCTATGAGAGATACAACATCCACAAAGAAGTAGTATAAAAGAAACACCTTTTTAACACCATGAACAATACGATTCAAATTTCAAGGCAAAGAAAGGTTATACAATCAATCTTCTGGCTCGCCGAAGTTTATACCATATCGATTAGTTTCAATGAATCGATAGAAGAGAATCTATATAATTACCTCATTACTGTATAGACCCTCCCTGTCGGGTGCGTGCAGCGTCAGACGCGGTCAAAAAATCGTCGAATTTGTCGTCGAACATCATTGTCGTCGACCACTTCTGGCGCTCTCCCGATTGTTCATTATTTCGTCATGGAAAACATCACAGATTAGCTATAATGTTTTATATTTTCAACAATTATCATGTGAAAACATTGTGAACAAGTTTCATAATAATCTCTTGTGAATAAATTTATTATCAAGTAGAATTATTTCTGATTAAAAAATGTAAAATTGTGTAATTAGAAGTAGAATACACATATTATGTTGGCACGCCCGTTGTAGGCCCGCGCTCTGCGCTGTAGCTGTACGCAGTGGCTGTAGGCTTCTGAGTTTACCTAAACGCAGTGGCTACAGTCACGGCAGCCGGGTCTCCATTGGGTAGCCGGCAGATAGATGACTCATAATGAGTCATAATGAGTCATCTATCTGCCGGCTACCCAATGGAGACCCGGCTGCCGTGACTGTAGCCACAGCGTTACCTAAATACAGGAAAAAAATGTCAATCCCATTTGTTGACAAAGATGGCGGCCGTTGCCAACATACGTATTCTAGTTCCAATTACACAATTTTACTTATTACATTTTTGAATCACGAAATAATTCCACTTGATAATAAATTTCTTAATGAAAGATTATTATAAAACTCATACACTATGTTTTTACCTGATAATGTTTGATTATATAAAACATGAAAAATCATCATGTACGATGGCAAAAGACGCGAGCTGATCAATTTATTAGTAACTCAAGTTACAATGCATGTAGAACGTGCATAATCTGTATAATTGAGCTTGATATAAGCATATATTTTTTAAATTTTTGGTTCAATTTGTAGGTTTTGATTGACAATTCATAGATATCCAAAAGGCGTTGGATTTCATCTCTTCATTTTCAAAATAAGTCCGTTGGCTTGTTCTCGCTCATGCCATCTGCACAAGCCATTAGCACAAACGAGGCTGAAGCATACGAATAAATAAAACATAATTGTATCCTGCATGAAGTGTAAATCCTGTTAACTCAAGGTTCTACATCAAATTTCCAACAAAAAATGGCAAGTAAATATTAACTTTTTCAACCATCGGTTTTGAGAAGTATTGATACATCAGAGTTTTCCAAATATAACTACTTTCTGCCACTAAATGCTCTATAACCCAGAAATTAATTTTCGTATTAGAGTTCTGAAACTATTGTTGCAAAGACAAGAATATTCTCAAAAAGATCAATCCATTTTCATTGCCAAACCACATTATATACCATATTTTTATCTGCAGTCAAAATTCGAAAGTTGATATTCAAATTTCATTCTGGAATTTCAAACAGATTTTTCAAGAATATTTTCCAATGGATTGTAACTAGCTTATTACATGAAAAACAATTCCGATTCATTAGCTTTCAGATGAATCCATAAACATGTACATTGCTTCATGGTATGATGACGAAAAGTGTGGTTGATTGTAATTAACTAAGGAAAAATAAAGTGGCCTTTTTGGCCAGGAAGTCTTTTTGAAGGAAGTCAGTACTAACGTCACATTTAAGAATCTGAGCGCCAATGTTTGAATTCTGAAGGAAAGATAGGGGTTTAAATTTAGAAAGAGAGCAATACACATTGCAGCACAACGATGTCAGTTACTTTACAAATATCAGTACAGTCAAACATGCAAAATGATTGGGAACTTCCATGTAGCGGACCGACTCCCTCCACTCTCATCACCTAAAAGTCAGTGAATTGATGTCAACCTTTAGCTCAACCTTATTTTTTATTTGATCAAAAGGCTCACGAGTGCTAAAATTTATCAAGTTTGATATTCTATTCATAAATTAATATAAAATAATAATTTCCTGTTTTTTTTCCTGATTCGTGTTTGCACTAGCTTGATATATGGTCTTGATTAAAATGATTCTTGGTTTCAATTTTCACAAAATTAAAAATGAGCTAAAAATCCGCGAAGAGCTACAAAATTCAATATTTCTCCATCCACAAACTGATGATTCTTCAACATAGAAATTATTCCATTCAGGTTTCCAATATTTTTATTCTCTAATCGGGTGGTGGAAACGTGTTCATCTGATCCAGTACCGTATCGAATATTTTGATATGGTGGATGGGGGTGTTATTGGAGATTTTGGGGCCCTCCCGGGGGATCTGGGGGTTATGGAATACTCCCCAGCAAGGGGCGTCCGGGAGTCCTCCCCCAGGAAAACTTTGATAAATAGCCCCTCTAAAATTATTTTAACAGACTGTAGACTAATGACTAGAAAAGCTTGAACTCTTTCATTTTAGTCCACATTATGGGAATCTGCTCAAAAATAGTAATTTTTACGAGTATCTATTAAAATGAAGTTTATAAATCGGTTAAAGTGGAAGCTTAAATCATTGCTTTCATGAATCGCTTGTTTAAGAAATTGAACCCACTATTCGTATATATGCTTATAGTTCATGTATGAAATATAAAAAATATTACTTTTATAGTGCCAATTTAACAAGTTATAGTGGTTTCGAATTATTATTACAATCAGGGCCACACAGAGACCTTTTGTGATACGGGGCAGAGGCTGGAGGCTCCCTTACCTCTTCACCCTAAATACCAATTTTCAATCAGCGACAAGATTTTTCAAATAGCATTAATTAAGTATTTCAGCTATGCCTAGTTTCCCACTGGCAATCAGAAGTATCTGTATAACTATTTGAATTATCTTTTCAATTTAAAGATAAAATTCGAGTGTAGACCAACTAAAAAACATTCAATGAACAACTTGTGGAAGCTAGGGGGAATTACACGAGACAGAGCTTTGAAAAATTCGATAAATGTCTCTTCTATTTTGGTGTAATTTCTTGAATTTACATAGAACTATTCACTAATACTGGAATATGTAAATTGTGTAAAAATATAAAAATTATTATGACTGAATAGAACAGAATTTATTAATTTCGAATTCCTTTAATTGCTATCAGTTTATACTGAAGACTTCCGCAATGGCGGATATTGACAACAGTATTTAATAGCTGATGGAAATCGATGAATGCTAATGTACAAAAATATCAGTCACCACCGGGAATCGAATTCGAAATTAATAAATTCTGTTTAAGTAAATTTGTCAGTTTGTTCAATTGTCAGTAACTTCGAACTTACTTGTGAGATACGAGCCGATATGGCCAAGTTAAAAATGAATGCTGCTGTGCAGAAAGGTCTCCATGGTCTAGTGGTTAAGGCGCCCGACCGGCAATTGGGAGGTCCGTGGTTCGATTCCCGGCGGTGACTGATATATTTTTGTACAGTAGCATTCATAGATTTCTATCAGCTATTAAATACTGTTGTCAATATCCGCCATTGCGGAAGTCTTCAGTATAAACTGATAGCAATTAAAGGAATTCGAAATTAATAAATTCTGTTTAAGTAAATTTGTCAGTTTGTTCAATTGTCAGTAACTTCGAACTTACTACTGAATAGAACCTGCTGCAACTGGCAACTAGAGAATGTGCAAAAAACAATCAACAATTTAACTTTTAATTACTAACACATCCACTTCAAAATTTTAACTTTAAAAAGTAATTTTGTAATAACATGTGGATGCTGACGAAACCCTGAAAAAATGATGGGGGAGGCGTCTGACGTTTCTCGCTGGAGAATTTTTTTTAGGTCTTGAAAGTGCAACGCTAACCTTTTTTGTGGTAATCAACCTCTTCCCTCATATTATTTGTTGATTGATTCATGGCATGACACATTCTACAATCACAATAAATTTTATGATGCGTTGGGCAGGGGCGTAGCCAGGGGGGGATATCGGGATAAATCCCCCCCCCCCCCCCCCGGAATGTTGTAGTCATCTTTCACAATACTAATAATTACAGATTAAATTAAAACAGTTAATACAAAAATAAACCTTAGTTTTATTTAGCACAAGAGTTTAATTGTAATGGAAATTATTGCAAAAAGTACAGTTTAGTGAGCAATGTGGCAATGCAGTGATTTTCAGTGTTATCTGTCACTGACTCTTCCGGATTGGAGATATATTTCATTTAAATTAACAATTGCTTTAATTGAAATGTCTAAATAAAAATTATTTTAAAATGCTCAAAAAATCATTATAAAAATGATAAAATTTTTAAAAAATTCCTGGGGAGGACCCCCAAATCCCCCTATTAACTGGTGGGAGGGGGGAGATTTCATTCCCCCCTGGTATTTAATCCTTGCTAGGCGCCTTGGTAATCAATAAAATGAGATTAAATCTGAACAGTGATAGAAATGAGCATTTGAAGGCCGTCTGCAAAATATTAAGTGATCTTTTCTCCTTTTAGGCCTACTGTGTCAACTTCATGCAAGTTGCCTGAGAGCCCTTCAAACCCACGAAAAGAAAATCGTTATTGTCAAAGTCCAAAGTCAATGGAGGCTGTCCTCCCTTTTACTTAAATATCGTGTTAAAATAATTTTGTGAATTGTGTATTACGTAGCAGGTGTGACAGAATAATTTAAGTACAGTCAATACATGAGCTATACGTGGAATGAAAGTCAGTTAATATTATCAATATAATAAAATAATCTATACAATATAATATGCATTATATATTCATATACAGTGCACTAGTCAGTGACATGTCATGTAGCTAAACCTGTTACAAATGCAACTGAGTTGCATTCCGATACATGAAAAACTAATAGCTACCCTTATACCAGATGCAGATGCAATTTAAAATAGTGTTAACAAAACCAGGTGATTGGAATCTGTTTTTGTAATGTTGCTGAAGTTTGAGTAGGGAGGAGGAAGTGAGAGAGAAGAGTGAGCTCGCGAGAGTGAGAGAAAAAATTCAAACACCAGTGTAGGCTTAAAAGTAATAAAGACTGAATGGAAATCCCTAGAAGCAAACTATTGTCATAGCGAAAACCGTTGAATACAGGCTGGCAAGGCATTTAACTGGAAATGGGAGAGGGGGTCGCATGGCGGCTGCTATTTTGGGAAAAAGTCGGGGATACAGAAGATTCTATTCAAGAATGTTGTGCGTGCGGGTTGTGCCCGGCAGTTTTTGGAGGCAGCAACTAATTCCTTCATTGTTTCGTTCCCGCCAACACTTGAGGATTTTCAGACTCTTTGTTATAATCCAAGACCAACTGACCATGTCTATTGTCTAGTTCTGACTTGCTAGGCGAAAGTATTTGTGAAGTGAGCTCCGACAAGTTGTTCCTGTTTTTTGTATACCGTACCGTAATTCTACACCGGGAAGAACGAGTTGCACATTGAGTACGGTAAGTACAACTTATTTGTATTTCATCTAATTTTATCAAATTTGTTTGATTTTGGGAGAGTCAAGGGATTGATGTGTTAGTTATAGAGAAAATATACAAACCCGGGTGCGCGGGTCTCAAAAAATAATCCAGTACAGTATAATACTTCTTTTTGGTTTAATTCTTATTAATGTAGTCTGCAAGTTGCATGCAGAATATACCGTATTGAACAGTTAGGGTCCACATTTACGATAGGCTACTTCATGGAACATTTGTCCAATTAGAAATAGTTTTTTATTTCATGTAGCATTATACAAATTAATTTTACAAGAGATCGAAAAATTACTAACAAACAGCATCAACCAATTAAATACATTTTTTTTTAATTGACTACAAAGAACGTCTGCAGTATTTTAATTGCTACTTTGCTACTTGAATATTTTTGCAAATAATTTTAAAAGTAACGGCAGTACAAAACTTTGGTTTTCTCAAACCTTTTCGTAATTATTTCAAATTAAATAATGCAGCCTTTGGTCATAATTTTTTCTCATTATAGTTAGCTGGTCATAGTTATTTTTTGAAAGATGACTACCAGTATGTGGGCTATCGAACGTAATAAAAATAAGTATAAATGAATTCAAACATGAATAATTGTTGAAAATATGCTACTGCATGGTGAATTTAACACTTATCCGTGTGGTAGCTATTTCGCATTGTTCAAATAATGCTTCCTCTCAGCGACACGGTTGGAGATTACTGAATCAGGTCTTGAAAATTGGGCTTTGAAAAACGTAAAACTTTCTTCAAAGCCCAGCACTCAAAACCTGATTCAGTAGACCTCCAACTGTGATTGAGGAAGAATTACAGCAATGAGAAATAGATATCAGACGAATAAGTAAGAGTTAAGTTTACCAGTAAAGTGTTTTCAAATAATATTTATGTTTAAATTTCAAGTGGAAAATTAATATGAAAACATCAAATAAATGGATTTGTTAATGAAACTATAGAGCTATAATAAAAGGTTACCTAATTATTGATGTACTCACTTGATTGAATTCATAATAATTTTCCTCGCATTGATTGAATTCATAATAATTTTCCATTAAGGCTGTGAACGCAACTGATTTGGTGATTGCTTCCCAAAAATATTGGGAGTTAAATAAATTTATTTCTGTCACTCAACTTTTATGGGTTGAATAGCGTGAGGAAAACTGAATACGTGACCTGCAATTTAATCTACTAATAAGAGCTATTATTTATTTTATCTATAGCAGTTTTATTTATTTGTTTCTCACGACTAATATCTTGGGAAATCTCGGGTTGAAAGAAATATTTTAAAAGAATTTTCAATTGAGAAATGAATAGGCCATGTCATTGACTCCCTAATCGATTATCCCGTATTTTCATGTGTGTTCCTCGTCATTTATTATTTGTGATCAGTAGCTGAGAATATGATTGATGCTGATGTCTGATAGGGTATCTCCGAAGAGCCAAAGGGATGAATAAATTATTTATGGGAAAAATAAAAAATATTATTCAAAGAATATAATTATTTACGAATAAACTTGATTTATAATAATTATTAAGAGCCTATCAAGCAGAACATAATATCAATATATAAACATTTTTCAGATGTATGCTGTCTATGCAAACTCCCAGATGAAGAGGATGCATTGGTGATTGTGCACGGTGGCTAGTGGACAGCAATACAACGACATTTTACCCACCTAAGTCACAAAGCAGAAATATAACAGCATTGTTGAAAAAATGTTTGGAGTCAGGTAAATTTGCTTATTTTTTAAAACATTTTTTTTGGAGGATGAAGCCCACATAAGTCTGAAACCAGTGCGTGGGTGATGAATTGGATGATGGTGATTGATGAGTTGGACCTGCAGTTTTAGGTGGGTTCCGAACCACCGGCAGATGATTTTAAATCTAATTGATATATAGTTACATTTAATTTCCCACAATGCATGCCACGTGAAGTGTATAAGTGGCTACAGTGTTTCTTATTATTATGTATTTATCTTGAATCTATTCCTAAAAGATACACACATGTACGAATATATGCTATTATAATAATATATTCTAATGGATAAATATGATAATATGCTTATAGATATTATATGCTGTTACATAAATTACTAGCCGGCAGGCTCGTTTTGCTTGACTTCACCGTTTAAACACTTCAACACATGAAAAAAATATTTTCTCACCTGATTAACAAAATTGGATATTACATCTAGATATTGCTTTGCAATATCAACTACATTCCTAAAACATCTTCAAATCCATCAAAACGTCTACAGATTATTTATACAGAAATTGTCAAAATATTATTTGAAAGTGCAAATGGAAAATATTAGTGCAAAGTGCAAATATTATTAAAGAAAATGGTAAGCCATTTTTATCTTACAGATAGTTTCACGGTGCATGGCGTCTCGATGGAGCATGCGCGCTGAGCGCTTTCTCCCACTACTGTACCTGCTGCCTAGCGGTACAGTCAAGTTCAAATATTCTCAGTCCGCACCACTAAAAAGTCCAGCAGTGAGTGTATTGGACGCGACTGTACTTTATGGCTGGAGGGGAAGCGTGGTGGGAAAGACTTTCTGTCTCTCTCGCACTGCCTCCCCTACCACCAGCGAGACGCCAAGCACCGTGAAACGGTCTGTACCAGGATATCAATATCATGATCTCAATATTCTGGTGAGAAAAAATCGCTGTTATCAAAGGCCGAGATAATGTATCTATCAACATGTGATATATAAAATTGATGCTACTCTATTCGTTAACAAAATAAATTCTTATCACGTCACCAAGCCTACATTTCTATAAGACATTAAAGCCATACATCTGTAGCCATACTTATATTGTTCTAAACAGCTGATTAATAAATTTTATCTCAAAACGCCTTTCAAATTTCAGATAAATTAATTCATAGAATAATTAAATATGTAGGTACCAATTATACATAATTATTTACTCAGTAATAAATCTTCATTTTACTTAATGGGAAGATTATTCAGTTCCTCTTAGACAAAACTGTTATTTTCATGAATATCTGGACTTTGATGGAGGCTCGACCAGAAGAAAAAAAATGGTCTGAGACTGAGAGCTATCCTGAGATGTAGCCTACTATCTTGAAATCTGATGCTGATCCCATATTATGATGGAAAAGTCCATCATAAATCATATGTTTTTTAGAAGGTCAGAGTGCCTTTCCTTTTATCCTTTCAAATTAATATCCATTAAATGCAAGCACATTTTTAAATTCCATACACATACATCACTGCGCATTCCCAAAAGGAACATCCAGGCAAAATTCCTAGAATTTGGTCCACGCGTTTAGCCGAAAATTCATTACAGTCAATAATTAAGTGTTGTTACTACTACTCGTGCTCTTATTAATTTCTAATCAAAAATCTTTTCCAGGTAAAGCTTCTTAAGAGTGTGGGTGGCGAAGATATCCCTCAAGCCATAAATAACATTCTCAGGAGAGTCATGGTTGAGCTGGCAATGCAATTTTCATATACTGGAAAAATAGTGATGGCTGGGAAGATGAAAGTTGCATTTGGCAGAACTGATGTCGCTAAATGTGTTATGAGTATGTATTCCATTTATATATGATGATTACTGTCTTAAATAAGAGTGGCTAAGGTCTAGGCCCTTTACTAAGGTGACTTGAGTGACAATGACATATAAAAAACATAATTTGTTTATAAATAATGTGAAAATTTCAGATTCCATTTATAGAGCTGACCTTGTTCGAGTAGCAGAAGCGTTTTGAGCTATACTTTTCACACCATTAGAGCAAGGCAAAACTAGTCTGTACTAAACGCTGAAGATGATCTATCAGATGACACTGTACATAATCTTGAAACCTGTTTATGAATAAATACCGAATTTTATTCATTTATTAAAGTAGCTGCATAATTTCTTCATATATTGTATTACTTATCCTTTTGAATTTGGTAGGAATAGAGCCAATAATTCAATCATGTGAGACTCTTTATTGTACTGTATTTCGCACAAAACTACATTAATGGTGATGTTGGTGCATTCTTAGAACTAACCTATTGCAGCTTCGTGGCAAGAGGGAATTAGCAGCCGATTTCCTCAAATTCTATACTCTATATGCTTACTAATTTCTCTTAATGCTTTCTGAGAGTTCACCCTAAACTAAATATATTTTTTAACTTTTCCATTTCCATTTTACCTATATTCTCTGTATTTCAGCCAAAAGTTGCTTCATAGAAATTTTTCAAGAAGTTTGATATGAAAAAATGAAGAAATGTTGATATTATTTTTTTGCAGTCTAAGGGCTTTTTGGAGAGAGTGCACACCAGTGAAAAATGGCATCTTTGGCTGCAAAATGGATCTAGCAAGCTAAAACAAGAGTGGAAAGGAGGTAAAATACATTTTAAAGCTGAAATTTGGTACATAAATATGTTCAGTTAGGCCCTAGATGCGTGCTGAGAAAGGGTTTGATAATATTCCATAAAGCTGGGTTTTCCTAGCTCCGCACTTTTTGCGGAGAGCACTGAGCACCAGTGTTGCCAGACACAAGCTCAAAAATTGTTGAGGATTTGGCTCAAAATGACTGCACATTTAACTGTTATTTGCGGTAAATACCGTAGGTTTTTTGTTTTGTAATTTTGAGCAACATTCCCCAAAGTTCTTCAGCTTGCATCTGGCAACACTAGTGCGCAGTGCACTCCACAAAAGTGCGGAGCTAGTAAATCCCACCTATGGCTATAACTAACAATTTTTGAAAATGTGTCACGTCATTGTTTGATAAGAAAAACGATTTTTTTTAAATAATTTCATAAATGTACCTTAAGAGACACGTGGCCTACAAAGTTTGGTATGCAGGCTCATTTAAGACTCTAAATGAGTACCAAGTACAACATTCAAAATTTTCCCCCAGAAGGAACAAAAACTAATAAACTTTGTATCAACTCTCCTCCCCCGCTTGGGTCCATTTGAACTGTTAAGGCAAGCGAAGTCAGTTTAAAATGTTATTTTAATGGATGTTAATTTTCAAATGGGCTTCAATGTGAAAAACTTATCATGATTGAGATAATGTACAAAGGGCATAAAAGAGTGATGGCCATTTAGTTTTATCATAAAACTTCTTGTACCGTATCTGGTTATTGTCAATTAGCTAATCCCATATGATTGATTATTGTAATAATTATGCATTAAAGTGTAGCCTGTTTTATTTATTCTGTTATTTCATTTACAGTTACCAAAGTCCTTATATTGAACATAAATTATCAGACTACTGTATTTCAAGTCGACATTTATCATTTGTCTGTCTGGTTGTTTGTAACACATTTTTATGGCTGATTAACCTAATTCTATAAAATTTTACATGGATCTTCCTTTGAGGAATGCCCAGGATGGATGTGTAAGGATTTTAAAATTGTGTCAACATTTGATATTATTTTCACGGTTTTCAGTGTTTAGTTTTTAGTGAACTTTCAAATTAATTGCCTTCAAGTAAAAGGGAATTATTTTTTGAGTGGAGTAATTTGGTAAAATTTTTAGCATTAAATTTAATCTCAATGTTTTGGGCAATATAACATATTCAAAATTTGTGAAGAGAGCAATTTTGAACTTGAGTCTGTTGCGCCTTCACATTCATTGTGATTTTGTCACAATAAATAAATAGATAAATGGATGGATAAATGATGATTTTCAAAATTTGTTTGAATTTAGAGTACATTTAAAAGTGAAGAGACTCAGGCCTTCTTCTATAGAAAACATGATTTCAAATTGAGCTTCTCCATCATATTTTATATGCATTTGGAATCAGATTACAAGATAGCCCTCGGGCCTTCTTTTTAATCTGGTTAAGTCCATATGGGTTGAGTTATCACTCATAACAGTAATATATTTGTTCAAGAGAAACAAATCATTTCGAATTATAAAAAGTGATTACTACGTAAATCATAATTATGCAAGATTTATTAATATTGTTCTATAAATTCATTAGCAATCAGCTGTCTGGAACATTGTAAGTACAGATGATTGGCTGGGTGAAAATATGACTGCAACCGTGGTGTGATACACTGAATGAATTTTGTTGAAGGCAGACATGAAATAGACTACGCAAATGGAACCAAGGATCAGGTCTAGTTCATCTCTGTGTTTCACAAAAATTCATCCTCACCTCATATATCTGTGCCACCCCAAACTGCTGCAGAAAGTAGGAAGCTGAATAATAATATTGTTCAAGTAAAACTAGAAATAATAGCTGAAGACAGCCTATTGAGACACTCTCAATGAAGATGAAATGATTTTTTACATGATACTCGGCTTAGGCAAGGGTGTCTAATAGATGTTGTTAGATCTGGAAGATTTCTTTGAATGTGATGATTGTATTCAATTTTAAGATAGCCTAATGATTATCATCGAGTACATCAACTATATTATATAACAGGTTGGAATGAAAAGACGCCTCAATGACTAAAGACATGTCTGAGACACCAGCAGTGTGTAGAGCGCCCAAACTGCTTTGGTAGGGGAAAAATGACGAGTTTCTTCTTGCTCTAGAATAGCTTTTGCATTATTGAATTACATTTTATTAAAAATAAGACTGGAAACTATTGGTTCATCAAGGTACTTTTTTCATAAGTGATTGACATTCCTGCTATATTTATAGTTAAAGATAGGGAACTAGAAATAAACTTGTAATGGATATTTTGAAATCTTGTTCATAAAAAGCTTGAACAATTAAGCGATTAATTTGAGCCTGTCCAAGCTAAGCCGTCATATCATTCTTCTAAAATTGTGTAGGCCTAATTGGGAATGATATATAATAAATTAGACTTTGTAACGTTCTCTAGTTTTCAACTCTAGTGAGAATTAGAGTGTAAGACTAAATTTAAGTTGATGATTGATGATAAGTTGTTGGCATTTTGCAAGATTGTATGTGCTAATTAACTAGGGTCGACCTGGTCTTGCTTCTTCTATAAATATTAGATACCGTACTTTTGAAATAGAAAAGAAGTTTAGAAAGAGGAGAGTTTGAAAATTGGCGCTCAGTTATTGTTAGTACAAACTTCCTCCACGAGAGCGGCTTGGATCGACTCTGATTCATGAAATAATTTTTGGGTTTAGGATGTCTTATTCAACAATATTTACATCTCTAATAATTATTATTCATGGATATGAATACCTTATGATATAGTATTACAAATCTAAACATGATAACCCAGTGTAAAAATGTAAAAGTTCGTATGTTTGACCTTGTTTGATTTACGGTTTGTGCAAATGGCATGAACGTGAGGTTATCAAAAACAGGTAACCTATACAAATTCATACCATTTCAACATTAACAATATTCATAACAAAAATATTAAACTAATAGAATATAATTGATGAATTGTAATCTATAAATAGATTCTGATGATAATTTCCATCGCAGGATGTATAATTTTCGAATTGACCATCAAGTTGCCATTGTATATTGTATTAAGTCGAAAAAATCTGAAGATTTGTTGCATTAAAAAATTAATGAATGGATACTGCAATTTTTAGATGAGTAAATTGATATTATAGCAATTGAATTAGCAATAAATAATATCCCAAGATAAAAATAATTATGTATTCGAGAGCCGCCATCTTGTCAACAAATGGGATTGACATATTTTTCCTGTCGTTAAGAAGACTCGTAGGCTTCTAGGCTAAGCTAACCTCCATTTACCAGCTGACTCTTATATGAAAGAGAACACTTCTGCTCCGTAAATAATAATTATTTATCATTGAATTAAAAAGTGGTTTATAGTGCGATTTAGTACACTCAGTTGATAAATTACAGTTCATTTTTAAGAATTTTAAATGTGAATGCAGTGACTGTGCTAACTTAATTCGGTGATGATAAATTGAATCGGTCATGGTTCGATTAGAAGTTATGCAGTTAGCCATTATTAGGCTACAGGTATGTGAGCTTGGAAATTGTCACTTTTATTCAGATTTCATCCAATATTTCACTAAAAACTTGAATCAATTTTCGTCCATTCCAATTTATTATTAGTGTTAGTGTACAAAATTTAAGGATAAATTCATAAATTGAATTCTTGTCATTTGTGATGAAAATAGGCCACGTTACCATCAAGGAGTTCTATCAACAACGTGTTGGAAGGACGATTTCTGTCGAAATTGTTTCATAAAATATGTGCCATGAGATATCAAATTGATAGCTTATGTAAATTGAATCTGGAGTCGTCATATCGGAGATAGTGGCTCCACTATATGGGCTTCTGTCAATAAAATTAATTAATTGAATAATTTGTACATTTAATGATTATGTATACACGGGAGAAGTTACTTACTTTGATTGAGAACATTTTCAGATGAATATAATAGTCTAAAAAAAACAAAATTCACGTTATTAATGAATAATACTAATAGTTTTCATATAATCATAATCGACCAAGTTATTCAATTTAGACACTTTATTGACAGAAGCCCATATACTGCACTCCCATGGAGTGCAGTATAATATGGGGTTCTCTTAAAAATGACGCGATTAAGTGAATTATGTCTTTATCCGACGAGATATCCATCTGAAAATTATTATACTCATAGTATGTAACCTCTCCCGTGTTCACATAATCGTAAACGTCCAAGTTATTCAATTGACAACAAGTTATTGACAGAAGCCCATATAGTGCACCACATCCATCAAGGGCTATCATTGAGTACTATCATAATCATAATTCATCCATCTCATCACTTCAATTGTTTGATCTTATTAGCTGATTTTTTCAGATTCTGGTAGATTACTTATTACAAATGTAGAATTTAAGTTCTTTCAGTAAGTTCTATACATTATTATCTATCCAAAAATCTTTTCAAACTATAAAAGCTCAACATCAATTCTCATCTAATAATAAGTCATCTATAAACTTTATGAATAGAATAATCATACGCCACATACGCTGCTAGAATCCATATTTATGACGTGCCTACTTTTATCTTGATAAGTTACTCTTTAAAATAATCGAAATGATCCTCGATAGAAATACCATAAAAATCCTCGTTTGTATTAATTTCTAATAATTATTTTTTTGTCTTGCAGAAAATAAATATACACTAAAAAAATAAGGACCGCCAAGAAGAGTCTTCATCGGAAATTCTAGGAATCTTGAGTGAGAGGCCTAAACCGCTTTCACTTTAGGTTAGTTGAGTTGTGTGAAATACACACTAAATTTTATTTTTGTCCAGACCAAATCAAAAAATTTCTATTATCAATTGTCTGGAACTTTTCATTAATGTCATTAATTTCATGTAATGATATCCATCAACTATTTATTAGACAGAATATATCAATTTCGAATTCCTCTAAGTGCTAGGCTATAACTTTATACTGAAGACTTCTGCAATGGAGAATATTGACAACTGCATTGTATAGCTGATTGAAATCGATGAATACTACTGCACAAAAATATTTAGTCACCGCCGGGAATCGAACAGCGGACCTCCCAATAGCCGGTCTGGCGTTTTTACCACTAGACTACAGTGACCCTTCTGCAAAGCAGCACTCATTTTAAACTTGGCCATATCGGCTCGTATCGTAACTGACAAATTTAGAGAAACAGAATTTATTAATTTCGAATTCCTCAAAGAGATTTTAATTTATACTGAATTTCAAGCCAATATGGCCGAGTTTAAAATGACTGCTGGTTTGCAGAATGGTCACTGTAGTAAGTTATAGTGGTTAAGGCGCCCGACCAGCAATTAATTGGAAGGTCCGCGGTTTGATTTCCGTCGGTGACTGATATTTTTGTACAGTAGCATTCAGTAGCATTGTTATTTGAATTGCTCAAGCTATTTAAAAAACATGCTATTCAATGCTGGTGTCAATATCCGCCATTGCGGAAGTCTTCGGTATAAATTAATGGCACTTTCGAAATTAATAAATTCTGTTTCTGTATATTTGTCAGTTAGTTAAATTGTCAACTATTGACAAAATCATAATCAAGCAATGATTCAACAGGCTCTTGCCCACAACTGCTTTCTTTACAAATAATATTTCACTAAAATTCCCAAACTTGACCATGTTTATCAAAAGAATAATCACACTTCATTTGCTGCTAGAATCCATTAATTGAATAATTGAAATGGTCCTCAATATCAGTCCTTTATATATATATATATATTTTTTTTTTGTATTCACCATGATTGTAATTTTACTATTTGTCATTTATTCTAATTCGTTTTTTTTGTAATTGTATTGCAGCAAACACACTAACAAAATAAGGACACCAATAGGAGACCCGAACGAAAGCTGTTAGTCGCTTTGATTCGCCGTAAGTAAAAAATTACTCTGTAACTAATTTATTTCTTAATTTTATGTTTAATCACATTACATCAATTTTCTGGGAATAGCCTACTCCCATTTGATGAATGATTTGTCAAACAATTTCGTCCTTGTAGACAAACAAGAATATTACAAGTAAAAGTAAAAACCAGTATCAGTCAATATAAATATGATATAAAAGAGTCATTAAGTTCATAAGATAGAACAAATGTGAGCACCATCTGTTTATTGAGTAACTAGACTTAAGTGTTCACTGAAGTCTGCCACTGAATAGCACGATTTATCAATTAAAATTCTTTTTATAGTTTTCTTGAATAGCTTCAGATGATAGCTAATGTTGAAGACACTAGATTCCTTTTTTTCTTGCTGATGTAGTCCGCATGAGTCTTGGACTTGTGCGTGGGTAATGACGAGGTGATGCAAATTTAATAATGATATAAAAAATCTTCCGAAGCAAAATGTCAAATCCAAGTTGATAACTAATCAGCTAAACATGAACATGGTAATTAACAATTATTTCTAACAGCAGAACTTTTTAAGAGTTGTTACTCATATTAAATCTTTCTTTTGCGTTTTTTCTTTGTTGCAGTGACTTTGTATAGTATATGTACAGATGAATGTTCACAACACTTGTCTTCTTAATCTCTGATACTTGTTCTGATGTAGCCTATCAATCATTGTTAATTTGAAGCCAAGACAAAACTCACAATTTATTTATTTTTTCAGGGAGAAAAGAATTGAATTCTGTAAGAATTTGATTGTGGAGATGAACTGCGATAGTGGATTGTAAGACGATATCATTGATTTTTCAACGTACATGAGCATAGACTAGCATCAAACATCAGTATTGCAGTCGACGTTCTTCAGTACCAGAAAAAGGTTGGATCTCTTATTATTCCATACTATGTATAGTACAACTAGGCAGCTAGCTGTGCACTCCGGCAAGCCACAAGAGTACGACACTACTGTTCTGATAACATTTGACCATTTTTCTTTGCAAGCGCACACTAGCTGCCGAGTCTGATGTTTCCAGAAAGGCATCAATTTCACCCCGCGAACCTTATTTCATCATCATGCTTCAAGATGACAAACAAGTTAACAACTTCGTACGAGTTACAATAGGCCTACTTCAATAAAGCAGCGTTTATACTGCATTATAACAATGTTATAGAACAAAGTTTGATAAGCAAGTTTTTAAAGATTATAACGGTATAATTTTTGTTACACAACTATTTCTATGTAAAAAATTGTACAATATGGTTATTCAGCCCAACAAAGATCCAATTATTGGTAGCAACCAACAGCTCATTGAAATTGGTCCACCAGAATTGAAAAACTATTGCGTTCTGTGATGATTACTAGGCCTATTAAAATTAGAGAACTATGTCAATTGTTTAATACAAAATAAGAGCCAGATTTCAATCAGGATAGGTCAGCGAATTTCATGATTACTATTTTCAAATGTTTCTATTGCTCAGGGAGATGACCCAGGACCTCATTTATTCGAAGCTTTCTCTTTAACTGTGTTCAATATAAAATTATTAGTCTTTTAATATTTCAACTGTACTCATTGGAAATTTCGAAAACGTAATGTGGAACTACAACATCAAATGATACAGTAACATTCAGTAAGACATCATAGTAACATGACATGCACTGTGTCTTGGATACAAGCTGTTACTAACAGCATCATACATACTTCAAAAAAGATGATTTTTCACTCATCAAAAGTAGTTTAGCTTCACAATAGCTTAGAATTGCATTTTTTCACATTTAATCCATTTAAAGGCACCCACTCTGTACCTTTTTCCCATTAAATCCATTACTATGAATACCTACTCATAATTTGATAATTTACTCTCGAAATGCATCACCATCGTCAGAAGATTTCATCCACGGGAACCATAAACTTTTCGATCAATATGATATAAACAAACGTAATAAAAACACAAATTAATAACACAAACTGATGAATAAATATTCCACTTTCATCGTATTTACTCAAGTAAATGACTTAACTGATATACATTCTAATTTACTCTACTAGAACCCTCATCTTTCAGTTCTAATTTGGCGGCTATGGTAGCGCAGTTGGTTGGATCGCTTGTCTGTGATAGATAAGGGGCTCTGGCTGGCTTCGTTTCCTGCAGCCTTGGGTTCGAATCTCATTCAGCCATGGATGTTTCTCATTATCCACCCATTCACCCCATTACCCACGCACAAGTCTCCGGGCTCATGTGGGCATCATTCGTAATAAAAAAAAAATTGAATAGTGGCAAGCATTGAATTAATCATTATAAAGTTAGTTTATTCCCTCATGTCAATGTTAGTGAGTATATTCTGCAGTGAATAGGGCTAGTTTATTTCCTCATGCCAATGGTATGGAATTCTCAAGGTAATTAGAAGATAAGGTATTGTTCAATAGCGTGATGCGCAGTAGCAAGCTAGATGCGCTTGAACACTACTTTGGGAATTCCGATACTCTATTTTTCAGTATTGATTTGATGTTAGTTTCAAACTGAGTGCTCGGACAAAATTTATGTTGCAGGCAGGGAGGGAATTTAGTGTAGAGTTAACGGGAGCTGAACAGCCAACATTTTCGAGCTTTATTGGATCTTCTTTATTTTACAAATATAAACATTTTTTTCTTTAGAGATAATGAAGGCCAAAATGTAATAACCTACATAAATTTGTTAGTGAGAAGTATTTTTTTTCCAAGATTCAGGACTAAAAAATAATTTTGTACACAATAGGCAGCTAATGGCCATTTGACATGTGTATAAATTTATAAGAAATTCTTTTGGCCATATTTTCCAGTATTCGTGGCACAAAAATAAAATAAAAATATATAATCAACAAATAAGATACACTTTATCTGAGTCCAATCTCGCTTCACATGATCAACTCGCACTCCATGGCGTCTTCGAATATTCTTTAAATTATGAAATAGTTACACCTTCAAAATTATAACTAATTACTTTAAAACTAGGCTTAATTGATTTTAAATCAATTAGATTGAAAATTCCCCTGGATCACCCACTCACATCAATGAGTGGTTCAAAAAATTAAATTTCTGCATTGAAAAAAGCCAAATTTTAAGTTATTTTAAAATTAAATTCCGCTTGAGTTATGTTCTTCTCCACTTGCTTGCACACTAGCCTGCAATGTGTAATTGGGCTGTTACACATTGTGGGAGAGTTTAGTTAGTGGTAAAAATTTTTCTAAAATTCAGGTCTAAAAAGTAATTTTGAACACAATCAGGAATTGTAATGTTTATTTAAAATTTGTATGAGAATTTACATAAGTAATGTTCTTGTCCACTTGCTCGTACACTCGCTCACAATGTTTAATTGGGCTGTTACACATTGTGGGAGAGTTTAGTTAGTGGTAATTTTTCTTTTAAAATAAAGTTCTAAAAAGTAATTTTGTACACAATAATCAGCTAATGACCATTCAACATGTTTATGAGAATCCCTCTTAAGTTCTGTTTTTCTCCACTTGCTTGTACACTCGCTCGCAATGTTTAATTGGGCTGTTAAACATTGTGGGCGAGTTTAGTTAGTGGTCACACAATAAGCTTCGGTTGACGTGTGAGGATCTTTGAATCTTCTGGATCTTAGTTAGTGGTAATTTTTCTTTTAAAATAAAGTTCTAAAAAGTAATTTTGTACACAATAATCAGCTAATGACCATTCAACATGTTTATGAGAATCCCTCTTAAGTTCTGTTTTTCTCCACTTGCTTGTACACTCGCTCGCAATGTGTAATTGGGCTGTTACACATTGTGGGAGAGTTTAGTTAGTGGATATTTTTCTTTTAAAATAAAGTTCTAAAAAGTAATTTTGTACACAATAATCAGCTAATGACCATTCAACATGTTTATGAGAATCCCTCTTAAGTTCTGTTTTTCTCCACTTGCTTGTACACTCGCTCGCAATGTGTAATTGGGCTGTTACACATTGTGGGAGAGTTTAGTTAGTGGATATTTTTCTTTTAAAATAAAGTTCTAAAAAGTAATTTTGTACACAATAATCAGCTAATGACCATTCAACATGTTTATGAGAATCCCTCTTAAGTTCTGTTTTTCTCCACTTGCTTGTACACTCGCTCGCAATGTGTAATTGGGCTGTTACACTTTGTGAAAGGGTTCGTTAGCAAGTTTCAGTCATCAGTCTATATTTATTAATGGAAATAACATTTCAAAATTATTTTCAGTTTGAAACTGTTGAATTGGTTTAACTATGAGCTAGCCATTTTGCCATCAGCTTTAACTTGTCCTTGGCCTGAAATCTAGGAGTAACTCAGTGATCCAGTCTAATAATTTTACTTGTTATTATTTATTATAATTTACATAAAAATTGGCCTTCATATTAATTGACAATTCTGAATTCTGAATTATTGACAAAAAGTATCTTTTAATCAAGAAGCTCCTGGTATTGAATTAGTTTGCAATATCTACCACCGAGATGGTGGTATGAAATTATTTAATTATTTTGTTGTCAGCCATCTTAGATTATTTTCTGATGATAGAAAAATGCCCCAATTGAAAAATAATAAATATATCATGGTCTACAAGATATAGCCTACTTTGCCCTGTAACAAGTAGTTTATTTCGAAGTAGTAAACTCCTCCCCAGATGGGAATTGAACCTGCAGTGTTCTTTAAACAGCTCCGCAGTATAGGTATCGCATTACATGAGGAAATAACTTGGAATAAATAGAGAAAAAAATGTCTTACAGCAAGATGTAAGCTCTTCCTTTTGCTTGGTTACCTGTTTCTCAACTCAGTTTTTGAATGTATCAACCAAATTAATTATCCGAACTGTTCCTAACATTTTCTGACATGAACAATAAATTATTTGTAAATCATCGTTCAATAATTATCTGAAATTATCTCACGTACACAATAATTGGAATTTCGCAATAATAAATTTGGCGGCTCTGGTGTTGGAGCGCTTGACTGTGATAAGGTAAGTCTCTGGCTAGCTTCGTTTTCTACAGCCTTGGGTTCGAATCTCATTTAGCCATGGATATTTCTCATCATTCACCCATTCACCTCATTATCCACGCACAAGTTTCCAGACTCATGGGGACATAATCCGAAATAAGTACAAAAATAGTATGAGTAATATTTTTACTTCAAATAATATCACTAGTTTGAACTTGCATTGCTTTCATAAATCATATTCGTCAGGCCCAGGCCTCAGGTTACTTATCAGTGATAGAAACTCACTTTTGGTGAATTCTGTAGCGAATTCATCTGTAGTCCAGAACTCGAAAAGATTATAGTAATCAGTCAAAAAGCATAACTATTTGGGAATAATATTTATTAGTAATAAATTTTTTTTAGTAGAAGTTATAAAAATCACTTTTATTGAATTCTCTAAATAATCATTGAGCATACAGAAATAGTGGAATATTATTCATCAGTGAGTTTAAAAATTGTTGATCATAGCTTTTAATTGGTTGGTATATAAAAATATTTTTCAAGGTGGGGTCCATAACACAGATGCCTCCAAAAATCTGTATCCTCCTGTAAGTTTACAATCTTTTAGAAGAAGCCATCTCTACTAAACACACTATTCTCAAAAACCCCTTCATCCCAAGATCCAACCTTATTGAGCCTACCAGTTTCTTCTGTACTTTTCTTAGATTTCAATGATTGGCGTATCTTCTCCAATTACGTGTATTTTTCCATGAGTTTTAGTTGAAAAATTAATTCATCCGTTATAAATAAATTGATTCTCTTGAAAACTAGACATATATAGCTTTTTGTGAACGTTACAATACTCCATTCTATAAATATTGTACTCTGTACGTACCAACTTGAAGAGGTGGCATACAATAAGTTCACAAACTTTTAATAAAACATATAAGGGATTCCCTTTTCATAGTATGTATAGTACATTATAATATATAGGGATAATAGAAAAACGATTCCATTGGCTTATCCATCATAGAAACTTTAGTATGAATGGTGCTGCTGCACCTATGGTTTTCAAAACGGTTTGAAGGAAGGAGCTTCTAAAATTTCAGATGAGATATAAATTTATGCTTATCTCTTTTGAAAGGTGCGTGCGGGATCCTCCCATGGAAATATTCTGCAAAATACTTACTGTGGAAAAATATAAATTAATCTATTCGTTTATGGTTTTTTCCACATTCAATTTTATCTCCTGCTTGAAATCGAGCTCTTTCATCTAGATTTATATTTTATTTTGTCCATTTGATGAATGAGTTATTAATTCATATTTCCGTTGAACACTTACTCTTCTCTTCTGCTTGTAATCTTATTTCATATTTTTTAAAACCTACAAATGGTGTTATAAAGTATATAACTTTCCTGGTGCACATAAATAATTGTAATTTATATAAAATAAATAAATGAACTTTTATGACATTTTAGTTCACATTTTGACATAGTTCTCAAATTGGCCTAAGTAGAGTTGTTCTTTTTCGAAATTGAGTCATCTCAATTAGGCTGTCAATGGATCTACAGTTTCTAGTGCTTATTTCTGCACATAATTTCCAAACTCTGGTCTTTGAATGTGGGTTTTTGACTTTTAAAATTAAAACTGGATCAGATTATTAGAGATATATGACCAGTGTATTAGAACATCGTGAGTCATTTCATCAGTGATTAATGAGAAACCATCTGTTAATTGTTTATTGCGTATTCCGTCACTGAAATTATTCAGCATACTAAATGATTTTGATCTTTATGCCTAAATGATGTTGTATGTAGGTACTCTTTTTTTAGGTACCTTTTCAATTGTAATGAAATTTTCGAATGCGTTCAACTTGAAAATGGAAGGGCAGGCCTTGTAACGTGTTACATGGTGGCTTTTTGTGAGACACAGAAATGAATTAGACTGCGTACATTGCTGAGTGCTGTGATTAGTTCAGAAATTCAAGTATGTTTTCAAATCAAATGTCACTTTATTCAAGTTACATGATGACACTATTGTTTGTAAGCTAGATAAGTAAAGATTCATTTTCTGATTCGTTTCTGTGCTTCACAAGATGCCACTCAGTGTCTAACGGCTGCAAGCCTGTCTTTCTATTTGTGACAGTCCTTCAAAGAGGGACAAACAATATATTATTGTACTAAGACTGTAAGACGACTTACCGTACTAATTGACTGCCAAGATATGTAATTTATATTTATTCGTAAACAAATTGTATAAAAATGACCTTATTATTCTGATTTGTAAAATATTGTTAATTTTGTATGTTTTTCTAATGAGTGGCTGTAAAATATATATCATACTTTATTTTTTGTATTAAAATAATAATAATTTATTTGAGATTGCCTCATTATTGTGATTTGTAGATGAAAACTCTTAATTATTCATTCTATAAGTTCTTCTCTTACTCTCAGCCACCTAATTACAGTTTCTTTTACTTAAAATTAGTATATCGCTTTCCAAGCAATTAGGTAATCTTTGCGTTTCCAGGTCCCCTAAACTTATTTTTTATAACTGCTAAAATAGCATTAGATATATTAGGATAAAAAGTACCTTTTTTGGAGGATGAAGCCCACATAGGTCACATACCTGTGCGTGGGTAATGAATTGGGTGATGTTGATTGATGAGTTGGACCTACAGTTTCAGGTGGGTTCCGAACCACCGGGAAGTGATTTTACAGCAGAGAACAGAGTATTTTTTGCTGGCCAATCCAATCGGTTACCCTTACAAAGAGCGCCCAGGAGTATCGTAGCTTATCTCTGATTAAACAGATACCTGCTACGGCACTCGGCTATCACGTACTAGGTACAGTAATAAGTTTATCTGGATTAACTAACTTCACATGAGAAAGTAATTTTACTTGAGAGAAAAAGTCCAACACCAGGATTGAAAGTAAATAAGACAAGATAATGACAACCACATTTATTATTAAAACACAAGATACTATAGTTTCGGCAATTACGTCTTTCTCATTCTCGATCCAGTAGTTTGTAGTATCTTGTGTGCTAATAATAAATGATGATGTGACAACATCAAGTCTTATCCATGATTGTTATCTACCAGATCACAGTATCACCCTCACAAATAATACAAAAAAGACTAGATTGAAGATATTTGGAAACAGCATGAATAGTTATTGATTTTACATAAAGTACCATATACTAAATTAGATATTTAGCATAATAAGCGATTACAATACTGTGGCAAATGAGAAGACTTAATTTCCATGGTTGTCAATCATTTTGCAGCTGGCGACCCATCTTGATGAAGATGAATCATTTATCTTTAATATTTCAATGAATGATAGTAATGCTATGACTCATATTACTTTCAAACGTGCGTAATCTGAATGATAATAAGCTAAATGAGTTTCCAAAACTGCAAAATTAAGTTTTAAAAATGTATTTGTCACCCCAACAAAAAATTTGTTTTTATAATATCTAAAATAATTTTTGAGCATTGCATATTGAATGTAAGCTCCTTATTATACTGAGTCAATGCAGTCGCGGTCGCGAGTCACAATTTAGGCTAAATTACATCAGCTGAGCGTCAGGCCGAGCTCAACAATTTCAAAGTATGGAGGTTGGAGGCATGTGTATTAACATGTTTGAAGCCATTTATCCGGCTAGTGTAATTTATCCTTGTCTGTGGCGTGCAAGCACAACTGTAGTGGCTCCGTATAATAAGGCTCTTAAGTTTTAGCCACAGAGTTGGATGTGTTAACGGTAGGGCGATTATCTCCGTTGACTGCTACTTCTGCCGTCATGGGTTCGATTCCCGCTCAGTCTTGCTTATTTTGTGTATTCACCTCATTACCCTCGCACAAGTTTCAGACTCATGTGGGCTGGGCATTATTAGAAAGAAACGAAAAATATTTGAGCAATCGTACTGCTCACTGACAGAGGTATTTAAATTAAGCATTAGAAGCAACTCACTTTAGTAATCAGATTATTCAAAATTGTCACTCTCATGACGGTTGTCAAACTGGAAACATATTCTTCAAATCAGAGTCTGGAACCCAATTTGTACCAGCTGAAGTTACAACAGCAATTAGCTCCAAAACAGTAATTCAATGAGTTATTCTTTCTCTTCTGTTGTCATCCCTAAGTGACTGTTTGTTATTTTCGATGTTAATAATAATAATTATAAACCTACATTTACTAACGAATTTATATTTGTGAGTAGTATCGGACGCGTTTCAGGACCTGAGTCCCATCCTCAGTACAAGTGTGTATTATCAGTTTGCTGATCCTCTAAACAGGTCCTAAAACGCATCCGTTAACTTACTACTCACACTTGAAGTTCTGTTGTAAATGCTAGTTCATAATCATCAACATCGAAATATTTGGTTCTCAACTAATGTAAAGATCAGTATATATCACTTGATAGAATATTGTTATCTTCATAATTGAACAAGCGAAGCGAGTTCATAGTTTTGTAACTCAAGGCTTGCGGCTTTTTCTGTATGTTTTTTTGTAAATTCGACAATAACTTTCGAACGCTTTGACCAACCAACTTCAAATTTTAAACATATTCTTGGAACCTTTGAATACAGATCAAGTTCGTGCGCCAATGAAATTCACCTACTCCTTCATCCTTTTTGAGGCGAAACAAAGGGATCTCTTCATTAATATTTCTATATTAGCTTGCCACGTATGGAAAGTGTACTAGATCAGAAAAATCAGCTGATAAATGGGACCTTATAGATAATAATAATAAGCGTATGGCTTTTAATGGTGGGGAGACCCTTACGGGTAGTTCCATCTCGCCGTTTGTGCCATGTTACGGGGAACATGGTGGACCTACTATTTTAGGTGGGTTCCGAACCACCGGGTGAGTGATAATAAAGCTTGTAACATCAAGTCATTGAAGCACGGTCACCCATATAAGATAGAAAAAATCAGCTAGATAATATTCGAGATAGGTATTGAGTAATGTAATGAGTTGACTATATTTATACATATATATATGTCAACATAAATTTTTGTGCTGCACTCCAGCTGATTTTTCCAACTTATACGGTTATAAGGCCCTATTTATCAGCTGATTTTTCCTATCTAGTACATGCCTTTCTATCAAGTGTAACAACAAAAAATATCGTACATTACACGACTGTAAACTTTTGCTGGTTCTCACATATTCATGTTTCTGCACTCAGCTATCACCTCGTGTGATACTATCATATGCTCGATCGGCAAAACGTTTCTTTCCAGCCTAGTAATGTAATATACTATTGAGTTATCAGCTGTAGGTGAATAAATGCGATCAGCACCTTTTCAAAATAGAACCTTGATACAGGCTTTTTACAGAATCTATATCTGATATACTGGTACTAATTTAATTGCAGGCGTCGGAAATGAGATTTCTGCGGAAGACGTATGGTTGTAGTAGAGAAGATCGTTTGAGAAATACTGAGATCAGAAAGCAATTAAACATCTTCTCTATGAACGAGAGGGTATCTGATAGTAGATTGAAATGGTACGAACATGTAAACAGAATGGGAGAAGACAGGATACCGAAGCTGGTGCTAAACTATCACCCACAAGACAAACGAGACCGAGGGCGTCCGAGAAAAAGATGGATGGATATGAGGTTCGGAACAGGCAGAGATGCCTAAACCGTGAAAGGAAGAAGAAGAAGAAGAAGAAGAATTTCATTGCTCTGATAATATATGGGTATAGAAACAGCAGTTTTTCCTGTGGTAAATATATCTACTCTATAGATACACTAATTCCATTGCCCTGATCCCTGATATATAGGTATATGAGTAATTTTGTGGAAAATATATCAAAGTGCAGTATAGCTTGGTTACTTTCATCTGATGCTTTGAAAATGACGCTGTCACCATAGCAACGGCTCATGGTCAGGTAACACGTGTCAACTATCCTCTATTCTAAAAGTACAGAGTGATGTAGACCGTAAGTTACTGTCTAATGTTTTTGAGACAGACAGGACTGGTGTGCAGTAGTGCGTGCATTCATAAACAATATTCCCCTCTCTGGTCTCAAGTGCCAGATGAAAGTAACCAAGCTCTATCATAGCAATGATGAACAAGTGATAGTTGTATTGTGAATTTCATCTAAATCAGTATCTTCGAAACCACCTTCCCCTAGGATAAGCTTGCCAAATGAGTTTCCCTTTCCAAAATTAGTTGTTTGCAAGCGAGTTCTCCAGCCTGTTGGGCTTACTAGTTACTATACTGTATTTACTTCACGCCATCAAATTGAAAAAATCTCCATGTTGCAAAAAAAACATTTGACTGTGTTGACAAAACAACTGCATCAGACTTGCAGACTAGGTATCATCCCAGGTAGCAGGTAAGCTTACAGAAAGCCTTGCCCTTTGTTTGGCAGGACATTTTTTTAAACTAGTCGAATCGGCTATGGTACTATATACATACAATAGTATATCAAACAGTTTGCATAACTGAAAAGCTAATATAATGAAATGAGAATAATAATAAAGCATTATACTTGGATGTTGGCTGAGCCTAATATACAGTTGGGAGTGAATCAGAAATTGAATGTGGACAGGACCTAGATTTTTCAAATTTCATTCCCACTTTTGTAAATAAAAATGTACTTTTATGGCTAAACCAAACGATATTAAATCAATTTAAATATTATGTTTAGTCGTGGAAGGATTTATTTTCAAAGCTGTCACTTTCAGATATGCTAAATTCAGATTGAAATGTAATAGGAATAATCATGAATTGGATCTGTAAATGCTGGTTCAACCTAATATAAGTTACAAATTAAAAAGAGATGTACAAGGCATCTACTTAATTTTACATCATATAAGGTGATTAGCATTTGAACAAACATTTGCAATCGACAATCAAAGCATTTTTGAATTATGCAAAGCTTAATCAACAAATACGAATCTGTTATGTTTTCCATGACGAAATACTTGATGAACAATCTAATATCAAAACTGACACTGTATTTCTATTTATATGACTTCCACTCACTTATACTGGAGATACTGCATTTCATCTCTAAATAGAAGACTGATAAAGCTTCTATTTAGAAATGAAATGCATTCCTCCAGTATAAGTTAGTGAAAATCATATATTAAATAAAAATACAGTGTCAGTTTTGATATTAGACAAATACGAATGTGCAATAGACCAGAAATTTAATGAAAAAATACAAATAAAACTATTTTGCCATAATTCAAACACGTTCAGATACAACGGCAAATGAATAATAAAAATAATAATAATTATTATTATTATTTATAATAACAGCAAAAGTCGCAAGAAATAGATTTGTTGTAGCTCAATATCAGAAATCAATGAAAAGTATCCAGATTCAAATAATGAAGGACTTTAGTCTATATTATATTTTCAAAATTTCTCCATATATTTTCAGTCTGGAATGAGAGTAACTACTTGGATGAATGTATTGAAATGGGAAAAAATGATAGAAATGTATTGAATCGGATCTGATGATTATTATCAAACCTCAGTACTAAATAGGCTACAGGAACCACGAATTAAATACGGACAGGGCCATCATTACATTTCCAGTATCAATTTTAAACAATAATGAAAGTGATATTGTGGTTCCATGTATACTGACACTTTTGAAGTAAATGTGAACACTTCATAAGGTTTTTGATGGACATTTCCTCAGTAAACCAAGATGGCTGCCTCGGCTTTCAAACCTGGAGGCCAGCTGTCTCTAATGAAGCATTACACCAATGCGGAATGACCATCACACAAACATAGTAAGTGTCTCATTCACTTCAAAAGTACCTACTTATCAATGTTTGAAAGTCATAATTTAATCCTGAATTAATTGTTGCACCTACCTTTTATAAAAGGTTGAATGGGGATGATGGGGTTCAATGTTGCAAAATATATTTAAATAAACGGTTTACAACACTATACGAAAAACACTACACCTTGGGCTGAGTCAATGGTCGCCTACAGCATTATAGTTTTTTGCAGGAAATCGTAACTCAGTCCAAGATTAAAACGTTTTCTACAAGAAACCTAACAAAACCAAAACTCAACAATTTATTGCATGTTTCAATATTTGATGATAATTTTTCAATAATTGAGCCATTGTGATACATATCAGTAGTTTCTCATAGATAATAAAAATAATAATTGTTAACAATAAATTGTATGTAATATAAACTTAGAAAAATAACAATATTATATTAATGTTATATTACATATTAGTGGAAACAAGATGGATCTTCAACATCATAATAAATTGTATGTTTTCTAGTAGCAAAGTGATCAATATTTAAAATAACAAATAAATATTTACAATGATTGGTTGTTAAAAGGGCAGTCGAGAAGTACAAGAAGTATAACTCATCACTTAGGCCGTGGTCAGACTGAATGCGTACTCCGACGAGTAAATGGACGTGCGTGCTCGCATCTAGACGTCAGAGTAAAACAAACGTTGATAAACCGGGTTGATTGGTCACAGTAGAGAAGAGTTGGTCATACGAGGACTTGCGCACACGCACGAGTCAATTCTGGAAGCAAGTTTGTTTGATTTTCTTTGCGTGGTCGTCAGTGTAAAAATGAACGTTGAGGAGTTGATTACGATTGTGTTTGACCAAAATCTATTGTGGGACCAATCCACAAAGGATTATCATAACAGAGATCTCAATGTGATCGCTAATCTTTCCACAGGCTTAATACAATTCCAAAAATTGCTTTGTTTTTCAATCTTTGTGCTGATTCTGTTCAAAATATAATAAAACGTTCCTGGTGACATCCGAAAATAATCGAAAAATTTTCTATCAGTTCTTCGTAGATCAGGAAAAAGTAGCTTGAATTCTCCTTGCGTCTCTCTTGTTAAATTAATATCATTCACAGAGGTCTCTTTTTCTTCATTAACAAACAAAATACACAATAACAGATTGTCTAGCAACTGGTCAATGCCATTGAAGTATAAACTCGCAGGAGTAGGAAGTTTGCAAAGTGACCACTCTTACTCTGACGACCTACTCATACGACCTGCTTGCAAAACGATCTACTCGTCAGTCGCAAGCAGTCTGACCACGGCCTTATACTACCTACAGTCCATAGTTATTTGTACCTCTTAACATTTGAAAGCAATATCGTTTTTGTTATATAAACTATATATAATTTATTTTTATTTGGAATTATGCCCTCATGTAACTACTGAGCCTTATTCATTTTTTAGATTCATTTTTGAAAGTTCTGAATGATAATATAGTGTATAGTATCACACAAAAACATGGTTCTTTCACTTGGTTTATGGATGGGAGTTGACAGTTAAACATGGATGTTGACAGGTATCTCATGCATCTATTAAATATATTGTGTATCAATTACAATTTGTGTAATTACGAGAGTCATTTAATTTAGTCAGAAGAGAAGAATTTAATTTTGTAAGTTGATCTAAACTCTTCAAATAATGTATTGGAAATAAATTATTTTTGAATATTAATAAATGTGAAGTTACCGTATGCCAATAATTATATGGATATAAAACAATAGATTAGTACAATAGCGTAGTAAGCATTCCTTACAACATATTATCAAATTAATTCAGATGTCATTCTTAATCAGTACTGTCACTATGCTGGATGGAAGACTGACTTTGTTCTAAATAAATGTTTTTAAAAACACATTTGCGTGTTCCGTTATCTAATTGGCGCCTGCAACAGGAACTATGGACGTTTTCTTTAAGTTCTTTTAACTTATTATTTCACAATCAATAGTCTCGAGCAGTTAAAACGCCACTGTTAACTCCTCATCCACATCAACAACCCAAAACGGATGCAGCCAAGTGGTCATCCTGGCAGACAAATAACGTCAACCCAACGTTCAACGTTCAACGAACAACCCAGCATCAACGGACAACGAAGAAGACCCGGAAGCTCATCATCACGCCACCACAGGTGCGAGTAATTCTGTCATCCAGCCATCAAGATTAGAAACAACAACTATTTTAAATTCTGGAATGACAGAGATGAATAGGCCTCTTCCTCATGAATTTTTGAAGTACATCCCTCGTTATGATGGAACTTCATACAAACTACCACAATATTTATCTCCACTTGTGAAGACTTATTTGGAACCTACTGTGCTGAAAATATAGTAGAAAGAGACGAAAATCATTGGATTCTCTTCAAGGCAGCCATGAACCACCTTGATGGACCAGCTGAAGCAGTAGCCTACAACAGCGGCGCCGACTTCATGGAAATATTGGGGGGGGGGGGGGCAAAGTCCACCAGAAAGGTCTGTAGGGGGTGTCATCTGAAGAGAGGGGGGCCCCCAGAGTAATTATGGGGTGGGGGCAGAAAGTGCCTTGCCCCCCAAAGTCGGCGCCACTGGCCTACAACAATTCTTGCTCTAATATTGCCGAATTAGTTAATGCTTTGAAACAAAATTTTGCTGATAATAGATCTGTACCAGAATTGATAACAGAATTAGCTGTAATGACATCATACCATGGAGAACATCCAATTGAGTTTTTGAATAGATTAGATGAAAAACGCACACATGTATTAACCAGATATAAGTTGAATGGTGTATCAGGAAGTGTATTAGAAAATTTAACCCAAACCAATAGTTGTTAATTAATACGTTTTTTAATGGTGTACACCCAACTCTAGGATCTCATTTACAAGTATTGCAAGTACAAAGTTTATATGATGCTAGAAGTAAATTAATTAATGAATGAAGTATTATACGGTGTTACAAAAATTGCGCTTCAACATCTCTATTAAAACAATGAACAGACATGATAATAGATTTGCACAAGCAACCAATTCTTTTAGAATTCCAAATTTCAAACGAAATAATAAAAAACGATGGACTAAAGGAAAACCTTTCCAGAATTTCCTAAGAAATTTTCTTGGTAGACAACAATTTTCACAACCTAGATTTAAACAAAATCAACTATTCTATATCAAACAAATTTTCAACAACCAAACTTTCAACATCAAAATTTCCGTTCAAATTTTCAACAAAGCTTTCCGCATCAGAATGTTCCACAACAGAACTTTTTGGAACAAAATTTTCACAACAAAAATTTCAACAACTGCAAAATAATAACAAAGCGCAATGGAACTCATCCAGCATTGTTTCAATGCGCACACCAAGGACAGACCCTGTACAGAAAACGAGAAACTGCAGATCATAAAATGAAGTTAATTATCAGTAAGAAACACCACAAAATTATTCCACCCAAGAGCAAATATGCAGTCTCAAATCAACTCTGACTGACTCAATCAACAAGCTGACAGATCATTTTTGAGAGTCAGGCCCCAGCTATGCGGAGGAACCCCCAAACAATTTTATTGAAAAATTCTCAGCAAATCTCTCCCTTACTTTTGTGATAAGAAAAATCGCAAATGGCTAGTAGACACTTGCCCACTCAAAAACTACGTTAATCCGTCTTTAGTCTCTTCAGACGTTACTAGGTACAGAGAAGATTTTATTGTCAGAACTTCAAATGGAGAAATCAAAAGACAAGAATATATTTTTTTCAATTCAGAGGAAATATTTTTGAAGCTATACACAATAAAAATGTATCTATTCGAATTTTCACCAAAATATGACATACCTCTTGGCCATGAAACATCAAGTGAAATAAAAGCAAATGTAGACTTTAGTGAAAAATACAAGGATGGAGTTAAGAAATTGCTCTTCTCCTTAGGTAATAGAGCATTACACTACTTCAAACAGGCTTCAATGTGATCTTGGACCTGGTGAAGTCATCTTCAAATTTTAATTTTAAGGAAGGATTAGTGAAAGCAATAAATGAAAATTATATACAATTGAAGTAGCTAGTAGTAGGTATTGAAAAATACGAATGTTTATGCTTAGTTTTCTCCAAGGAACTCAAGACCATTAGTCCTGAGCCTATGAAAATGGAACAAGTAAATACCATAAATTTAGTGAAACAATTTCCAGAACTTATAAAACGAGAAAATGATACGTTCTGTAGCACTAACCTGTTGAAGCATAGAATAGTCACAAAAATTGACACTCCAGTATATACTAAGAACTATAGATATCCTTGAGCATTTGGGAAAGATATTCAAATAAAAATACAGTAGAAAAAGTATTGAAGAACAAAATGATTTAAAATTCTAATTCTTACAACCTGGTAGTGCCAACAGGCCAACGAGAGATACGCATGGAACTGGACTACAGGAAATTTAATTAGAGGACAATTTATGGAAAATATCCCTTCCCAAACATTGAAGACTTATTTGGAAAGATGGGACGTGCAACTTATTTCTCAGCAATAGACTTAGAGCCCGGATTTCACCAGATTGAAAACACCCAGGCTCGGTTCCAAAAACAGCATTCTCCACTGAAAATGGTCATTATGAATTTCTTCGTTTACTATAAACTTGAAAAAAACACTTTTAAATGGAAATTAACTCACGTTATGGCGTGACGGCCGTTTCGCTCTGTTGTCTAGAGCATCGTCAGACGACCCACAGTACACTGTACTGTACACGTGTACTGTGGGTCGTCTGACGATGCTCTAGACAACAGAGCGAAACGGCCGTCACGCCATAACGTGAGTTAATTTCCATTTAAAAGTGTTTTTTTCAAGTTTATATTACATATTAGTGGAAACAAGATGGATCTACAACATCATATCTTCGTTTACGTTTGGATTGAAGAACAGCCCAAATCATTTTCAAAAATGTATGGATATGATTCTTGCCAAGATGCCAAATGTTTTAGTGTATATGGACGACATATAATTGTATTTTCAGACAACCTGACAAAGCATCTCAAGCATCTAAAATCTGTTTTTGAAAAATTGAAAGAGCCTAATTTAAAAATCCAACTCCATAAAACCGAATTTTTCAAAAGGTAACTACTATATTTAGGAAACATCATTTCAGAAGGAGGCATACAACCGAACCCAATATTAATGTTCTATTATGTATTGCTGACGATACATAAATTGAATTGAAAAAATCGAAGCAGTCAAAACTTTTCCACTGCCACATACAGTAAAAGAAGTTGAACAATTTTTAGGACTCACTGGATACTACAGAAAAATGATTCAAGATTATGCAAAAATCGCAAAACCTCTTACAGTAGCTCTTAGCAAAGATAAACCATTTTTAACTCAAATAATAGTGAATTTAAAGAAGCTTTTGAAAAACTTAAACTTAAGCCTGGTTTACACGGGTCGAGTACAGTGGGCGAGCTACTCGGCCCAGTTACTAGGCCCAGTTGTTGTTTTGTTTGAACTCGCCTCAGTACTCGACCAGATGTCCACACGCATCACATTTCAGAGCGTGGCTGTTGACGTTTTTTAACATTTTTAACGTTGTGAGTTTATATAATGGCTCGCCAAGAGTTTAAGGCCCAAGTTAGAAAGTGTTTTAAAAGAGCCTATGAGGTTATTATATTAGAAGAAATAGATGACGTTTTGGAAGAGGAAATTAACAAAGAACCTAGGGTATGGATTAAAGATTGGTTAAAAAGAAGAGACACTCTTGGGGCTTCCTCTCTTTTGCTACGCGAACCTTGCCATAGAAGATGTGAAAGAGTACATATCTGTGTTGAGGATGACTCCTGAAATGTTTGAGTCACTTTTAGATATGGTAACTCCTAGAATATCAAAACAAAATTCTGTTATGAGAGATGCTATCCCCTCCCAAATCAAGTTAGAAGTTACCCTCAACTTTTTGGCCACAGGCAATAGTTTTAGTTTTATTTTTTTTTAGGATGAAGCCCACATAGGTCTGAGACCTGTGCGTGGGTAATGAGTTGGATGATGGTGATTGATGAGTTGGACCTACAGTTTTAGTGGGTTCCGAACCACAGTTTTCAACAGTTCTTGGTTGTAAGTTAATCTTAGGTTTTTGATTTTTTGTTTGGCTTCAGCTAATCCAAACCCTTCTTTTTTATTTTATTTATTTAATTTATTTTTATATTGTGGAATTCGCATATTCCATAAGCATTCATTGTCTTGGTATAAACCTACAAACATCACTGTCTCCTCTTCAGTCCACTTCATTTCTAGTTTCCAGTTAAAACAGTGAACCACCAGACAAACTCTTCACCTAACCTCAAAACTGAACAGACGTTTCGCTGGGGCAAATTGTGGTGGAGGGGGTAGCTACTGGGCCGAGTAACTCGCTTCCCAACTAAACCACTCGACTCGCACTGCAACTGACCGGTTTTGCCAACTCGACCGCTACTCGACTCGCCGATCTGTCTACATCAAGCGAGTAAGAGGGCGAGTGTCAACTTGCATACTGACTCGCCCACTCTACTCGACCCGTGTAAACCAGGCTTTATGTTGCAAAGCAGACCAATCTTACAATTCCCAGATTTCTCACGCCAGTTTATACTACTTGCCAGTAATTTTGCATTGGGAGCAGTACTCTCACAAGTGTTTGATGGAAAGGATTTTCCCATAGCATATGTACACTATCTTATGAAAGAAAGCACACTACTACCTTTATGAAAGAAAATTCTTGAACCCGATCACAAACCTTCAAAGTGGCTACATAATATGAAATAACCTATTTGATTTTGAAATAAAATAATGTGCAAGGAAAAACAAACTTCTATGTAGCAGATGCGCTTTCCAGGATTCCACAGCAGCCAGTCAACAGGTAGACTCACCACCAGATCTTGCTCAAGACGTTCTAGACGAATTCTTTCAAGATTATGTAACATGAAATACAAATAAAATAATGATGAAGTAGCTAGTATTAACGTAACAATTCACTCTCAATTACTCAAGATAGTTCAAACAACCAAGCTGCAATACTGGAAGAAGCCAAAATCATGAATATAGAACACAATCAATCATATTTAGAACGTCGTAACTGTTAGGATGATATGAATTAACATATGTTGTGCTGTTCCATTATGATTAGTTACTAAGAGACTATTTTGTTAGTGAAAACAGTTTAGTCCTAAACCACATTAAATATACATTGCTTATAATATTGAACTCTGTATTTTCATTTAAAATACTAATCTAAACAGTAACCAACCGCCCAACATTCAGAAAATTTTCGGTTTAACCAGATTGACCTTTTATATATTTAATTCCAAATACTACCTATGGAATATTTTGTTCAGAGAGGATCACTGGAATTATATTATGAAATGATGCTCCATAGCTTTTTGAATGTAATCAAGGATTCCTTCAAATCAATAAAACTCAAGTGCTATAAGAAAATCAACCTTGATGTTACAGACCAAGATAAACAGAAAAAAATTGTTGCTAACTATCATTGTGGAAAAACGTGTCACAGAGGAGTAAATGAAATTTATAACCACATTAGGAAAACCTACTATTGGCCTCCAATGCTTCAAGATATTACAGACAACATCATCATTAAATGTCAGATATGTTTGAAAGTGAAATATGATAGGAACCCCATTCAAGTGTAATATAGGATCGCCCCTACGTCACAAAAACCTTTTGAAAAGCTACAAATGGATACGTTTCAGAGCAGAACTGAACTGCTAAATAAAAATCAAGAAAAATATATTGAAATCCCTGAAAACGTCTACCGTACATAAAGCGACATTCAACAAGAAAAATAAACCGAAATTCTTTTGAGTGAACTACAATCAACATACAAATCAAGCGACGAATCTGAAAGCAATTCAAAAACGCTTCTTTAAAGTACATCCAAATCGCGACAAAAGACCACGAAAAGTAGTTAAAACTAAGTAATCTGTTTCAGGACAAGATGCTCCTCATCCTTCTAACGATAATCCATAACCTAGTACCAGCAAAGGCCGACTGTCTTGAGTGAAGCATCACGAATAATCCCGATTAGGATTCAAGATGCCTTCATTGTCAATGGAACCTACACGTATGTACACCACATCAACACAACATCTCTACAATCATAGTGAGCTGATGAAACTTGAACACTCAGTGAATCTACTGAATACTAAAGAAAAGGACAAGAACAAAACTAGGTTACTTAAATTACATTTAGAATATGCTGGAATTGTGTGATATCAACCAAAATACCTGTAAGGAATTTAGTAAGATTTTTTTTTAAATTAAGATTATCTCATCACTTTTCTGTTTTTACAAAGCTTGAACCGTTTATGTGCTATCTTTTCATATGCGAGCCGTTTTGGGTGTATCCCGTGGCTTATTGTATTATATAATTTGTAATTTGTATAATTTAGTGAATAAATAATTGTAAATATAACAAAATATTTTGTTTTGGAATGTACTTCCATTAATCTTTGTACCAAGCCATAATACTCACATTAGAAATCACTAGAACACATTCCAACATTCTCTATTGTGAGAATAAATTGCATTAGACTGGTTTGTATTGCATTACTCGCCTCTCTTATTTCTCACAGCAATTATTATAAGTCTAGAAAGCAGTATATTGATTAGATAATTTAATATTAAAAACAAAAATTCATTATTTAGTTATTGGTAGACTCAGAAATAATAATGGTTATAACTGTACAATAATATGTTGGTAATCTACTCAGTCTTACATTTTTTAGGATAATTTTTAGCCAAAGTAATCATTATCACAAAGCTGTAGCATATCACAGATAAATAAATTATTACAAAATTTCGAATGATTTGTGACTGAAATAGCATTCTTACAAAAACACATATCTCATACACATAATTACTATTTTCTTAACATTTGAAAATGATTAAACAAGATCCACTTAATAAACTATAGGTTTTTTTTTAGAACTATGCCTTCATGTATCCACTGAACCCTACACATTTATTCAGATATTTTCAAAAGTTTTATAAGTACACTATATAAAATAATATATGACTTGAAAAGATGGTCATTCACATAGTTTATTTAGGGAAATATATCAACTCAAAGTTCAATTGTTGAACATCGGTGGGTATTTCACACATTAATACAGTGAGTGGTGTATCAATTATCACAATATGTTCAATTACAACAGATATTACATCAACATTTTATTTAAAAGTGTCATTATAAAATTAAAATTTTGAATTACTGCATGCACTTTCAGTTCAATATTGATTTTTGTTTGAATCAATTACGAATACACTTAGGTTACTTGGAGAACATGATTAAAAAATAGTTTTTCAAGCCAGATATTACTATGTTATCATACAGCCAACTCTCGATTTACCGCGATAATGATGGGGAGTGTGATCGCGGATAAAGCAAAATCGCCGTTAAGCCAAAAAAAAAGCCGAAAATCGCCTGCTGTATTATTGTACTGTACTTTAAAAACTAACACCTGTACAGTGTTACAGTAAGCGTACATATTTTTGTTAACTATTATATGGCAGACTACTGTAACTTAATCATGCTTGTGAATTGAAGAAATTACAGTACAGTACTGTAGTTACATGACTTCAAAATGTATTAATCTACAAAAACTGTATTATCACCAACATTGTACTGGATTGATAATAAAATTGTTTCACAGTGTATCTTTTCTGCAACTTATTGTTATGGGTTCTATCTCTAGAATAATGCTGGCAACACTTAAAATTAACACTTCCACTTTATAATACACTAATTACTGACAACTCGCACTTATCAGTTATTTCACACAAAATGAATCAATCAGAAACAGATAAATCTAATAATGTTCAGCTAATAAAGAATTTGTAATATTACTGTACAAAATTCAATAACTAACTGTTAAAAGGCTGATCAAATATGAAGTAATAACTGTTCAATAAACTGTCCAATAATTCAAGATGAAGCATCTAAAACATGTCAGTTGAATCACTACAAGCACTTATAAGTTACTCTATAAACTGTTAAAGAAGCTTGAATAATAATCTGTCACAATATACTGCATTTATCATTTGACACATTAAAATTTCATATAACACAGTTTGTATTATCACTCACTTGAATTCTAGTTTGTATGAGTGGGAACTGTCACTGTCACTCTGCCACTTATTATGTCAACAAAGTTCAAGCAATGAATGAAACTCATGTTTACATGAGCATTCGCTTTATATACATGTTTATCAGTCTGGAAAGAATGAGTGAATTCGATATCCTTCCATCAACCGGTGGTTCAGAACCCACCTAAAACTGTAGGTCCAACTCATAAATCACAATCATCCAACTAAGTAAACAAGCTAAAGGTTTTCAGATAAACCGCAAGGCGAGGGGAGAACATTGGAAGAGCAACGAAACACGCTGCTTATCACAGTTAACTGTAAGAAATATTAACACAGCAGTAGTTAATTCTTTCTTCTTCCTTAACATTATGAAAATAGCCAACTTTAATTTGATAGACAACACAAAACGTTTTCTTTTCTCCCTCATTCCTACCACTCTAAGAACCAAACAACTATACAAAAACTAAAACACTAGTATGAAAACTAGTCACATTGAATTTTATTGGTTCCTTTAACTAATTAATATTAAAAGAAATTGAAAATGAAAGTATAAATGAGTAAATGAAAAATGAATGATACATATACATTTTTTTGGGGGCCACCACCGATGAGAATGAGAATGATTAACAGCTATGAACATTTATTTTTTTTTTGTTTTTGTAATATAAGAGATGAAATGTACAACAAATAGAACAATTAAATTTTTTTGGTTTCCTAAACTAATTGATAATGAAAGAGATTGAAAATGAAAGTATAAATGAGTACATGAAAAATTAATGATATATATACATTTTTTTGGGGGTCACCACCGATGAGAATGAGAATGATTAACAGCTATGAACATCTAATTTTTTTTGTTTCTGTAATATAAGAGATAAAATGTACAACAAATAGAATAATTTTATGTTTTGTTCCCTTAACTAATTGATATTGAATGAAATTGAAAATGAAAGTATAAATGAGTACATGAAGAATTAATGATACATATACATTTTTTTGGGAACCACCACTGATAGAAATGAAAACAATTAACAGCTATGAACATCTAATTTTTTTTGTTTCTGTACTATAAGAGATAAAATGTACAACAAATAGAAAAATTAAATGTTTTGTTCCCTAAACTAATTAATATTGAAAGAAATTGAAAATGAAAGTATAAATGAGTACATGAAAAATGAATGATACATATACAATTTTGGGAACCACCACTGATGGAAATGAAAACAATTAACAGCTATGAACATCTAATTTTTTTTTTTTGTTTCTGTAATATAAGAAATAAAATGTACAACAAATAGAAAAATTTAATGTTTTGTTCCCTAAACTAATTAATATTGAAAGAAATTGAAAATGAAAGTATAAATGAGTACATGAAAAATGAATGATACATATACATTTTTTGGGAGCCACCACCGATGAGAATGGGAATGATTAACAGCTATGAACATCTATTTTTTTTTTTTGTTTTTGTAATATAAGAGATAAAATTTACAACAAATAGAATAATTAAATTTTTTTGGTTTCCTAAACTAATTGATAATGAAAGAAATTGAAAATGAAAGTATAAATGAGTAAATAAAAAACAAATGATACATATACATTTTTTTTGGGGCCATCACCGATGAAAATGAAAACGATTAACAGCTATGAACATCTAATTTTTTTTTGTTTCTGTAATATAAGAGATAAAATGTACAACAAATAGAATAATTTAATTTTTTAGGTTTTCTAAACTATTTGATTATGAAAGAAATTGAAAATGAAAAATGAATGATACATATAAATATTTTTGGGAGCCACCACCGATGAGAATGAGAATGATTAACAGCTATGAACATCTATTTTTTTTTTTTTGTTTTTGTAATATAAGAGATAAAATGTACAACAAATAGAACACTTAAATTTTTTTGGTTTCCTAAACTAATTGATAATGAAATAAATTGAAAATGAAAGTATAAATAAGTAAATGAAAAATGAATGATACATATAAATTTTTTTGGGAGCCACCACCGATGAGAATGAGAATGATTAACAGCTATGAACATCTATTTTTTTTTTTTGTTTTTGTAATATAAGAGATAAAATGTACAACAAATAGAACACTTAAATTTTTTTGGTTTCCTAAACTAATTGATAATGAAATAAATTGAAAATGAAAGTATAAATAAGTAAATGAAAAATGAATGATACATATAAATCTTTTTGGGAGCCACCACCGATGAGAATGAGAATGATTAACAGCTATGAACATCTATTTTTTTTTTTTGTTTTTGTAATATAAGAAATAAAATGTACAACAAATAGAACAATTAAATTTTTTGGTTTCCTAAACTAATTGATGATGAAAGAAATTGAAAATGAAAGTATTAATAAGTAAATGAAAAATGAATGATACATATAAATCTTTTTGGGAGCCACCACCGATGAGAATGAGAATGATTAACAGCTATGAACATCTATTTTTTTTTTTGTTTTTGTAATATAAGTGATAAAATGTACAACAAATAGAACAATTAAATTTTTTTGGTTTCCTAAACTACTTGATAATGAAAGAAATTGAAAATGAAAGTATTAATAAGTAAATGAAAAATGAATGATACATATAAATTTTTTTGGGAGCCACCACCGATGAGAATGAGAATGATTAACAGCTATGAACATCTATTTTTTTTTTTTGTTTTTGTAATATAAGAGATAAAATTTACAACAAATAGAATAATTAAATTTTTTTGGTTTCCTAAACTAATTGATAATGAAAGAAATTGAAAATGAAAGTATAAATGAGTAAATAAAAAACAAATGATACATATACATTTTTTTTGGGGCCATCACCGATGAAAATGAAAACGATTAACAGCTATGAACATCTAATTTTTTTTTGTTTCTGTAATATAAGAGATAAAATGTACAACAAATAGAATAATTTAATTTTTTAGGTTTTCTAAACTATTTGATTATGAAAGAAATTGAAAATGAAAAATGAATGATACATATAAATATTTTTGGGAGCCACCACCGATGAGAATGAGAATGATTAACAGCTATGAACATCTATTTTTTTTTTTTTGTTTTTGTAATATAAGAGATAAAATGTACAACAAATAGAACACTTAAATTTTTTTGGTTTCCTAAACTAATTGATAATGAAATAAATTGAAAATGAAAGTATAAATAAGTAAATGAAAAATGAATGATACATATAAATTTTTTTGGGAGCCACCACCGATGAGAATGAGAATGATTAACAGCTATGAACATCTATTTTTTTTTTTGTTTTTGTAATATAAGAGATAAAATGTACAACAAATAGAACACTTAAATTTTTTTGGTTTCCTAAACTAATTGATAATGAAATAAATTGAAAATGAAAGTATAAATAAGTAAATGAAAAATGAATGATACATATAAATCTTTTTGGGAGCCACCACCGATGAGAATGAGAATGATTAACAGCTATGAACATCTATTTTTTTTTTTTGTTTTTGTAATATAAGAAATAAAATGTACAACAAATAGAACAATTAAATTTTTTGGTTTCCTAAACTAATTGATGATGAAAGAAATTGAAAATGAAAGTATTAATAAGTAAATGAAAAATGAATGATACATATAAATCTTTTTGGGAGCCACCACCGATGAGAATGAGAATGATTAACAGCTATGAACATCTATTTTTTTTTTTGTTTTTGTAATATAAGTGATAAAATGTACAACAAATAGAACAATTAAATTTTTTTGGTTTCCTAAACTACTTGATAATGAAAGAAATTGAAAATGAAAGTATTAATAAGTAAATGAAAAATGAATGATACATATAAATTTTTTTGGGAGCCACCACCGATGAGAATGAGAATGATTAACAGCTATGAACATCTATTTTTTTTTTTTGTTTTTGTAATATAAGAGATAAAATTTACAACAAATAGAATAATTAAATTTTTTTGGTTTCCTAAACTAATTGATAATGAAAGAAATTGAAAATGAAAGTATAAATGAGTAAATAAAAAACAAATGATACATATACATTTTTTTTGGGGCCATCACCGATGAAAATGAAAACGATTAACAGCTATGAACATCTAATTTTTTTTTGTTTCTGTAATATAAGAGATAAAATGTACAACAAATAGAATAATTTAATTTTTTAGGTTTTCTAAACTATTTGATTATGAAAGAAATTGAAAATGAAAAATGAATGATACATATAAATATTTTTGGGAGCCACCACCGATGAGAATGAGAATGATTAACAGCTATGAACATCTATTTTTTTTTTTTTGTTTTTGTAATATAAGAGATAAAATGTACAACAAATAGAACACTTAAATTTTTTTGGTTTCCTAAACTAATTGATAATGAAATAAATTGAAAATGAAAGTATAAATAAGTAAATGAAAAATGAATGATACATATAAATTTTTTTGGGAGCCACCACCGATGAGAATGAGAATGATTAACAGCTATGAACATCTATTTTTTTTTTTTGTTTTTGTAATATAAGAGATAAAATGTACAACAAATAGAACACTTAAATTTTTTTGGTTTCCTAAACTAATTGATAATGAAATAAATTGAAAATGAAAGTATAAATAAGTAAATGAAAAATGAATGATACATATAAATCTTTTTGGGAGCCACCACCGATGAGAATGAGAATGATTAACAGCTATGAACATCTATTTTTTTTTTTTGTTTTTGTAATATAAGAAATAAAATGTACAACAAATAGAACAATTAAATTTTTTGGTTTCCTAAACTAATTGATGATGAAAGAAATTGAAAATGAAAGTATTAATAAGTAAATGAAAAATGAATGATACATATAAATCTTTTTGGGAGCCACCACCGATGAGAATGAGAATGATTAACAGCTATGAACATCTATTTTTTTTTTTGTTTTTGTAATATAAGTGATAAAATGTACAACAAATAGAACAATTAAATTTTTTTGGTTTCCTAAACTACTTGATAATGAAAGAAATTGAAAATGAAAGTATTAATAAGTAAATGAAAAATGAATGATACATATAAATTTTTTTGGGAGCCACCACCGATGAGAATGAGAATGATTAACAGCTATGAACATCTATTTTTTTTTTTTGTTTTTGTAATATAAGAGATAAAATTTACAACAAATAGAATAATTAAATTTTTTTGGTTTCCTAAACTAATTGATAATGAAAGAAATTGAAAATGAAAGTATAAATGAGTAAATAAAAAACAAATGATACATATACATTTTTTTTGGGGCCATCACCGATGAAAATGAAAACGATTAACAGCTATGAACATCTAATTTTTTTTTGTTTCTGTAATATAAGAGATAAAATGTACAACAAATAGAATAATTTAATTTTTTAGGTTTTCTAAACTATTTGATTATGAAAGAAATTGAAAATGAAAAATGAATGATACATATAAATATTTTTGGGAGCCACCACCGATGAGAATGAGAATGATTAACAGCTATGAACATCTATTTTTTTTTTTTTGTTTTTGTAATATAAGAGATAAAATGTACAACAAATAGAACACTTAAATTTTTTTGGTTTCCTAAACTAATTGATAATGAAATAAATTGAAAATGAAAGTATAAATAAGTAAATGAAAAATGAATGATACATATAAATTTTTTTGGGAGCCACCACCGATGAGAATGAGAATGATTAACAGCTATGAACATCTATTTTTTTTTTTGTTTTTGTAATATAAGAGATAAAATGTACAACAAATAGAACACTTAAATTTTTTTGGTTTCCTAAACTAATTGATAATGAAATAAATTGAAAATGAAAGTATAAATAAGTAAATGAAAAATGAATGATACATATAAATTTTTTTGGGAGCCACCACCGATGAGAATGAGAATGATTAACAGCTATGAACATCTATTTTTTTTTTTTGTTTTTGTAATATAAGAGATAAAATGTACAACAAATAGAACACTTAAATTTTTTTGGTTTCCTAAACTAATTGATAATGAAATAAATTGAAAATGAAAGTATAAATAAGTAAATGAAAAATGAATGATACATATAAATTTTTTTGGGAGCCACCACCGATGAGAATGAGAATGATTAACAGCTATGAACATCTATTTTTTTTTTTTGTTTTTGTAATATAAGAGATAAAATGTACAACAAATAGAACACTTAAATTTTTTTGGTTTCCTAAACTAATTGATAATGAAATAAATTGAAAATGAAAGTATAAATAAGTAAATGAAAAATGAATGATACATATAAATCTTTTTGGGAGCCACCACCGATGAGAATGAGAATGATTAACAGCTATGAACATCTATTTTTTTTTTTTGTTTTTGTAATATAAGAAATAAAATGTACAACAAATAGAACAATTAAATTTTTTGGTTTCCTAAACTAATTGATGATGAAAGAAATTGAAAATGAAAGTATTAATAAGTAAATGAAAAATGAATGATACATATAAATCTTTTTGGGAGCCACCACCGATGAGAATGAGAATGATTAACAGCTATGAACATCTATTTTTTTTTTTTGTTTTTGTAATATAAGTGATAAAATGTACAACAAATAGAACAATTAAATTTTTTTGGTTTCCTAAACTACTTGATAATGAAAGAAATTGAAAATGAAAGTATTAATAAGTAAATGAAAAATGAATGATACATATAAATTTTTTTGGGAGCCACCACCGATGAGAATGAGAATGATTAACAGCTATGAACATCTATTTTTTTTTTGTTTTTGTAATATAAGTGATAAAATGTACAACAAATAGAACAATTAAATTTTTTTGGTTTCCTAAACTAATTGATAATGAAATAAATTGAAAATGAAAGTATAAATAAGTAAATGAAAAATGAATGATACATATACATTTTTTTGGGAGCCACCACCGATGAGAATGAGAATGATTAACAGCTATGAACATATATATATTTTTTTGTTTCTGTAATAAAAGAGATAAAATGTACAACAAATAGAATAATTAAATTTTTTTGGTTTCCTAAACGAATTGATAATGAAAGAAATTGAAAATGAAAGTATTAATAAGTAAATGAAAAATGAATGATACATATAAATTTTTTTGGGAGCCACCACCGATGAGAATGAAAATGATTTAGATGAATACATATGCTTAAAAATATATACTAAAATTTGAATTATGAATAGTTTAATAATGTACAGCAAATCATGTTCGATCATTTGGTAAAGTAGATGAGGATTTTGTTCGTTTATTTATATATTTTTCGTACTTTTTCAACTTGCATACCTTTTTTCTCTCCTTTCATTTTCTCATGTAGTACCCCCTCCCACTTGACAGCGATGCTTCAAACTCAATTCAATTAATCTCAAAACAATCACTTCTCAACCAACTGAAATAAGCTCTTTTTGAAAGAGTGACAGAACAACGGTTTTATCCAGAGTAGGCTATTTGACAATATAAAATTGATTTTTTAGAAAGATAGATAGAGCAACGGTTTTATCCAGAGGAGGCTATTTGAGAATATAAAATTTATTTTTTTTCCACAGTATTTTTCTTTTAATAATCATGGAGATTACCATCTGATCAAATATTTACTATCAAAATAAATAAAGAATGAACGTATAGATGGTTGAATAGAAAATGGATGATAACATACAGTTTTTTTGGGGCCACCGCCAACGGAAATGAAAACCTTGAATTAAATAATTAATGATAATAAAAAATGATTGTATGAATGAGTGAATGAATACATAGAATTTTTTGGGGGCCATCACCAATGAAAATGAAAGCGATTAACAATTGAAACATTTAATTTTTTTGGGTCCTATAAATAGTAATTGATATTGAAATTAAAAAAAATGATTGTATAAATGAGTCGATGATAACATATAATTTTTTTGGGGGGCCACCACCGATGAAAATGAAAACGATTAACAACTAAAACATTTAATTTTTTTGGGTCCTATAAATAGTAATTGATATTAAAGTTTAAAAAAATTATTGTTTAAATGAGTCGATGATAACATATAATTTTTTTTGGGGGCCATCACCGATGAAAATGAAAACGATTAACAACTAAAACATTTAATTTTTTTGGGTCCTATAAATAGTAATTGATATTAAAATTTAAAAAAATGATTGTATAAATGAGTCGATGATAACATATAATTTTTTTTGGGGGCCATCACCGATGAAAATGAAAACGATTAACAACTAAAACATTTAATTTTTTTGGGTCCTATAAATAGTAATTGATATTAAAATTTAAAAAAATGATTGTATAAATGAGTCGATGATAACATATAATTTTTTTTGGGGGCCATCACCGATGAAAATGAAAACGATTAACAAATAAAACATTTAATTTTTTTGGGTCCTATAAGTAGTAATAGATATTAAAATTTAAAAAAATGATTATATAAATGAGTGGATGATAACATGTAATTTTTTTGGGGGGCCATCACCAATGAAAATGAAAACGATCAAAAACTAGAAACATTAATTTTTTTGGGTTCTTTAATAATAATAAAATAAATGAAAAATGAAAGTATAAATGAGTGAATGAAAAATGAATGAATACATCTATTTTTTTCTGGTAGCCACTACCAATGAAGATGATCACGATTCAGATGAATTAAATGAGCTCAAATTTATATACTTTTCGATTTTTTTGAATATTTTGAGGTAATTTCTTGTATCTTTCTCCTCGTTTCTTGTCATCGCCTACTCTGGACAACCGTGCTACATTTGGATAACTGTACAATACCGTATCACTAATTGCTGTACAACTGAATAAGAAACAGTAGTAATAATCCATCAAGACACAGCTGACACTCAAAACACTAAGGAGCACAAGATTCAAGTTAATGTGAGAAAAGATTCTAGAATAGATAACACTTCATCTGAAAAAAATGCATCATAACAGGTGATTCCTGAATGATAATTGAATGTTGATCATAAATTTAATGGAAATTATTGCGGATTGTTCCATTTAAAGCCGGGTTTCCCCACTTCCGTACCTTTTGCAGAGTGCACTCTGCACCAGTGTTGCCTCATGCAAGGCAAAGAAATGTGGGGGATTTGTTTCGAAATATCGTACATTCTAAAGTTACATACAGTAATAACCATACGTTTAATTGTTACATACAGCAAAGTTCCCCACAAGTCTTTATCTTTTGTCTGGTAACACTGGTGCGCAACGCACTCCACAAAAAGTGCGGAGCTAGGAAAACCCAGCTTCATGGCTTGGAACAGAAAATAGAGATGAATTATTTTGATAGCTGAAATTCGAGTAACTTTCATTTCTTTAGAACTCATCATTAGCCACCAAAAGCTATGCTTTGCTGATAGCGCCAAATAAAACAATTTAAGTTATGGTCATAATTTTGGCGCCCATTTTTGCAATGGATTCTGTCAATTCATTGATTGAGTGAATGCACATTAGATGTCTATAATGATATCTATAGATGCATGTAATGATTCTTTGAATATTTCATTCCCAGTAAGCTTCTATTCATTGGCCAACTACACCTGCTATTCTAAATGAATGGGGAGCTCTGTACTGCTTTGCACTGGTTCATGAAAAATAATCTACCATTCATTAAATTTATCGTATTTAATTGACTATAATAAATTGTTTAATCCCAATATAGTTGTTTACTTTAGAAACGAGATTGTATTTTTGGCTTGAAAGTTTCCATCAGAATTTGATCATATTTACGGTTTTCAGTGTTTCAGTTTTGAGTGAACTTTCAAATTAATTGCTTAAAATTGAAAAGGAATCATTTTATTATTTCGAGTGGAGTATTTTGGTAAATAAATTTTTTTAAACTGTTCCAAGTGTTTCGTTTCAAGTGAACTTTTCAATTAATATAGTGGTTAAGTGAGATAATTCATTTTGTTCTTTTTCAAGTGAAAGTTTTTAGCAAATCTTAAATTTATGATCTGTGTTAACCTCAATGTTTTAGCGCCTTCACATTCATTGTATTTTCCACAATAAATAAATAATTTATTCAAAAATTGCTGGGAATTTGAATATAAAAATTCTATTACTTCAGAGCTCACTGCAAACTTATGGGGCTAGCTTTAGCAAGCAATGACCTCAAAAGTAATGGAATTAATCAATTGAGAGTTCTTCCCGGCCGGGCTTTGACCAGGAATATCCTGACAATCAATGTAATTTATTCATTCTATGACTGTGGAATCTGTGGAATTAAAATCAAAATATTGTGGAGTGATAATTATGTTGTGTGTTTTATAAGTATTGTGATATCCAGTACATTTGAGACGCATATACCAATGATTTGCAATAATCAGTTCCGAATGGGTGTAAATATTACTTAGTATGCTGATGACATAATATTCATTCAATTAACATCGATTGGTTGGTGAACCAATTTTATTAATTTGTTATAGCCAATGTTCAACTACCGTAAATAATCTGAAAGTGAATCCAAGCATTGTAAAGATTTCACTCTGCAATATAATACCTATGAATGAAGAGAAGTAAATCCAATACGATTTCAAACCTTTGAACCATTTTTAATTGTGAATCCCATTCGATTTCAAACCTTTCAACCATTTTTAATTTTTAATTGTGAATCCCATTCGATTTCACACCATTAAACCATTTTTAATTTGTAATTGTGAATCCAATTCTATTTCAAACCTTTAACCATTTTTGATTTTTAATTGTGAATCCCATTCGATTTCAAACCTTCGAACCATTTTTCATTTTCAATTGTGAATCCAATTTGATTTCAAACCTTTGAACCAGTTCGCACTTCTAATTAGCATTGTACACCGAATATAATATTTATAACAAAAGCGAATATTCTGGGGTTGGTAATCAACAAGGAACTTTCCTGGAATACCAGAGTTACCAGGCAGGACAACCGTATTTAAAGTAATCTATTAATCTAGCGGAGAACCCTAGTGATTGCCATTATTCACCCCCATATTGCAAAAGCGATACAACATTGGGGAAGTACGTACTTTCAAGACCATCAAACTAAATTAAACGTAGGGACCTATAGCTTAAAAACAAAAACAAAAACTTTTCAATGTTGTAGTTCCATATTACTTTTTCACTTGATTAATTAACTTAAATGATTGTTAAAAATATTTCACTGGTGAATATAACACTTACTTATTCGTGCGACAGCTATTTCGCATTGTTGTAATGCTTCCTCAGACACGGTTGGCGGTCTAGCTCTTGCTCTTGAGTAGACCTCCAACTGTGTCTGAGGAAGAATTTCAACAACGCGAAACAGCTATCACACGAATAAGTAAGTGTTAAATTCACCAGTGAAGTATTTTCAACAATTTATAAATTGTTTTTACATTTTCGCCATGACAAATGGGGTCGGTGAACAGTGGAATCGGAATTATTGGTTTCTACTCAACCTCTAAGACAACCTCTCCTAGGCTGGGGGGGGGGGGGGTGGGGAGGTGCAACCAGTTCAATTTTAATTATCCAGAATAAATCAAATTTCATACCTTGGACCAATATATTTAAAATTGATAAGTTTATTGTTTTAATTCAGCCACAAGCCAGACGCACACGGCGTTCGCCAAGCGTCATGATAAATGACTGTCATTAACACTGTTGCGGCTGCTCAACTAAACACAATCATGATTATTCATGACGCTTGATGCCTGTGACGCTTGGTAAACGCTTCAGTACGCGGACTACTATACTTTGATGAGAGCTAATCCTCTACTCCATGAAAAGCGTTTAATGAAGATAAGTTATTGCAATAGTCTGACACTGTACATTTAAAAAAAAATTAATATTAATGAATAAATATGGGGTTTTCCTCCACAATTGAATAAGGTGATTTTAAAACTGTTAAAAATTTATGACTTTCCAGTAAATTTGATTCAGTAAAGTGCAGAAAATGTAAAAGGAATTTTTATTGTCAATTACCGGTGCTGTATCTATTTGGGGTTTCGTGGAGTTACCAAGTTTTTTAAGGCGTGTGTATAGATTAAGTTTCGCATTGCATTGCTGCGAATAGTTGCAGTTTTTACTGATAATATTGTATTCAAATATAACCTTAATTTGAAGATTAAAAATGTATCATATTAAAAATTCGAATAGAACTAGTATTCGGTTGTTTGAAAGCAAGAAAATGTTTTAAAAAACTGAAAATGGCAATTCCTATTTTATGGGGATGAACTGATCATAAGTATTTTAATTTAGAAAAAGTTATTCATTTTGTTGATTCTCATTGCCATCTTAGCACAATAGTAAATTAATAACGCTTTGCTAGGTTGACTAACTGAACATGCTTTGCTCATATAATGTTAGGCCTAAGTGTTGTTGTTCATTTGAATGAATTGATTTTATGTTTTTACCTATTGCGGTATACTTTTATATGATCTGTTGTGGACTATATTAAATTTGACTTAGTATTATATTTTTTAGTGATTGTACTTTGTAATTCACTTTGTACTTATTGACTTGGCCGATTCATGAATTGTTTTTATGGCTTAATAAATTGATCTGATTTGAAAATGACGAAATTGAATCTCACTAAAATCAATGAATTTGGAGACAAAAAGGGGAAGTAATAATAATTCTAATAATAAATCGTATGCTGATAACAAACAACTATAGGCTAGTTTCATTTCAAGGACGTTTTTGTGAATTGAATTTTTGCTTCAATTCAGTTTTCGATTTCAAAACAATAGTGATTATTGTTCGAACTTTTTTCTTGTAGTTTGAACATGGATTTATTTGCAATAATTTAAAAGTGTATAATTTTTAATTTTATCGTGAACTGAATAAAATAAAGCTTTGGTATTTAATCAAGTGTTTAGAATTTGAAAATGGCACTGGGGAATATTCTTGCATATTATGGAAAAGCTATCTTATCACAAATAGTGAATTATATTATTTTATTCGAGTGATTAGGTAAAATTCTATGGATTTGATAAGTAAATGCAATCATCGGAAAGAGAAAAGGAAGATCTGATCTTGATTACTTGATTTCAAATGTTATTGAAATGAAATATCAATTTTATTAAGACAGAAAACTGTGCAAGACTAAAATTGAGAATATGATTAAATTTGTTTATTTCTACCTATATTAGAACTTGGTGAAACTTTAGTTGATAATCAGCCTATGCACTTAAAGACTTGATTTGATTTTTTGATAGGACTATCAAAATGACTTCATTAGAAATCTGGAGTGCATGCAATGGTTTAAGCGCAATGATTATTATTTTATGATTCTGACGTGGATGCTGTTCAAGGATAACATTTCACACAAAATTTAACGAATTTCAATTTTTGTTGGGAAAGAACTTTGTAATTTTTTGCATTTCAAGCCAAAAACTTTTTTCTATTGTGGATGATACCCACATGAGCCCGGAGACTTGTGCGTGGGCGATGAGGTGAATGAGTGAATGATGAGAAACATGAATGACTGAGTGAGATTCGAACCCAAAGCTACAGGAAACGAAGCCAGCCAGAGCCCTATCTTATCACAGACAAGCGCTCCAACCAACTGCGCCACCAGTGCCGCCACTTTCACGTGTACTGTACCGGAATTTCCCTTTTGGGCTCTCTTTTCAAAACATTCATTGAAAATCAATTAGAAATTAGCTACTACTAATTTACCAATGTATTTTTTTGTGGACCGAATTGAAATAGAATCATCTCAAGAGTTTGTCGAATTAGTACCTTTAAAATGATTCTACCCACTGACTTCAGAGTGAAGAAAAGGCTCAAAAAAGGTTATTTAGAGTCTATCCGAGTGTTGAAATATTGTTTTTGAAAGCTAAATGTGAGAAAATTTTTCTTTTTTAAATCCCTGAAGAAACCATGTGTTTATTATCAAGACCTCTCGAAATCTCCCTAGGGAGATACTATAAAGGAAATAGGGTGCTACTGTAACAAGACAAAATAATGTCACTGAACTTAATGCCCATAGAAAGGGTTACAGTTCAACTCAGGGAATGCGTAAATAGTGATAATGAGCATAAAAATCGAATTACATTTTTGGTTGCGAGGACATTTTTTCATTTAATTAATAATTTGATCTCATCTTATTAGATGTTTTAAACTAAAGAGCTGATGAGTAAAAATTAAAAAAAAATATTATTTTTATTTCTTTATCTTAATCTATACAACCTCTAGAATCAGTGAACGATTTTTTTATTCAAGAGATTAAAAAAAAAAATATGTAAATTCAGTTGACAAGACCGCGTTGGCGCACAAGTTTTAACTTTTGCCGGCGTGTAAAACCAAGTTTCCTTTAATAATTATTTTATTTTACCAGATGAATAAATATGATATAATATTTAATGTGTAGATGCAATGTATTATAAGATTTCGCTATATTCTATGTAATTTTTGATGCAATAAAGAATTTGATTTAAATTCACCGGACTCAAAGACATTATAATATTATTAGTCTGGGCACCTGGATATCTTTCGCTTCCCTATTCTTAGGTATTCTTCAAATTATTTCCATGTAGGCTAATGCAAAATGCTTATTAATTTGATTTGTACTTTTTGCTTACTTATTTTACGTCAAGTTAGTAAGTGCTGTTTGATTTACTTCGAGTTATCTTTGTAATGGAGATGAGAACATCATAAGTATGAATTTTTTTATTGCTGATGATGCCCACATGAGTCCGAGACTTGTGCGTGGGTAATGAAGTGAATGATTACACATAAATGCTTGACGGTGGAGCGGGATTCGAACCCACGAACGCAAGCTGAAGTTGCGACGCCCCAACCAACTGCGCTAAGCGGCCCGCCAATGGAAGAGTTTAGCATAATGATTTGAATTTTTCTAATGCATTTCAAGATTTAAAAGCGTTAAAGTATATCAGATTATATTTGAATTTTAACTTAAATGATAACTTACTAAAATCTATTTGTTTATTATCGGATATGAAATAATTTCAAAACTATTTTGTCTTCAACATTATTAATGATCTTTAATGATTGTAATTAAATAACCAGGAGTGTCACTAACAATAATTTGATTATTGAGGAGACGACTTGAACACTATGTTACCAAACAACGGTTCTGTTATATTTTTTTGACAAAGAGTGTTAATTTTTCTATCAAGGTTCTACTGTTTGAAGATTCTTTGTTCTGACTTTTGTGATAAATTAACGAATTATTGATGTGACTTTCTCATTTCTGGGGGCCAGTTTCATAACTAGACATTTAATACTAATGGTAATTACTGCACAAGGCTATAAATATTTAAATGAGTTTGTATTGGGCCTCTGATTGCTGATGTAGTATTTTATCCACCCATGACTTTTAGAAACATAATACTGTACTGAAACGAATCAAAGCACTAACATAATACTGAGTTACTAAATCAAATACTGTTAAAAAAATTGATGCCACTATGCCGTTCTTATACAAATTATATAGTTATAAATTTTGGAGGAACGGATTAAAATTGAATATAGTAACTTTCGAAATTAATGGAATTCATATTGGTTTCTACTTTTTAGGTGATAATTATTAAATTTACTATGATGTTCCTCTGTTTCAGTTTAAAAGACATCTGTGATAATATTTATACTAATAAATAATAATTGGAAGACTGCAAGATGACCAAATAATTATTATACCTATGCTATAAGGCTCTGATGGGGAATGGCAAGTTGAATAAAGAGTTAAATAAAGTTATATTGATAACTGAATGAAATGTTTAGAGTAAATAATAGAATTTTATCAAGTACCTACAGTGTAGAGAGAATTGAAAGTGTTTTTCTCTAATTTCTCTAGAATTATTGTTGCCTTGATTTGCCACGAATGAATTTTCGGTTATGGTACCGTATGCTATTGTGAAGTAAATGCGATTAAAGTATTAAAATGGGAACTTTACCCGTGTAAGTTGATTGAATCATGAATAATTATTATGAACTGAGTGTACACATTTTCTGTTGCAAACTATCAATTGGTATTATTTTGTGATGTGGATAAGAACACATAGATATTAATGAACTGCTTTTCGATTTATTTATAGGATACTACTTATTCAGTGTTTATAGAAAGTATGTGTTGGGCTGTTCGCGGTCATGTAGCTAAATTAAAAAATATGTTTTGTAGAGGAATAAGAAGTTTCTACATGTTGCGTGAATTATGTCCTACTAATGAATTATTATCTTATGCTTATCATTCTCTTATCAACTCCAGGATGAGTTATGGACTTGTATGCTTGGGAGGTAAATAATATGTCACAACACTGTATCCTAGCATTGTTTTTCAAAAGTCCTTTATCCGAATAATAACTTAGAACTGATCATTCTTGGCCTCTTTTTTCGACTTAAAGTACTCCCAATCAGAAATCTCTATGTTTAAAAGGTTTTAAAGCTTTTTCTCATAAGGAGCTTAAATACCAATATTACTCGTGATATAAGATACGATTTCAGGCGATTACTGGTTTAAATTCCCCAATCTAGCTCAACTGTTTTCTTTTAATGCTCCTAATTTTTTTAATTTAATTTCACGAAAGCTCAACTGCTTGAAAACTTCAAATAATTCATTTCTTAGAAGTTTGAAATCCCACCTCTTCACTTTAAGGGAATGCGAATCATTTTTGAAAATTGTTGGATAACTTGTGTACTCACTTGTCTCCAAGTGAAGATAGCTGTTTTCTTCTCTCTATTTTTTTATCTTTTCTTTGATAAAGTTTTTTAATAATTATTTTTTTTCTATTTTTTGTTCATCGTTTTTTCTTTATATTGTGAAGTTTATAACAGTATGTGAAATATTCTATTTAATTCGGGTTAATTTTGTAAATATGCATAGGGCGGGGTGATCTCACTTCTATGAGTGTGTTAAAAATTTATTTTGTGAAGTACACTCCACTTCGGGCCTATGCTTAGGGGTGTCCAAATTTATTTTTCCACACTTATCACCTGTTGTTTTTTTAATTTCTATTAGGGATTGTAGTTAAATAATTATTAAGTTTAACCATATATGTAAATATTATTTCATTCAGTATATTATAATCTAATATTGGTTGGAGGAGATAATCGCATGTTAGAATGTTTTATTGTATTTTACTGTATTGTATTATTGTGTGTGTGTGTGAAATAAATTAATTTAGAATTTGAATTAATATTTCGAAAGTGTCAATATCGTTGGAAAAACATTATTGTTTTAACATATATTATATGACATAATTAATTTTATATTATAAACATGATTGTTAATAATTAACATATTACTCTCATTAGTGTTCTGTTTCTATTAGTGGCGGTTGGCCTACTTGTAATGGTGTGTGAGTAATTCAAGAATCCTTGTATTTGTGAAATTAGCCTGCAATGTAGCCTAAATAAAAACTTTCCCTTGACCGCCAGGATATTTGACTCAGTATGAAATTATAACGGAAACATATAATTATAAGCTTCTAGTTTCTGTTGTGCGAGAACGTAGTGCTTTGAATGAAATTAAACGAATAAGGAGGAATTAAAATTTTTAAGAAGAATGTGAGTTAACCTATTTTCGTGCAGCTCTTTTTGCTTGTTTTTTTAACAATTTCGTTCTGTTGCAAGCCAAAAAAAATCACATATATTACTAGCAGTTTGCCCGATTCAATTGAATCTAGGTTTACATGTGACAACTTATTTACAAAATCAATTTAACAGTCTATTTTATTATTTGTCTTCCCCTTCTTCTATTTACTCTTCTCTGTCTTCTTTCCTTTTATTATTCTGTAATATCTCCTTCTATTTACCAATTATATAGTCTCTCAGTTCGAAGTTATCAAGGTTTAGTTTGAATGGACGAATTTTTGTCCAGACTTCGCCCTCATTACGTGAATGCCTCACATAAAATCTCATTGTCAATATCCAAGCTTTTACTCATCTTACAATCTATGGTGTTGTTAATGATATTCTTTCTAATTAGTCAATGGCATTTTGTAAATTTACGTAAATAAAGTAATTTTATCTTTTATCTTTATATTATCTCCTCCTTCTCAACCCTACACTTTCTCTTCCATCTCGTCTTCTTCTCCTCATCACTATAAACCTAGTTTATTTTTTGCCACATGGAGCGCTAGAGTTTCAACAAAGGAGAACAAAATTGAAACTTTCATTTATATATGACATACAACTATGTGTTGATGGCTAACAATAAGTATTATCAATCCCATCTCAAGGTCAATATTGAAAAAACAAATCTATTTAGAAGTTATTACATAGTGTGAAGATTCTATAGAGGACTGCTGTAAATAATTGGACTGTTGGATCAGTCGAAAACAAAATTATTGTCCAAAAAATAGAAAAAAAGATTTTCTATTTTCAAACAAGGATCTAGAGGGGATAGGAATAATGGAAGGACCTCCAATTGAAGTCGACCTGCAATCGCACAAGCAATCGGATACTATCATCAGCATTCTTACTATGTCCATGCTCACATTCATTTGCATTCAAAGGAGGCTTTCTCTGCTTTGTCCCACAGTTTTCAAAAATAATCACCCTCATAACTAGACAACACCTTGTGGGGAATCATCGCTGGATTAGGGAAATCTGCTGCACAGAGCTGCTTCAAATTATTTTTCCTTCCATCAGTAGGCACATACACGGTGATGTTGGGAGTCCACAGAGTGTGCGCACTGATCACATCTCGCCAAACATCACTTCTATATTCCAAGCCATAGCTCTCATTGAAAGCTATGCACTAAAAGAGATAAAGAACTTGATCTCTGATCATTGCTGAGGGGTACAAAGTGAGTATGAAAAAGCATATAGTCGAGCTCCTGAGTAGTTGATGAATTGGGGCTGAAAAGGGGATGAATAGAGAACTGCAGCTTGGGAAATCGTCTGTATCTGCAAAGTATCAATCTTGAAGTGATTTTTGTTCACGAATGTGTATTGTTGACCCTCATACTCAGTTTTTCTCAAAAATGTTTTCAATAGTGGCTGCATTTGATTAAGATGCGGTCCAACATTGACTATCTTTAAGCCACTCCAGTCCAAACATTGACTGTCTTATTTCTTTCCTAACCCCTCCCCCCCTCAAAGTGGTGGTTGCATATAAGATGCTATGTCCAACAATGACATTATGAATTATAAGCCACCTAATAGTTCTCTGTCACCAGAGGCTGCATTTAAGATGCAAATAAAACATCATTTTCTTTTTGTAACATGGGCTGCATTTAAGATGCTGACTTAACAATAGTCAGTTGTTTAATTTGTCCCCTGCAACTTCTATCCCAAAAGAATACATCAAAATGATGCAAAACACTATTCCCCCCCCCCCTCTGAAACCTCCTCCCATTGGTGTGAACGCATATAAGATGCCATGTCCAACAATGACATGAATGATATGCCACCTAAAAATCCTCTTCCATCAGAGGCTGCATTTAAGATGCAAATAAAACATAATTTTCTTTTTATAACATGAGCTGCATTGAAGATGCTGACTTAACAATAGTCTGTTTAATTTGTCACCTAAACCCCTTCCCCTAGTGGTGGTCGCATATAAGATGCTTGGTCCAACATGACATTATGAATATTATATGCCACCCAAAAACCCTCTGTTAACAGAGGCTGCATTTACGATGCTGACTTGACAAAAGTCTGATTTATTTGTTACCTGTAACCTCTATCCCAGCACAATGCACCAGTATGATGCAAAAATCGATTTAAGATTGATAGCAGAGATACAGACGATTTTTCAAGCGACGTTATCCAAAACGTACCCTCCCTTAATCAATTCTTCAACCACCCTGGTCCTTTACAATGTACGTTTTCATACATGTCGGAGACCCCAGCAATGATCAGAGATGAAGTTATTTATCTCTTTTAGTGCGTAGCTTTCAATGAGAGCTACGGCTTGGAATATAGAAGTGATGTTTGGCGAGATGTGATCAGTGCGCACACTCTGTGGACTCCCAACATCACCATGTAAGGAAAAATAATTTGAAGCAGCTCTGTGCAGCAGATTTCCCTAATCCAGCGATGATTCCCCACAAGGTGTTTTCTAGTTATGTGGGTGATTATTGTTGAAAACTCAGGGACAGCACAGAGAAAGCCTCCTTTGAATGCTAATGCATGAACATAGAAATAATGCTGATGATAGTATCCGATTGCTTGTACGATTGCAGGTTGACTTCAATATTGGAGGTCCTCTAATTCTTCCTATCCCCTCTAGATACTTGTTTGAAAATAAAAAATCTATATTTTTAATTTATTCAAAAGTTACTGTATAGTGTAAAGATTTTATAGAGGACTGTGAAGAGTTGAACTGTTGGATCAGTCAACAAGGGATGCACATTATTGTATCTCCCAAAATATCTAATAACATATAAATGAAAGTTTCAATGTTGTTCTCCTTTGACAAAACTCTAGCACTTTTTTTTGACAAAAAAATGTACTGGGTACATTTTATGCGGGTGAAGAAGAAGAAGAAGAAGAAGTAAAGGAAGAAGGCAAAAAAGAAGAGGAAGAAGAAAAGAAGAGAAAGTAAAGACGAAAGAACGAACAGAAGAAGGGCAGATGGATAAAAAGAATATCCTTTTAAATTGATTTTGTTAATAAGTTGGGCAACATCAAGAAATCCAAATTCAATTAAATCGGGCAACCTGCTAGTAATACATATAAGTGATTCAAACTGAGAGAAATTGTTCAAAAAAGCCAGCAAATAATATATAGTGGAACACAAGGCTTGAAGGCTATGCGCATGGTTTTTAATCATGATTTTGTTTCAAAGATTCTTGTATTGGATATTATTAGGGCTTTGAAATTATATCTATTGCTGTGAGGAATATTTTGTGAAATATGGGGTTTAAATTTGAGTTTTTTTCGGTTTTAGTGGGAAATGGATTCTACCTAAGAGTGATTTTAAAATTTTGATAAATTTTCTATAACTAAAAGACACCTTGAGAAATGAAATGACATAATTTTTACTCTGATGATTGAATTTGTATTTTTAAAAGAAGTATTTATTTTAAATCTGTAGAAATTTCAGTTTTCCAATAATTTACTTTGAAAAAACTATTTGTTAGATTGAAATAAAAATTAACTTATGTCATTTTATTCCTCAATACTGTAAGGCTTCTAGTCATAGAAAATTTATCAAAATTTTACAACCACTCATAGGTGAAATCCATTTCTCCCCAAAACCAAAAAAATCAACTTTAAACCCCCATATTTCACAGAATAATTATTAAAGAAATTTTTTTTTCCTCACAGCAATAGATATCATTTCAAAGCCCTAATAATACCCAATGCAAGAAACTTTGAAAAAATCATGATCAAAAACCCTGCGCACAGCCTTAATAGATTGCAGAGATCAACGCCCAAGGCCTCTAGCCCAGCACTATTCAGAGATAAATTAATAATGTAAAATAAATTGAAGTAGTACTCATATTTTTCATACAATTATTTTTTCTCTTTGTCCAATCAATAACTTCTGAATCACTAAGTGAACTCTCGTTAACATATTTAGAAAGCTGAGAATTCTTGACCTATTAAATTGTATCACGGTATTAGGAATATTTTTTAAATGGCGAAGAAAATGATAAAAATAATCATAGGAGAGCATTAATGGTATATTTTTAGTCCTTATTGTTTCTACTCCTACATTTTTGTACTATTATTATTCTATGTTTCCTCCAAGTGTTTTAATTCTATTATTAATTTTTTTTTATTACATCAATTCATGGCATCTTTGTTGGATCCTATGATGCTCCTGTATGCGGACATAATTTCACAATGAAATTATTTGCATACAGTATTATTTCTGCAGATATTTTTTTTGTAACATTTTTTTTCTTGTACATGATAGTTAAGTTGATCTAAGCATTTTTTTCTTTGTAACTTCTTGGTTTCTCACCTAATGATTGATAGTTTTATAATTATTATTATTTTTCATCATGTATAATTTTTTTTCCTGTGTATTGTTTTTTTTTTTTGCTTGTTTGTATTTGCAGAAATAAAGATTATTATTACTAACAGCTCTGAGTGTTAGATTTATTTCAAAAGTGGGGGAAAAAATTGGCAATTTTCTATTTGCATTGAAGCCCTAAATTCTTCAATACATGGACTAGTCATCTGAAGTTACAGTGAAGAAAAAGTGTAGTTTTTCATGAAATGTGTAAGATATTTTATGTATTCAATTTTGAAAAAATGCAGTTACCCTCCAAAACTTTCAAATTAAATGGTATTTTGTTTACTTGATTTGTAGAGGAATTTACAAATATGAGGATAGAAATTATTATTTTAATTTGATAATTAGTTACTGCTTATTGAATCAAAATAAATATTAACTTTTTATGTGAATTTAACGACTTGCAGTCAAATATTCATTAAGAATAAATAAGATTTACTTACTCTTTACCGCCGAGCGCTTTCGAATCTTTGAGATCCGTTTTCAGAGGCGTCAAATTTTGACATGATGATCAAGAAGGACGCCTCTGAAAACGGATCTCAAAGATTCGAAAGCGCTCGACCGTAAAGAGTAAGTAAATCTTATTTATTCTTAATGAATATTTGACTGCAAGTCGTTAAATTCACATAAAAAGTTAATATTAACAACGCAGTTCGTCATGGAACAAGAAATACAGGAATAAATAAATAATAATAATAAGCGTGTGGCTTTTATTAGAGGAGAGACCCTTACGGGGAACTTGGTGGGCCTACTGTTTTAGGTGGGTTCCGAACCACCGTGTAAGTGCTAATAAAGCTAAAAACATCTATAATATAAAATTAGGGTGGAGGTCTAATGTAACAATTAACTCCCAAATGCAATACTCTTAAATCATAAACCGAAGCAAACAAAAAAAAAAAACATTCAATTATTGACTGTGTTTTGGCGAATCAAGTAAGATAAGATTGTTTTCCGAATTTTTCGTTACAAATGCATCCAGGATAGAAATTCTTTCACCACTAAGATGAAAAATCGTTAAATTGTGAAAATCCCCAAATATTTATGTGAAATTAAACTCATAAATTTATTGGATAGGATAGAATTAGAAATGATTGAAAATGAGTGAACTATTCATTTCCTCTGTGAGACCTAGTGCATGCACCTAGACAGTATTTGACTTGTATTGTGTGTATGTTCATGTACAGAAGGCTGTGTATATCTTTTATATATTTTTTTCAATTGTATTGAGCCCTGATATTGCATCACCTTATCGAAGTTACTATTTTCTTATTTTAACACTCTATTACTTTAAACTTAATTTTGAATGGTGCTACTTCAAAATTATATAACTAGTCGAAGTCATTATGTTTTATTAGAGTTTTTTGACGACTTGATTCACCCTAATTTATCAAAATTATTAATTAAGAATAATAATGATTACAAGCAAATGAGTACTAGATTCATTTGTATATTGCTTTTCAAACTAACCATGTCTATGAAACGTTTTTAATTTTATTTTAGAAATGTGTTATTTATTTAAATACTTTCCAGTTTATTATTAAACGATGGGAATATTTTCAAATTATTGAAACAAAGTTCATAATAATTAAAATTAACATTATTTTACTGTATTTTTGTTTGCAGAGAAAATGGATACACTGTGGTCTAAATAAAGGAATGTAAATGAGATTATATCAATTAAATACTTATTAAATACATAAAACGATGTGAATTTTGATTAATTAGAATTTTTGGATTCCTAAATGTGTGCAATTTTAATTTTAGACATACGAGGGAGGAAAGATAATTATTTTTTTTAATAGTAATATGAAGCAAAGGGAAGATAATAGGCACTTAATAGGAGTATTTCCAATTCTAGCAAGAGTTCAAGCCGTCTCACTGGGGTAGAATAAAATAATGTATTAATCAGAGATCGCCTAGATACAGATCAATGGCTGGTGTGGTGTGTGTAAGAGGAAAGCACTTGAAAGATCAAGGGAGCTCAATTAATTATTTTCTACTTTTCTGTTTGAAGCATTAAAAATCCGTCAGTTTCGAACTCTTTCTAAACAATAATTATAAATGTGTCAATTCTATTTTGTAAATTTATCACCGAACTGGAGGCTAATGGTAATTTGATATAAGTATTATAATTAAGAAAAGTATTCTAATATAAGTTTATTCTTGACACGCCATGGTGAAATTTTTCTCAGAAAAAACGATGCAAGGGAAATCTATGTAGGAAATTAAGTCTAGAAGTTTCCCTACCCAGAAGTAGAACCGATAGTGGATATTTCCACTCCTCTTTTTCAGAGTACTCTATAACAATTTGAGTCTAGGATCGATTTATTCAAACCAAATAATAATTTTAGGAGGGATTTAAAGGTGATGTATCTTTGAGATTTTTGTGAGGATGTCTGTTATTCTTTATGGGGTTACTTATATTCCATACATACATTTAAATTAAGTAGAAATAATTAATTTTATGATCAGCACTTCTCTATTATTATTATTATTGTTGGTTTTTATTTACATTGATATTGTAATTTCCAATAATTATTGAATTTTATAACTGTCTTTCTTCTATCGTGAAATTGTTTTTCTATAGTGTATGATGCCAATTGTGGTTCAATTGTTTTTTCCGTAATTGGTCTAAACTATTTAAATACTCATCAGCTCTTTTCATATTTCTAGTTACCGTACTACATTATATTGTATCTCACCGTTTGTGTCATAAGGGCAATAATGGGTTTATCCTAGAGCTGTCAAATGATTACTGCAATTTCAATAAATAAATAATGCTGATGATCACCCTGTTGAATCTGGTTCTGTTTGATTAAATTTTTTAACCCTTTCAACAATTGAAAAAAAAAATTATTGAAACGGGGAACTAACGAAAAAACCAGCATTGCAACTGCCCGGTTATTGATCTCGCTGAAACATGGCTACATGATATATAACTGGAATTCAGTTTTGTGAAATAATTGTAATATTTATAAACGAAAAAGTGGTGTATCATTGGTGATTTATAGGGAATTTTCCAGTAATTAATCACTCAATTTTCCTCTCTACTCAGAGTGCTATTCACTTAAAGTAAAATTGAATAGAATAATTTTCATTTTTTTTCTGTGATGCAGTTTGGACCAGTTTTATGAACTATTTTATCGCGATTTATTTGACATTTTGTGAGGGAAATTTTTTGGAACTATTTTTTTCTAGGCATTTATGGTCTACTTGATTTTCTTATTTGAAAGTGACGGTACAAATTGGTATTGAGATAATAAGTAAATAGAATTATCTTATTTCTAGCAACTGGGTTTGAAATATTTCAAAAATTTCGTGAATTCATCAGGAATAGTGATTGCCCTTTTCTTAATCAATTAAAAGTTATAGTTGAGTGTGAGGTAGATGCTTTGAAGTAGATGATTTGTTGAATAAAATGGCCGAAATTGGATTGCATATTAGGCTGGTAATATTATTATTTTTTCTATTGCGGATGATGCCCACATGAGTCTGGAGACTTGTGCGTGGATAATGAGGTGAATGGGTTAATGATGAGAAACATCCATGGCTGAATGAGATTCGAACCCAAGGCTGCAGGAAACGAAGCCAGCCAGAGCCCATTATCTTATCACAGACAAGCGCTCCAACCAACTGCTCTACCAGAGCCGCCAAATATGTCGCAGAATATTAAAATTGGATTCCTTTACTGTTATTAAGGAATATGGTATTCCGATAAAAATGGTGATCATTCCAGTTTGGAGAAAAAAATTTGATATCAAGTAACAAGATAATTTCTTTATGTCCTATAATTACTTTCTAGACGGAAATTTATTGCAGATTTTACTATTATCTCAGAGAATGTTAGCAATTTTTAGTAATTCAAAAATAATGTGAAATTGGGGACAATGTAAAATGGCGTAGTGTTCTTTGTTTAGAATAACAAGAAATGAAACTAGGCTATAGTTATTTCAAATTGAACCGTGTTATTGATTTAAAAAGAAAAGTTTGAAAATGAATAAAAGCACATACCACCCAATTACAAATCCAATAATTACACATGAGCTCCAGGATAAACATATAATATAATTATATGTTCGATATCCTGGATCTCATGAATAATCAACAAAATTGTCGCGAGTAAAGAGCATGTTTTACAATATTTAGAATTGTTTTTAATTCGACTATTATTATTTTATTTGAATATCAGAGTGAAATTGTGAATATTATTTGTAGATGGTCTTTTTATTTTTAAAATACTGTTCAATTTTCAATAGTTCGTTGCAGAAACGTTATTATTATATTTATAGGGTAAATTCTCTATTATTAGTGTATTACTTGGGATGATAAGCAGCTAACATTGGGAAATTCTGGCCTTGATATCAGATTTAACTATAATTAAATTAAAATTGATTCGATTATTGATTCCAAGAACTAATGTTTCATTTTATAGAGGCTATAAAAATTGAAATTTTAATTTTGTTTTGTAGATTTTTCAAAAAATAAGTTTATAAGGTTATTTTGAATACAATATTGGGAATTTACTTAATTTTGGACAATGGGAATTTCATCTAAATTGCAGTTTTAAATATTGCAAGAATAATAAAAGTAATTGATGATTTTCATAATTAAAAAATAGTGGTCCAGGTGATATACTTTTATTTTATCATTCTACTTGTAAAATTAACTAAAATTATCACGTATGAGGAATTTATAATTTGTATTTTGTATCATTGAAATTTAATAATTACCGATGCCAATTCCACAAGGGTTTCACTGCCATTTAAACCATTTGACATGCGGGCGAAAATGTGATAGATGAGATTGGAGATGAAGATTATCATAAGATCAGATTGTCATAAGATTATTTTAAATGCGACAGCAATTAAGAATTTCAACCCCCTATAAATAACGCTTATCCCGAGGGCCTTCCTGAATTGTTGGAGATGGGGAAATTCTGAACATTCAGTCGAAGCTCAGAAATCTTGTAAGAAAAGTTTGAAGAAGTTTGAAACTAATAAAAACACCTAGTACGGTACAGAGACAAAAAATGCATTGGTTCAATGGTTTGAAATCAGTCATGGATTCAACAAAAAATTGTGAGTTTCATTGCAAACTTAATTCCAAATTCAAGTTTAAAATGCGAAGCAATCTTTGAAAAAATTCAGTGCAGTGCAGTACAGCTCCTTAATATAAGGCAAATATTGATATAATACAATATAATCACCTTTGAATTCAGATTCAATTATTACTTGGGACTTTCTTTTGCGTTCATGTAATGGTTTGAAATAATAGAAAAGTGAGTTTATCCACGTTCTAATTTTGTGTTATAATAACGGGTGTTTATAAACTGATATCGGATTTTCGAAGCTTCATAGTATTCATTACATACTACTTACAATCAAAATATCACATCAAATGAAAGATAAATATTTTTGTTATTTAGCTCCTGTTGGTACGCAATTGCAACGAGACTCTCATAAATTTAATGCTTTGTTTGTGCTATATCTCGGCGAAAAGTTTATGTGGGTGCGCTAGAACTTTGGCTATTTCCTCAATTGGTAGAGGATGAATAACAGAATTACATTTGGCAGCATTATGATACACCATACTGGTGGATGACTTGTGAGTTGTACTGTATGAGTTGCACTTTTTGTTTTGTTGTATTAATTTGAATTGTAAGTTGTATGTAATAAACACTATAAAGCGTAAAAACTCCGATATTTTTTACAAACACCCGGTACTTAGCTATCGAAACGATAAAATAATAATTCATCAATATTTTGTGACTTTAAAAAATATAAATTGCATTTTGATTAACACTATGGTAAATTGAATGAGCAATTCTGAAGAGGGGGAATTTAAATATACTTTTAGAGTCATAGAGTGTCAGCTGTGTCTATCTGAAAGAAACATTAATTTACCAAGCCAATTGAGGTAATGATTGAGTTTGAGCAACCTGTTGTTTGGGGGGGGCAGATGGTAGACGCCGGCAGATGTAGGGTTGGCATGATGTACCGGTATAGGCGTGGTAGGCGTTGGTCCGGCGTGGCCCCTACTGTGTTTTGGCTCATGTTCGGGGCCTGTTCTGAAATAAACATTAATCTCAGCATCAATTTTGTCAAGTACCAAATAGCTAATACAATAATCAAAACAGTAATAAAAATAGCCAATAGAAGTAACAAAGTTAACGATTCCATTAATTTTCAACATCTCAACAGATAAGGTTGGGATGGACTGCTCTGTTTGAAGCCCAGAGAAATTTATGAAGCAAAATAAATTTATAAATAATCTGAAATTTATAAATACTCTGAAATTATAAGTTTTTATATATAGCACAAGTTTTAATAGTAGCACAATTTATTCCAACAGGTCCCAGTCAGTTACTTGATAAGTGAATAATGATAATGATGCCATCAACACACATATTATAAAACACAAGAGACTATAGTTTAGACTGTCACATCGTTTTCAATCTCAACCAAACTAGAACTGAAATATAATACAGAGTAGCTCTATACATACTCTCTTCAAACAAATCCTAATTGTTCATAGATTGAGAGCCTCCCGTGCACTAGAAGAAGGCTCCCTGTCTAAAACCAATAATATTCTTCTGAGGAGAGTATAATTAAGCTACTACAATATATTTTGGTTTCAGTTTGGAAAAAGAAGTGACAGCTGAAACTATAGTACATCGTATGTAAATCAATCAAGTGGATGTATCAACATCATGGATACCCAACACATTATCCAACACTGCCTCCAATTCCAAGATGATAATTAAATTGTCAATGAGTAAGAATATGTATAGAATTATGAAAATGAAAATTCAAACACTGTTAATATGATGTAGACGTACTGTTCAAAATAAAATGAATTACTGAATTAAAAACAGAAATAAATTTCTTAGTGACACATCACAGATAAAGCTGGTCTCACATTGGAGGCGATCATGGTTCGATTTCGGTTACACATGAGGCTTTTTAAACATTACAATCCAGCCGATACAATACAATCTGAATCCTATCTGCATCAGCAAATCTATTGCATCAGAAGGCTTATGGTGCTTAAAGAGCCTCAGGGACGATTAAAAGTCGCTCATAGTAGCTTCTAATATGAGACCACCTCAAGACCTTGATACAGAAAGATGATTCAAAATTAATGCTTACTTTGACTCTTAGAGCACGGGGCCGTGCTTTCCCCACCCCCTTATTTATAAGGGTGAGGAAGCAGATCGCCGTTGCCTTCTCGCGGCTCTCACCGCCCACATTATGCCGCCGATCACAGGTAAATCCATGTATCCAATATTTATTGGTACATGGGGCGGCGACGGTGGGGGTGAACCTTGCTGTGGTGGCGATGGTGGTGGTGGTGGAGTTACATGCCTCGGCTCGGGGGCCGAGGCTGACCTCCTCCACCTTGGGGCCGGACGCACCCACATCACGCCTGGCGCCCTGGGTAGGTCTTGATGACCTATCTCCAGGGGCTGGCAGGGTGGTGGCCCCTGTTGTTGCTGCTGTTGTTGTTGTTGTTGTTGCTGTTGTTGTTGCTGTTGCTGCTGTAGTTGTTGTTGTTGTTGCTGCTGTTGTTGTTGCTGTTGTTGTTGCTGTAGTTGCTGCTGTTGTTGTTGTTGCTGCTGTTGTTGTTGCTGTTGTTGTTGCTGTAGTTGCTGTTGATGTAGTTGCTGCTGTTGTTGTTGTTGCTGTAGTTGCTGTTGTTGTTGTTGCTGCAGCTGTAGTTGTTGTTGCTGCTGTTGTTGCTGTTGCTGTTGGACCCTGGCCCGCTTGGCAACCGGGGCGCCATTATCATTATTATCATCATCATCATCATCATCATCATCGTCATCTCTCGGTCTCTAAAAAATCATACAAAAACAAAGTTAATAATCTAGTTTCCCATTAGACATTTTTTTTCAGTGTCTTGCTGACAGAAGTATGATGCATATACACATCACCTAGCACTTTGAACAACCATGAATAGATTTATTCTATTGTTTCAATACTAGAGAGCCCAACGGACTGGAGAACTCGCTTGCAAACAACTTAATTCGAAAAGGGAAACTCATTTGGGAAGCTTATCATAGGGGAATGTGGTAACAAAAAACGGCTGTTTTAAAGATACTGGTTTAGATAAAATTCACAAGACAATCTATCACTTGAAGTGTTTCGGAGGACACGTTAAGCCGTCGGTCCCGGTTGCATATATAAAAAAAAGCAGTCGTTAAAAAAAGCGGCGAGGTGGAACTACCCAAGGGTCTCCCCACCACGAAAAGCCATACGAATTTACTTGAAGTTCAAGTTCATCATTGCTCTGATATACAGGTTTATTTTCCACAAAAAAGACATACCGTACTCATATACCTATCTATCAGGGCAATGGGATTAGTGTATATCTATAGAGTAGATATATTTACAATATAAAAAACAGCTGTATATATATTCATATTTTGTCAGGGCAATGAAATTAGTATATCAGCTGATAGAGATTCTATAAAAAGCCTGATCGCATTTATTCACCTATACAGCTGATGGTAACTTAAAATAGGCTATATTTTGAAATCTATTGAGAATTCCATATGGTGAAAACAACTATTTTATATATATTATAGTAATATATAGATATATTAATGAAGGGCTGAGATTCTATTGTTCTTTTATTTCGCTTCAAAAAGGATGAAGGAGTCTGTTAATTTTATTGGCCAACGAACTTGACCTGCCCAAAGATACCAAGAATCTGTGTTTCAAATTTAAAGTAGATTGATAAAGGCGTTCGAAAGTTATCGTGGAACATACAAACACACAAAGCCTCGAGCCTCAAGTCAAAAGGAAGAACTCGCTCCGCTCGTTCAATAATGTAGGCCTACATGATTATATTTTCAAAATGATTCTGAAGAAGCTCAATTTTCAATACTGCAGTTGAGAAGTATGGGCTATAATGTTATTATAACATGTTATCCCTGTTCAAGTTTTATGGAGAGAAAAACAGAAGTTTCAGTGGAATATTGAAACGTGTTGTTTTTATAGATAAAAACGATAGTCTGAAAACTAATATTAATAAAATTAATCAAAATGAAATAGTAGGCTCATAATGGTGATACTCAGAATAAAAATAATAATTATTTTAGTACTAGGTAGATTGAGGTTGATTCTTCAAGAATATTTGGACTCACCAACTTGATGGAAGTATAAATTAGCAATTTATCAACAATCAATCAACCAGCAACCATTCTATTGTTATAATGAGGAATACGAAACAGCATGACTTTTGAAACACACATTTTTAATGTAAAAATATTGGTGGAAGGAACCGTTGTTTATTAAAATGTGTATTAAAATAACAAAGCTGTTGCAGCAGCTCAAAAAGAAATGAACTATTTCTCTCTGCTTCCAATTATTATTAATTTGAAGTCCATCCAAATTAAATTACACTGCTGAATAACACAGCAATAATGATTGAGAAGTTGATAAAGCTCCATCAATTAGGCCCCCACTCTACAACCCCATGGATATCAATAAGTTTTGTTCCACTATTTACAAATCCTTGCTACAACCCTGGTTTATTGAATTGGTCTCATTAAAGTGTTTTATTGCTTACTTTATTGCCGCGCCTGGGAGGGGGGGTCTGTTGGCGCGGGGGCTGCCGAGGGGGGCTGCCTCCACCGCCTCTGCCTCCTCCATCATGGAGAGGAAATAGAGGAAGGCAGCATCCCCTTCCTCTCCGTTGCCCTGCTCCTCTTCGTGTGCCTGCGGGAGGGGCGGGGTCTCACCCGCAGCTACCCCCGCCAACCATTGGACTCTCTGCATTCTGCAAAACATAAAATAAATTGTATTATCATCAACATAAGTATACATTTCATGGTTTGGATCAAAATAGTATGGATAGTATAAAAATAGAATATGGGAAACTCTTGAAAATAAACCCCTATAATGATAGCTCACTGAACAATGATTTTGGAACTTTTTTGCATGATGGGAGTTTCCATTTAAGAGTTGTTGGGTGTAATTTCTATAACTCAAGCTGCATGATGAAGTGAGACCACACAAGCAACATGTAGCACATCAACAGAGTTTCCACATTGTCTGAACTTCAGGTAAAGATATAACACAATACAACACTCCATTGGTGTGCTATGACAAGCTGTTTGTGTAGTCTAACACCACCGCAAGTTGTAAGTGTCACTGCATAAGAGAACAGTAGTTGTGAATTCAACAGCTCCTGGGTCAAGCCCCATGGAGTTGGAATCTAAGAGTGTAACAAAATTAGTCAACAAAGTAATGTCACATTTTGGCAATTAGGTACATTCTACCAAGATATCATATTTCAACTGATTAGTTGTGCCATAGGGAATCTTGAACAGAATTTTTCAATTGATCAGTATAATCAATTAACAATCGAATATTAAGATGAAAAAATTGTATTCCTGTTTATAACAAACTCTGTAAATAGTTCTAGTTGTTGTTTGAATTCAGTTTGGAAAGTAAAGGTTGGATTACATGAGCAATCACTGGTTCAGTGCGGTAAGTTCACTAAAAGATGATAAAGGACATTAAATTTCGATCCATTCTTGTACTTGGCCTGTTTGTCCTCCTCTAATTATTGCATCCAACTACATATTATATTGCTTTCTACAGCAATGTCTAGAAAGGCTCAATGACATCAAGCTTAGTGGCTGTTAGAAGCATGGTGATGGAGAAAGACAATTCATAGTATTATTGTAATTGGAAAAAAAATATTTTCATAAATACCTTGATAATGGCTCGAGGTCCACTGCCTCCCGCACACTGGCCTCCCACCGCCTCCTCTCTCCTGCTCTTATTTTAAGGGCCTCTATGTTTTTTTTTATTTTTTTCAGTATGATCTGCAAGAAAATTGTAAACCAGTTAGAACACATATAATAGAATAATACTATATACATTGCATTAGAAATATTTTCACTTTAGTATCACTCCGCAATGGTAAAGTAACCTTTATTCAATTTATTATTATTTTTTGTAATATTTGCCATATTTCATTAGCCTTACAGACTCCATAACAGAGCTAAAAAAATAATAAGTAAAGCACCATAACAACTATGGGTATAATATAGTATACTGCGGTTGGCACAGTCACATGTTTCCCTTTTCTTGGAAGTGGCATCTTAAATCTTGATAATCAAACAAACATATGAAATTTTCATAACTATTTGAATCTTCTTCATTATTCTTTCCCCCAATTATGTTGAGGTTCACAAAGACATATGATACAAAAATAATTGATAAAAAATGTCACATGGCAATGGATAAAACATTTTTCAATACCTTCATAATCTTCAACTTTGACAAAAAAATGTTTCTCAATCACAAGTGCACAGCCTTGAGGGCGATTGGCAAATGCCAATTTCAAATGGTTTACTCTTATTTGAAGACAAGTTCTAGGGGGAATGGCTTCAGTCAATGAGTGAATTAATTATCTTGCTGACAAAAACTACTGTCTAAGTCGATGGGGGCCTTGAGACTACTAATTACTAGTTTTACTTTCAATTACTATGGTTCAAGTGCTGCAGATTCATAAAGATTTTTAAAGAAAAATAATTATTCTAACCAAAAATAGAATTGTTTTTCACTCACATTTCTCTTCACGGCTGGCACCAATTCATCGTGGGGCATGAAGGGGTGTACAGCCCCCCATGACACCCACGAGTGCCGGGCACGGTCCCCCAGCCATGTAAGGTGCACGTCCCGGAATGTCCGTGTTGGGAAAGCTGAAAAAATGAAAACAAGGTTGAGAGTGATTGAATAAGGAAAGCAGCTATAAAAATGAACCTTTCAAGGCAAAAATGACTCACAGCATTTGTGTCAAATGGTTTGGACTCAATAGTTTATGAGGACAGTTTGGCCATTCAGGCTACATTATCAAAAACGTTGTATGGTAGATTAGTTAACAAGAATAATTCTAAATCACTGAAAATTTTAAAAAAATAACTAGTTTATATTAACTTAATGGCTATGAATTTATACGTTCACTCACAACTGTTGAATAGAATTTATAATAGAAAATTCTGAGCTGAACAATAAATAAATGAGCAAACAATTATGAAGGATGACATAGCTCAAATTAAATTTTATTTTGATATAACTAACCCAAGATCATGGAAACTCCTGCAAGGGCTTGTACATTTAGATTGAATCTAACATTCAAAATTGGCCATAGAATTGAAATTATTATTATTATCAATTGCAAATGGAGAAATTAATATTGCCTATGAGTATAATTATTTATATGAATTTTAAAGGTAGTGTCTATATTGCTCTATTAAAGCAATAAAAGCCTCCATAGTTATGTGATCGCTCACGCCTCTATAGATCCAATTTAATGATAGAATCAAATCATTGCCTCAATCCTAGTGGCCTTCAACCACCATATCAGAACACATTCACTAGCCTGGAGGGTTGTCAAAGTACCCAAGCAGTCATATCTAGGAGATTAATCATATGCAGCAAAAATAGAAAAAATCCAGTCTAATAGTCTGAGTGACCACGCCTGATAAATTGATATGCGTATAATTTTATTTGCCAGATGATGACCACATGAGTCTTGATGCTTGTGCTAGGTAATGAATGAGGTGGATGATGACAAGGTGAAAACATCCAAGTCTGAAAGAGTTTAGAACTCGAGATCTTGAGGAACAGCAGCCAGTCAGAGCCATTTCCAATCAGAGATAAGCGCCCCAACTGTTTGACCCGCTAAGACCGACTTAAATAAACATATAATATGAACCAATTACATTGATTGACACTCTACTCACTTCGGACTTTTAAGAACTCCTGAGACTCAGGGTCTCTCGTTACGACCGCTGGCCTGTATGGCCCCTTCCCCAATCTGGCCCACAACACCATGCCCACCACCAAACTTAGCTCCGCTTGCGGCGGTTGGTGGCGGCGGTTGTGGCGGGGGAGGGGGCGTCTCCTTGCTAATATTGGTGCTGGTGGTGGTGGAGGTGGTGGTGGAGGTGGTGGCACTCCTACAAGCAAAACAACAAATTTAATATTAGAATTACTACACAACAGGTTGGCACAGAGCACTGCAAACAGAAGTTGCCTTTCTCAATAAATAATCGAAATACAAAACTCAATCTCGCTCATATAATATGTTATTGAAACTTTCAAGAGACACATGCTATGGTGAATACATCTCAAGATAACACAATATTATTTTGTTATAATAACTGCGCTGATGATACATTTCATAAAAATAATGTACAGCGGTTTTTTCAAAATCTAGAAGAAAAATTGATAATTTAAAAATTTACATAAACTTTATTGTTCTTATCTTGTTTTGAAAATCTATAATTCCTGACGCACATTTTCCCATTTTATATCATTGTCAGACTCAGCTTGACAGACTGATATAAATAATCTATCAGTAAGGACAGCAATCGCAGCACTCTTCGTTTGAGTAGTATGCTCTTGGACCACAACATAGAGTAGCTGGAAGAGTCATCCACAGTCAAAATCGGCTTGAAGGACTTTACATACACATGTATAGAATGAGTATATAATGGAAGCCTACGTAGGCTATAGGCCCTCTAACCAATCTCGACTATGGGTGACTTTTCGTACCCGACATTATGTTTTGGTCTAGGCATTGTACTACGCAAACGAAGATTGAAATAGGTTGTGATTGATTTCCTTACTGAGCTAACAAAGTTTTTTTGTAGATTAAGTTATATCAGTATGCCAAACCCACTGAAACAAAGCCATTATTTGACAGAAAAGTTTGGAAAGCAACACACTTGATGAAGCCGTCATTATATCTGAGATGAACATAGTACACCTCAAGCATAATAAGGCATATTATTATAATATAGATTGCTTATAATAATATAAGATTACTAACCCACTCTTCTCGGCCTGAGCCGTGCTCCGTAGTTGTGAACTACAGGCGCTTGCATTCTGAAAATTGAAAATGATAAGGAATTATAATACGTAGAATCACATCATGATGAAAATACATTTCATACCAATATGAATTGAATTCCACACTATTAATACAGTCCACCATAATGATAAATGTTAATGAAATGATTGATTACTGGTAACAGACGATTTCTCCTGAAATTTTGGGTCTCATACTTGTGAGAGTAATGAGGATAATAGTGATTGGATCGGGAATCGAACCAGAGTCCATCGGAGTAGCTAAAGTAACAGGAAGGCATAGGCTACCGTGGCTTCACACGAATTATGTGTATTTACTGAGTTGGTGTGAAAATAAACAAGTTAGTAATTTAGAATCATCCTGCTCCAATTTGAAAAAAGAAATTGGTATGAGGAAGGGGGAAAGTCAATCAGTGTAGAAAAATTTAAATAAATAAAGAACAGAAGAAAGGTAAAAGCAAGCGAGTCCACTGTTCAAAAGTACCAATATCAAACAACACTGAACTATTAAACACTAGGAAAGATATTTTTTTTACTTCCCAATAATATTAATTGAAAAGTTCGGGTATTATTGGTTATGAAAGATTCAAAAGCTTTTGTAATACTTGTATTCAGTACACCTCTACCCCTTCCCTTCAGTAGCTACCAGCCACCCCCAAATTTCTTTTCTGGATCCGCCACTGAAGGACCGTATATGGAGAGAAATTTCAAGCACATTCTTTATCTTTCTTTTCTCTTGCTATCAGCCCTAATTTACTATTTGTAAAACTGCTGAACATGACCAGTCCGGTTAGTGCACGGTATTGTGTTGGATATGTGTGGTCTGGCATCACGTTCACTGACACGGGACGGTACGCTTGCGGCGCGGGCGCTTTAGTTTACTGTGTACGCTGTAATATTATTAATAATATTCGAATATGAGGACAAATACTAGTAATAACAATTCAGTCAGTTTATTCAGCAGTGCAACTGCCATCCTCAGTCCTGAATTGGTAATATTAAATATAATTTATTATAAAAACTTACGTCCCAAATCCTTGTACTTTGTCTCCACGACCTGTTTCAACGCTCAAAGCGTCATCTTCAGATGGAAATCCTCAGTCTGAGTTGACTGTCGTCATAGTAGGCCTACACGCAACACTCACACACGCACACGGAAAAACATCGTCGAATAATTAAAATGTCTTAAACAACAACCAAAAAATAAATTAAATTAAATCTCACGGCCGGGCCCGGTAACAACTCGCAACTGATGACCTGTAAGCCTCTGACCACCACCACCCCCCTCCCTCACAATCATCAGCAACGAAAAGAACCCGTCCCACTATCATCATCCTCCCGACGCCCCCTTTTCATTCCTCTCGACACTCCGCTGTATCATTGTATTGAATATCTCATTACTTTGCATATTTAGTTTTTCATTAAAAATTAAGGCCGGCTCCATTTAAGGCCTTGTAAATCTCAAACTCTTCAAGTGTGTTTAATATCCGACTTTTTCTCATGACCTTCAATACTTCCATTGACTGGTTTATATTTCCATAAGTGTGGCCTGTGATCCGCAAATTTTGAATTACTATTAGGACCTGGCATGTGTTCTTTGAACCGAACTCTAAATGAGCGTCCCGTCAGACCTATGTAATGCAGTCGTTACATTTGATTCTATACCCTCCTTTTTCAAATTTATTGTATGTGGCCTATCTTTCGAGTATGCTTTGAATTGTGTCCAAGGGTATTGTTGTTTTTATATGCGACTTTATATCCAAATTTCTTGAAAATGTTACAGAATACTGGCTGAACTTCATCGTAATCGATTATCACTAATTTTTCTTCATTTCCAGACTTCTCTGTTCTCCGTCCCAAGATAACCCTCCTGTTTTACTTGCTGAGCATCTTGTCCACCAAGCTGGTCCCATATCTGTTCTGAACCGCTATCTGTTTTATTATATGAACTTCTTTGCTGTATTTGTCGCGTCGAAACCAGACGTGGAGACAAAGTACAACGATTGCAGACGTAAGTTTACATAATATACTTAATTCAGTTAGGATAAAAGCATGGTGCTATCGTGGAGAAAGTATGTGATATGCTTGAGAGGCTTATGGTAGAAATGACTGATACGGGAAAAGTTATGGAGATCAAAATGACTAATATGACAAATTCAACAAGAGAGGAATAAATATTGAAGAAAATTCAGAAGTATTTATAAAAAGGTTAGTCATGAATCGACATACAAATCTGAAAACTAAAATAAAAAAGATGTTGACAGTTTGAAGCATAGAAGTACCAAAACATGATGAGAAATGTGGAAAACAAATGAAAGATAAGTTCCTAATATTGGTATGAAGAAAAAACAAGGTGAATCTGTACAAAAGAAGGTGACAATATATTGGAAAGAATAATGGAATTTTTGAATTTGTAAAGGAGCTACTCTACCAAAAGAAGAAAACATACAAAAGGAAATTTAGAAGAAGAAACTTTATTAAAAGTAGACTAAGCTCGTAAGTTCAGCACTTGGAAATGCTGACTCATACCAGTCTAGCTGTGAGAAATATTCGAACTGTTATCGCAAGAACAACTGAATTTAATAAGTTTTAAAACGTACTCATTCTTCTTGCATGCAAATATATTTCTCATTGTTTATTTCATTGAAATTTCAGAACAAATGAAGAATTTCTGTTTTCGAAATTTGGCATGTCGGCCATTTTCCTAACTCGAACATTTCTGAATAAAATTTATTAAGCTTCAAAAATATAATCATATCGTGTAGTAATTAATTGTATAATAAACTTCCAAAATTGATTATTAAATAATTATTTCGCATTACGGAAACTGCAATTGAGAGAAAAGAAAGTTGAGCATAGCTTTATCATGAAATGGAAAAATTCTCACCTTAAAATTATATAAAATTTCCGACAGCAACTGAATTCACGAATGTGAAAAGGTGCAGAAATGCGAAGACAAAAAGCACAAAATCAAAAATAAAAGTTACGAGGATACGAGAATACGAGAATTTTTGAGAAAAGGATGTGCACTGTAGACGAAACATGAGCGATATGACACAGGATCGAAGAACAGATGATCAAATGGTCGGTCATCCACTGCCATCCAGTTTGCGATTTGCACCTCCGAATAAATAGAAAAACTATTATTACTAAATCTTTGTTCGATCAGTGATTTTCATACGTAAATATATTTCAGGAATGTATAAAATATTAAATGTTTGAAAAGCTCTCCACTAATTCCCAGTAAGTTCAGTGTAAGTACATATGGTAATATAAAATTTCACATTAGAATTCTTCAGTGGTTGTGAATAGGAAAATTCCTAGTCAATATAACAATTGGGCAATATTTTTCATTAAAATCGCCAATTCAATAAGTTTACCATACATGCTTATGAAATCAGTAAACAATAGGCTGTTTATTTGAAAAGCGATATACATATTCCAATTTGACGCGTACAATTTTGAATGTAGATATGAATCCATTCGTATGAATCATTTTTTTATGTACTGTAATATTTCTGCAGCCTTCAAGTTTGGAAAATGATATTTGATTCTTGATTATGAAAGAAGAATTCTCTCCAGCAATGCATCCTACGTAACTTTTGAAATTATCTGTATTTTCGCTACAGTACTAATTAATTGGAATCCCATCATCTTTCTTCTATGCCTACATTGCTTAGAAACGATTTGGCCGACCGATTTCTTAGAAAGAAAGATTCCATGACATAAAATGGAAAAAGCGAATAATGTTTTGGTTGTGTTTCAATCAAGAATGAAATCCACTCAAAATGAGAAGTGATAGAAACATCTTCATTCAAAACTGACATTGACAAGTTAGTTCGATCGTAGAGCCCTAAAATATCATCCAACAATTCCATGCATTACTAGATTGAACATTTCTAATCTTTCTTCCTGAAAGGTTGGTCCTGAGTACTGAATTTCTATGTAGAACTTGACACATAAATGGTTCAATTAAAACTCCTTGAGCTCAAACAATATAATAGGTACCTGACAAAGAAAGAAATAATAGTAGAAAAAATACACATACAACAATCACAGTTATAAATACAATAAGAAAAATTGAGGAGTAGAAGCCTAGCTGCTAAGGAGAAGTCAGTGAGATTGATTATTGAAAGTAATAGATGAATGATAGAAGAAAGTATCAATTTTGAATTGAGTAAAGTTGCCTGCTACGTATCTCTTACCTCAAATAATAGTGTAGCTGCTGTAGCATCCGATTGCTACTCCATTGGCCACAGGTTCGATTATCGTTTCAGCCTGGAATATTTGTAACATCACACACTCAGATAGGAGTAGTTTGATGAACAGGAAAATATAGAAAACTTGGAGAGCTGAGATCTTAATAGTTGACAAAACTATATTCATTTTTTGCCATTATTTACACTTCACTGACCGCACAGACAAATCACATAATTTAAAAAGCAGCATCAACTAGAAAATTGGGGTCTCACAAGGCTTCAAATCTGCAAGAAAGTAGAAACCAATCAAAACAATGAGAATTGTATTATTAAGCACTGCACACGTTATTTCAACGGCTTGTCAAAGATACGCTTCCGCGCTACATTTTAATAAGACTTCTTGTTACACAAAAATTGCGCTGACTAGAGAGTTTTTTGTTTTAAATATATCCAACGGCTCAAAATAGATGCGAATCTCAAACGTGTCCGGCCTAAAGGCTGAATATCCTCAAAGTTGCAGTCGTAGTTACCCCGCAGATCGAACAAATATTCGAAATTTGCATTGATATGAATGATGTTTCATAACCGGATAAAGGAAGATGTCGGTAGCGCCGCATAAGAAATAAGAGTACTAGAAAACTGAAAACCGATAAGTAGCTAAAAATTGATGAATAACCCGTACCGCTATCTCCACTGGACTGATGATAGAATCACAAATTCACAATGCAGAAAATGCTGGACGTTGAACTGGTTAGGGGGGTGATAAGCGCATGCGCAGCAATCTAAATGATCATAGACGAACCATCAAGGTCCCTGATCAATCATCAATGACACTAGTTAGCGCTGACCCCCTTCCTCCATCACCAAACTTTAGCAACAGCAACAACAAACCCCGGTTTAGCACAATGACTAAAATATGCAGAAAAGATTATTAGAGCCTGTTCACACGTGGCGTCTTTTTGTAGAGCGTCTGTGGCAAAGCATTGTCTTATATAAGATTTTCGAGTCCTGTTCACACGGCGCTTCAAACTTGCGACAAAAAGTGGAGCGTTTGATGCCGAAAGACTCAGAGCCATTAGAACTAAATGGCAGTTGCCGGTTGCTGTTCACACGCTTGCTACTTTTTCAGCTGCAAAGCTAAAGCACAACGGACGCTCGTAGACGCGTAACCGATGCCTATCTTAAACAAAATCTAAATTTGGTGAAATTTCGAATATTTGAATTTTTCAAATTGCCATCGTGTTCTATATGTTCAACACTGTTCATATTTTTTTGAATTTTCTTTTTATCAGCAAAATTACACTTTTTATCAGGCATATAAAAATTTTCTTCTATAAAGTTATTTAGAAAACAATAATTCAGTTAAGAAATTATAGCATTGGGTGAGTTTACAATGTGAACAACTTCACAAAATGTGAATGATATGGATATTGAATGAATAACCAAATATTTATTAGTTTAAACATACTTCAAATGTTTCAGCAATACAAAAAGAAGAGATGCATGAGAATGTATAGAGATTGTTTATTTTTTTCAGTCCAACAGAATTATTTTTATAAGTCTGGAACCTTTCAACTTCAATGAGCTCTACTAACTTATATTAATGGAGTCGAAGTAGCAGACAATAAAAAAAATCACAAAATAATAATACCGTAGCTTCCATTCTTCAGTGACCTTCATTCTACTCTAGACTCTAGACTCTAGAGTCTAGTGTCTAGACTATCCTAGTTCCAGTTATTTTATAGTTTCTTGAGAGAGTATGTGTGTGGACTATATTGTCACTCTTGTTCTTTAGAATTCCTGGAGTTGAATCAGATGATAATGGCATGTTTGCGTCGCAAAAAATTGCAACATCAACAAACTAGTCAATAATAATAATATAAATTATAAATAGTTATGATTCAAGAATATTTAATACAATAAAATGATAAAATATCAGTCCTGCCGACTGCCGAGTCTATTTTTTTTAAATTATAACTAACGGTTATTCTCACTCCCCCATCTTTTTGACCTGATCTTAGCCATAGCCAAGAAAAATTCTTTTTATCGAGATACAAAACAGCTTTAACAAACAATTAAACAAAATAAAAAAGGAAAAAATAAAGCAGAAATGGAAAAATAGTTATTAAATCATAGCTATTAATCAGTGAGGAAGAACAATGAAAGCGAAATTGTCTCTTAATTTCGAGGGTAACCCAAGATTTATCACATTTTTAAACAACTATAGTTTTATACATTTGTGTTACGGTATGCCTATTTGTTTTTCCCCCAATGAAGTAATACTAACATGAGTAGTATTACTTCATTGGGGGACAAAATTGGGGAATACAATTTATTTTGCGACAATTTACTTCTGACGTACTGTATTTTTATTTGTAATTTGATGTTTGTGATGTATTTTTAATTTCAATTTCAGTCTGCTATGATTATAATTTACAATTATTCTTGATATAGAACAGACTTGCATTGAACCTAAAAATGGAATGAACCCAAAAAAAATCGATAATAAAAAAAACCCTCTCTCATATGGTCTTATATGGTACGGGTGATGCATAGACCTTTCTACACGGGTGAGGCGAGCGGAGCGAACTTGCCGTCTAATGATCATAAAACTACCATGAAAATGGTTTTGGTCGCAAGCTGCAGCGTGTTAGTCACGCGTAGTGGAGCAGCTGTAGCGCCGCATAAAGTTGCTTGTGTGAACAGGGCCTAACTTGAAAAAGTCAGGCCTGTAGCTGTGCTACAATCCCTCAAAGGACTCAAACATGCAAAAACAGGTCTTACGCTTTGAAAAAGTAGGCCCCCGAATTCTATTTCTGCCCCGGGGCCCACAGATACCTAGAGAGACCTAGCGAGAAACTTAATAAAAAGTTGTATCCTGCATTGTTCGCCCTGAAGACTATATCAAATCTCATCACAGCTGAATTAAGGTGTTTTGGGATCGGGAAAAAATTATTTAAAGAGTCCTAATGTAGGAAAAAGATTCCGGTTCATCTACTTCATGCCGACTTTCACTTGGAAAGCACCAACTTCACAGTTCTGGCTTTTTATTTTCTAGAATTTGTTAGTTTTGTCTTCAAGAATAGAGAAATTTGTATGAAACTAGAGGAAAATAATAAATTAATGTATTCATGTATCCAATTTACTGACTGGATCCACTTGAAAAGGGTTATATTATTCAGGACTCAGGTGAAGAGTATTCCTACACTTTAGAGGAATGCCACCTAAGCACTGCTGAAATTTGTTGCTCTTTAGTTTGTAACCAATAATAATAGTGGGAAGGGCAACGGGATGTTTCTACATTTTATCGAATGAATTAATAAGAATATATACTACCAGAGGGAAGACATAAAAATCTTGGCATTGCATGGTACACAAACGCCTTGACTAATTAAACAAATTTTCTTCAACTCTATGACTTACTTTTGAAGCCTTGAACGTGTGATGGCTATTGAGCGATTGCTTCATGGTTGGATGACTATGAATGTGAGCAAGATGACAAAATAAATAAATAATTTTTCACAATTAATCACTTTAATAATAAAATACTGCCTTACATACTACTGCAAGAATAGAATACTCAATATTATATACATATGTATTTTGTATTCTATTCACATAATACAGGAAATCAACCTACTTCACTATGAAATGTCATGCTCTAGAGTGGGTGATCCATTTTCAAACTTTTTTTTTTATTAATCATACATAATGCTTCACAATATGGCTGAGTCCAAAAAATTTATTAAAAAAGCAAAATAAAAATCTAGAAGTTATACTAAGACTGAATTAAATGGATAATGCATACCAATCTTCAATAATCTATGTGCTTTCTTAAAAAAAATATTGTATCACTATGATTTTATCATATCATTATCATAATACAGTATATTGCTTGAAATAAACTGTACTTCTCATGAATACATTGTATTGAACTAGACTTTGCATTAGAGCTTAACTTAAGGCATTCAATGCCATCCAATCTTTTCAATTGTGCAGATTTTCTTTCAACTATCCTATCAGTATATTTTTATGATATTACATTGCTTGAAATATATCTGAAATATACTGCTTGAAGCATGAGCATAGGGTATACATGAATGTACTGTAGTTTTCATATAACTTGGCAGCAGTATGTTGGGTTCAGATGTAGCATGTCCCATCTGCTACACGCTGCCAAGTTATATGAATACTACAGTACTTGAGTATTGAGTGATATTCACAATAAAAAAGCAATCACATTCACGTTCTTTGTATGTTATACGAATAGATGAGAATTCCTTTCAAAGATCAGAGAAGACGTGATAAGAAACGTTTAGTAAATATCGAAAACATGTAAATAAAAATTTAGCAGTACTATACAGAAAAAACGAGTGGTTACTGTTCTAGGACTCATGCAGACTGCAGAGACGGTCAATTTCATTGAATTTAACAATAAGAGTTGATCACGATAATAGATTACACGAAAGTCAATTTGAAAAGATGATGGATAAAAAGAAGAAAGATATAGAATAATGAGAAAAAGAAAGAGATAGAGTGATGAAAATTGAGGGAAGTTGAAGTGAGAGAAAAAGGAAGAGAAAGAAAAGAGACTTGTCTACACATTGATAAAACTTTTTAGATACGGCAGTGATTGGTTAGAACAGTTTTCTTCAATTTTATTCATAACTATTCTTTTCTCCAATTCATTTTTAAGCCTCTCATTCATGTTTCTACTTATAAATTCAATTTTTGTTGAATAGGTTTTATTAACTTATGAGGATTGAAATAGAAATGAACCTCATCCCACCAGAATCCATTGCATATGAAGTAGAAACAGAGGGTTTGAAATTAACGTTTTATTGTAAATTTAATGATTTGCAGTCAATTTTAAATGTGAATAGATAATATCTCTACTCACTCTGACCTGAGTGAGTTAAAATTGACTGCAGGTCGTTAAATTTACAATAAAACGTCAATATGACCAACGCAGATCGTTATGGAACAAGAAAACCAAGAATTTAGAGAGTAAATAGAAAAGTGGATAGCCATGAATAAAGTTGGAGAACAAATTGTTCAATCATTGCTGTGTCTAAAAGTTTTTGTCAATATGTAGCCAAAGATGTTTCGTTCTTTTTCTTTTCTCTCTCATTTCAATTGCTTAGTCCGCAGATAGATTTTACCCTTTCAGTCAGTAAAGAGAGCTGTTTGGCTGTCACAAGCAATCCCTTGTAATTTTAAAAATCTTTGAAAGTTCATCCGTCTGATTACTTTTGAAAAGAATATGCCAGAATATTGAAACTTGATATTTAGCTTCCTATTACTCCTAGAAAGGTCTGTATTAATTTTGTAATTTTGGACATCTCTACGCCGATAAGAATCAATTACTCTCAACGTTTATTAGTAATGATGCACATGAGCCGATGTAGCAATAAACATCTTCCGTGACAGATCAGCGACTAAGGACTCTAAAAGGATCAAAGGAAGACAGATAGCATGGTTGCCTACAGAGCCCCTTGTTTAACAACGAGGAATAATTTCGGGTGGAAAGGACCTTTTTAAAATTGGTCTTTGCTACTTCAGCACACATAAATACATAACCTTATTGGTTTTGGTTATAATTTTGAGGGTGTAGTTATCGAATAAAAGAAGACACAGTTCAGGCCTGATGGAAGGAAAGGGTCAAGTCTAACTGCAACTGTCAGGTTTCTCTAAAGAAAGTTATAAGTTACACTCCTCCAAAGATCATACCATATTCGATGGAAATATTTCCATATTTTTAACTGAAAAATAGTTTAAAGGAAACTTTATCCCCAGAACCCTCTTTCCACTTAAATCTACCAGTGCGGCTGCGGTAGTTCAGTTTATTGAAGCGCTTGTCTCAGATAAGATAAGGCTCTAGCTGGCTCTGGTTTCGAATCTCATTCAGCTATGGATGTTTCTCATCATTCACCCAATCAACTCATTATTCACGCACAAGTCTTCAGACTCATGTAGACAACATCAGCATTAAAAAAGTTTATTTTCAATTAAAAAATCACCAAGCTGGACTAACGTGATGGTTTAGATTCATTCAATCAGAGCATAACAACTGTTCATATCATAAACATAAGAGATTGACCTATACGTTTCATTCAAAAGATGAAGGTAATACTGTTATCTGATGATGTTGTTCAATGTGATGAGAGCATCAGTCTCGCTATGGTATTTTTTTCTATCACTTATCGAGTTCGAGCTAGCAGTCGAAGCAGGCGGGCAGACGGTTTTTGTTTTTGCTTCATCATCTTTTTTCGGGTCCTTGCTCGAGGTGACAAAGTGAAATTCTTATATTACCGTTCTCTATTACGTTTGCTGAAATGGAATCATCCACCGAAAACGAACAGTGTTCTGATCGTGTACTGGATAAGGTAAACTGTTTGCTAGAGGTAAAATTCGGGAAAGTAAAAAGTGAAATATATGAAAATATCTAGTAGCCAGGCAAGAAGAGTAGCACAAAATCTTAGGGTAGGTCAAACATTATTTGAAGGAGTGGAAATTTTTAGTTATTTACGTGTTGAACTGAATAACAAGAACAAGATGAGTTTCAGAATAAAAGAAATAATAATGTCATATAAGAATAATGAAATAGAGCGTACTTCAGTAACATGAAACTTCTAAAAAGCAAGGTCGATTGTAGAGACTGAAAGTAAATTGTAAATATATGAGAGCCAGTAAAATATAATACGGCCAGTAGTGACATATGGCTGTGAATATTGGGCATTAACAAAAGAAGGCAAAAATAACCTTGGTGTATTTGAAAGAAACATTCTTAGAATTATTTATGGTCCTATTAAAGAGGGAGAAGAATGGAGAAGAAGGACAAATTCAGAGCTGGAATCATTGATACACGGTCTTAATATTGTACGTTTTATAATGGCGCAGAGACTCAGGTGGTTTGGGCACATCCGCAGAATGAGTGAAACCAGAATGCCCAAAATATTCTACAAAGAAAAACTTCACTCAAGAAAGGCAGAACAAGGATAAGATGCGAGGATGAAATGAGAGAGAATATCTTAAAGATGGGATATAGAGGATGGAGAGGGATGGTTGGTGATAGAGATGCTTGGACCTAACCCACGGGACAAAAGGCCTTAGGACTGATCAATGACGTAATCTCATTTGGTGCTAATGCTCAAAATCATTTGTGTGATAGATAGATGTAGTTTGAGGAGTTTCAAATTGTGTATGTCTTTCTGTTTATGTAAAAGTTTATGCTCTCTTTGATGAAGGTAGTTTCTGCTTTAGTTTTGGCTATTTGAGCTGGTTTTGATTTGTTGTTAGTTATGAATTTAGCATAGTTTGGTGTAATTTTGAGTTTGAGACAGTTTTTGTTGAATTGAATGTGTAAATGTTTTCTTCTAACCTTAAACACTGTCGATCTGTAGGCATGGATAGTAGCTTGTCTTGCTGAATTAAATTCCTGGATTTCTTGTTTCATGACGAACTGCGTTGTTAATATTAACTTTTCATAATGAATAATAAGACGAAATTGTCACAACCACATTTATTAAATGTGGTTGTGACAATTTCGTCTTATTATTCATTATGGATACCTTCCACAATATCACCTTCGCCATTACTAAGAAAATTAACTTTTCAAATGAATTAAACGACTTGCAGTAAAATTTTTATCAAAATAAGTAGTATTTCACTTACTTCTGTAGGCCGAAAGTTTTCGAGTTGTTAAAACCCATCTTCAAGGCATCCTAAATATCGATGTTGGTTTGTTGGTTAGAAGAACTGTGGTTTCTGTATAATGTGGTCAAAAAGTTTGTGTGATTTAAAATTTAACTGTTCGTAGAGGATGTTTTGTTTATTGTGTGTAAATTTGTAAATTTTACATAGGACAAACAGGCCGCACATTCAAACAACGCTACAAGGAACATTTACAAGCTTTACATACAAAAACAGAATCGACTTTTGCAGACCATATCATTCAAACTGGACACACTTTTACTGACATCACTACCAACTTACACATTCTATATATAAAATCTAAAGGACACGAACTCAACACCTTGGAACAATTTGAAATTTACAAACACACCACAAACAATAAATAAATAAAATAAATTTGTTTAAAACGAAAACGGCATCTTATACATTTGTCTGGACAAACAAGGGGTAATACACTGACTGCTAAATCCGTATTTCTGGTTAACCCTGTAGTAATTAATTAAGAAATACATAATCAATTTAATTCTCAATGACTGAAAAATCAACCAGTTTTATTTTTTGTAATGTTTGATTGTATTTTTGCTTATCACCAATCCAGCATCTTTTTAGTAAAAATTGGTAATTCTGTTGTTTTTTTTGTAGAAGACAAGCAGCTTTACCAAAACCAGCAGAACGGCAGCTTGAAGAAAACCTATTTACTCCTGGTCTCCTTCCACAAGAGAACAAGATATGTGTGGGAAATGAACAATGTGGAACAACATTTAGTGGAAGAAGAATAGTGAATGTTGGAGATTTCTTCAAACAAATAAAAGAGTTGGACAATCACGGTCCTTTTGGTGGTTCTTTTTCGAATATGGAAATAATGTCAGAAAAGAGACTAGGCCTGAACAGTGGATTTGTTGTAAAGTGTACAACGTGCAGTTACAAAACTACGGTTTGGAGTGAGAAAATAAATGAAAATTTGATGGATGTGAACACTGGTGCTGTTTGTGGAACAATTACGACAGGTGGGGGTCACGCTCAATTAGCGGAGTTTTTGAGTGTACTTAACATTTCATCGATGTGTTATAATACATATAAAAATTACGAAGAAAAAGTATCAGCAGGATGGGCAGCGACGGCGGCTGTGGAAATGGTGGAAGCGGCTGCAGAAGAGGCTCGGCTGGCACGGGAGCTCGGCGAGGTGGACAAGGACGGTACACCACTCATCACCGTGGTGGCTGACGGCGCATGGTGCAAACGATCATACCGCACCAACTACTCGGCTTTGTCTGACGTGGTAAGTAGTTCATTATCTCTTAGATTGAAGTATAAAAGAATTACTAGTGACGGTTTGCAAGGCGTTTTTGTGAAGCATGTGTAGTCTACCAAATCACTACTAAGGAAACATTCAAGTGTCACATGGTTGGCTTCGTAAGGAGATGTACTATTATATAAATACCTAATAAATATAATTTTGATAATATAAATTAGGCAATATTTCATAAAAAAATACTTGCATGAAAGAATACCTAAAATGAAAAATTTTGGTATTACTGTACAGCAATTGAATGTAAAGAAATTCCAAGTGGTTTGAATTGCATGAATAATAATCAATTCAATAACTACATTAAAGAATACTTCCTTATTTATGGATATATTTTTTATAAAAGTTGGTAAGCAGTTTCATGAGGAAACTCATCAAATTAAAAATAATTGAGGCTTTGAATTTTTATGCAAAAATAAAAGAAAAGTAGTCCAATAAAGCCCAAAGTGGCTTTTCTCAAACCGCTTTGGTAACGCCACATCACATTGAAATGTAACAGTTTTTTCTGTTAGGGAAAGTAAAGACCAGTGCGGGAAAGTAAATTCCAGTGTGGGAAAGTACTTTTCCGCACTCCAGATTTGCAACCTAACAACACAAAATAGTGAGCATGTAATACGCAGGTTCCCTAATCTGCATTCAAAAATAGGTTGGCTACTCTGCTTCAGCTGCGAAATAGTTGCTGTTGTTGAAATCAATTTGATTTGAAGATAGGTTATGTGAGGAATTGTCAGGTTATGTATGTCCTGTTTTGTTCTGTTTAAATTACACACTGTAGGAAAAATGTAATGTGTAATTCAAGCACAAAGTATTGTTTTTGCACTCAAGAAACTTTTTTCACTCGCCTTTGGTTCATGAAAAAAGCTGTTTCTCTCGATGCAGAAAAACGCTGCTTTACACTCTAGTTACACAAATTTTGCTTTCATAATATGCTCGACCAGCAAAACGTTTCTTTCCAGCCTGGTAATGTATTATACTATTGCGTCCTCTGACACCAGTTCTGCTAGAAACTCTAAAACAGCCACTCCATAGACGACAGCAAACCTTATATATCTGTGATGTTTTCCATGACGAAATACTTAATGAACAATCTAATATTAAAACTGACACTGTATTTCACTTTTAAATAATGTTTTACTCACATATATTGGAGATGCTTGAGGAATGCATTTCACTTCTGAAAAGAAGCTTCGTCAGCCTGCCGCAAGGGGTCATGCTTTGTTCAGGTTAGGATGAGCAGCCATTATGTAGTTAAAAATTGCGTTTGATTTGAATTGTATTTGGTCATTGAGTATGTTGGTTCTATCTTGCTTATGGTGTTTGAATATTTCATATTGCTCCAGTGTATTTAGTTTGTGGCTTTTTTGGAATGTGTGTAGAATTTCTAAGTCAGTTTGAATGTTATTGTGTGAGTGACCAGTGTTGATTAAGTGATCTGCAAATGTTGAGTCAGTGTTGGAATGTAGTGCTTTGATGTGTTCTTTGTATCTTGTGTTGAATGATCTGCCTGTTTGTCCTATGTAGTACTTGGGGCATGTGTTGCATTTGAGCTTCTATATTCCTGGTTTGTTTCACTATGGTGTTGAATTTTTGTCAAATGATGCTAGTGTGGAATTATGTGGGATGTGTGTATTTTTTATTTTGTTTATGAGGTCTGTGCTGTTCTTTATATGATACAATTCACAGATAAATATGACCAGACAATATAAACAGACAATATGACACAGATACAATTCACTCCTACAGAAAAGAACCTCCTCAACAAAGGACTAAAATATAACCTCCCTTCCACACAAAAATTCAACACCATAGTGAAACAAGCTATAGACTCAGAAACCAATATTCAGAAAGCAAAAGCAGAAGAACAAGATAACCTGAGACATGACATTGTAAAAATCATCAAAACACCGAAATACATACAACAAAATTACACCTCTGAAATCAAGACAGCTCAATCACTACAACAAAAAGCAGAACTACACAACCTAACTTACACCAAATCAGACAAAGGCAATAGCACAGTAATAATCCACACTGATGATCTAAACAGAAAAGTAGATGAATTCATTCAAAACAACAACATCCAACAAATTCAAAGAGACCCAACACCCAAATTCCAGAGCATAATAAAAAACAGTATAAATAAAACAAAACACCTCTTTAATGAAACAGATAAACGATATATGAAGCAAATTCACCCTTCTGCACCAACTCTTCAAGCCCTACCGAATGATCTGCCTGTTTGTCCTATGTAGTACTTGGGGCATGTGTTGCATTTGAGCTTATATATTCCTGGTTTGTTGAATTTGTGAATAGTGCTGTTTGTTAGGTGAGCTGGTTCTTGTTGGATCTGATGATCTAGGTTGTTTGCTGTTCTGAATGCTGTGTTAAATCCGGATTTTTGAAAGATGTAAGCTATTTTGTGTGATTTTTTGTTGAAATATGTGAGTGTGATAAATCTGTTTTGGTTTGCAGGTTTTGGATTTTCACTTTTCATTTTATTCAGGATTTTGTCTACTAGATTGGTGTTGTATCCGTTTTGTTGTGCTAAATATTTGATTGTATTGATTTCTTCTTGGTGGTCAGCTTGTGATAGTGGAACATTTAGGAGTCTATGGATCATGGAGTTGAAAGCAGCAAGTTTGTGTTGATTTGGATGGTTGGATGAGTTGTGAATGAGTGTGTCTGTGAGAGTTGGTTTTCTGTAGATTTTGAAATTGTGCATGTTATTTAGCTTTTTGATAGTCAGGTCTAAGAAGTTTAAGGTGTAGTCTGTTTCATATTCTGCTGTGAATTGTAAGTTTTTATGGGTTTTGTTCAATTGTTTCAGGAGTTGTTCACACTGTCTTTGGTTTCCATTGTAGAGTACAATAATGTCATCAACGTAGCGGTGCCAGTAAATAATTTTGTTTGAGTGTTTGGTGTTTTTTAGTATTTTAGTATTCTCTATGTGTTGTAAAAATATTTCTGCTAGGATGCTGGAGATTGGGGATCCCATTGGTAGTCCTTCTGGTTGGGTGTAATACTTGTTATTGTGGGTGAAGTAGTTTTGAGATGTGATTATTTTTAATGTCTCTATTAGTTCTTTTGTGTGTTCAGGTGGGTTGTTTTGTGCTTTGAGTATGTTCTCTATTATGGAAATGGTTTCAGTTACAGGAATGTTTGTATACAGGTTTTTTATGTCAAATGATGCAAGTGTGGAATTATGTGGGATGTGTGTATTTTTTATTTTGCTTATGAGGTCTGTGCTGTTCTTTATATGAGATGAATGATTGATATTGATGAGTTTTCGAAGTTGAGTATCTATCTGTTTGGCTAATTTGTATCCTGGTGCTTTTTTGTAATTTATGATGGGTCTGATTGGTGTGCTTTGTTTGTGTATTTTCGGTAGGGCTTGAAGAGTTGGTGCAGAAGGGTGAATTTGCTTCATATATCGTTTATCTGTTTCATTAAAGAGGTGTTTTGTTTTATTTATACTGTTTTTTATTATGCTCTGGAATTTGGGTGTTGGGTCTCTTTGAATTTGTTGGATGTTGTTGTTTTGAATGAATTCATCTACTTTTCTGTTTAGATCATCAGTGTGGATTATTACTGTGCTATTGCCTTTGTCTGATTTGGTGTAAGTTAGGTTGTGTAGTTCTGCTTTTTGTTGTAGTGATTGAGCTGTCTTGATTTCAGAGGTGTAATTTTGTTGTATGTATTTCGGTGTTTTGATGATTTTTACAATGTCATGTCTCAGGTTATCTTGTTCTTCTGCTTTTGCTTTCTGAATATTGGTTTCTGAGTCTATAGCTTGTTTCACTATGGTGTTGAATTTTTGTGTGGAAGGGAGGTTATATTTTAGTCCTTTGTTGAGGAGGTTCTTTTCTGTAGGAGTGAATTGTATCTGTGTCATATTGTCTGTTTATATTGTCTGGTCATATTTATCTGTGAATTGTATCATATAAAGAACAGCACAGACCTCATAAACAAAATAAAAAATACACACATCCCACATAATTCCACACTAGCATCATTTGACAAAAATTCAACACCATAGTGAAACAAACCAGGAATATAGAAGCTCAAATGCAACACATGCCCCAAGTACTACATAGGACAAACAGGCAGATCATTCAACACAAGATACAAAGAACACATCAAAGCACTACATTCCAACACTGACTCAACATTTGCAGATCACTTAATCAACACTGGTCACTCACACAATAACATTCAAACTGACTTAGAAATTCTACACACATTCCAAAAAAGCCACAAACTAAATACACTGGAGCAATATGAAATATTCAAACACCATAAGCAAGATAGAACCAACATACTCAATGACCAAATACAATTCAAATCAAACGCAATTTTTAACTACATAATGGCTGCTCATCCTAACCTGAACAAAGCATGACCCCTGGCGGCAGGCTGACGAAGCTTCTTTTCAGAAGTGAAATGCATTCCTCAAGCATCTCCAATATATGTGAGTAAAACATTATTTAAAAGTGAAATACAGTGTCAGTTTTAATATTAGATTGCCTTATATATCTTTGCCAAGTTTGTTGGGGGTAAATGGATTAATTTTGCCCTGAAAGTGGATCCTAACAGGGCTGCTATGCAGCTGCTGTTGTACAACACAGCGCCCATAGTACTTAAATTGACAGATTCAGAAATGCTGCAATCTATTTTCCATTTTAATTGTGAAATCATTGTTGTTTATGCAAATAACAAAGCTTTTTTTTTAATATGTTGATTTTTGTTTCAGGCGGCAGTTGTAGGATATAGAACAAGAAAAGTGATTTTCCTTGGTGTGAAAAACAAATATTGTACAACTTGTGCGCGGGCTGAAGCAAAGGATGAAGCAACTAAACCCCACACTTGCTACAAGAACTGGGCAATGAAGCAGAGTTCAACAAGCATGGAAGCAGCCATTATCTGCAAGGGTTTTAAAAGAAGTGAGGAGATGTACAACATTAGGTACAATAAATTAATTGCAGATGGAGATAGTAGTGTTTACAAAAAGATTTTAGAGAGCAGACCCTACAAACACTTGACAGTTGAAAAAGTAGAATGCAAGAACCACCTATTGCGGAATATGTGTACCAAACTAAAGGCTGTGGCATGTTCCAAAATGGAGAAGTTATCTGTAATTTTAAGAAAGAAAATTGGGGATAACTTGTTACATTGTAGGGTGGCTGTAACTAAGGCTATACAACACAGAAAAGCAGAAGACCCATCACTGAAAATATTGATAACTTGCGGCAAGATATTCTCAACATTCCAAGTCATGTGTTTGGTGAACACAAACGATGTGCAGAACAAGGATATTTCTGTGAGCTTGATGCATCAGCTGCTCCAGCATCTAGCAACCTAGTACCAAAGCTCATCTCTGTTGGACTGTACCCAGCAATTCAATATATCTTTAGACATCTTAGTCGCCACAGCCGTAGTTTACTAATTGATGTTACAAGTAATTATGTTGAACATTTTAATTCAGTTGTTGCCAAGTTTGTTGGGGGTAAACGGATCAATTTTGCCCTAAGTGGATCCTATCAGGGCCGCTGTGCAGCTGCCGTTGTACAACACAACTCGGGCCATGCCCATTACAACTTTCATAAAGTTGTTTATAATTCAAGCCCGGGTACCTTTGCTAAGAGCAATGAAATGAAAAGAAAACAGAAGATGGACCAAAAAAGAAGAAACAAAAGATGTCGAAAATCTTTATTTGTAAACAACAGCAATGATGAGATGGATTATGGAATATCTGCTCAACGCCCAGACATTGATGAAGAAACTATGAAAAGAGAATGTAAAGAGTATCTTGTGGGGTTGAAAAACAAATGAAGAATGTGAAAGGATTGAAACAGAGACAAGACTACAAGCTGATAGCAGTGAATGGCTAGAACTTCGTAGAAGTCTTCTGACTGCGTCACACTTTGGACGTGTATGTAAAATGCGTCCAACCACCAGCTGTGAGTCACTAGTAAAGCAAATTCTGTATACAGTTTTTGATTGTGAGGTGATGCTGTATGGCAGAAAAAAACGAAGAAACAGCTCCCAAAGAACTTGAAAAAGAAATCGGTGAAAATGTGCAGAAGTGTGGGATTTTCATTGATAAAGAGCACTTTTTTCTTGGTGGATGTCCTGATGGCCTTGTAAATGACAATGCTTCAGTTGAAATAAAGTGTCCATCATCTGGCCAAGATCTGACTCCAGACGACGCCATTAGAAATAGGAAAATCACTTTCTGGACAGTTAAAAAAAATGGGGAAATAGGGGACATAAACAAGAACCATAGTTTTTATTATCAAATTCAAGGACAACTGAGAGTGACTGGGCAACAATTTTGCTTCTTTGCTTTATGGACCCCAAAAGGAATCAAAGTAGCAAACATTGCTCGAGATGACACGTTTTGGGACACAAAAATGTTTTCAAAGTTAAAGAGGTTTTACATGAACTGCCTTCTTCCCGAAATTATAGATCCCCGACACAACAGGTCAATGCCTATAAGAAACCCACCCTATATAGAAGAAGAAAGGCAAAAAGCCAAACAGAAGAAACTGAAAGAAACAGAAAAACGTAAGAATATAGAGCAAGTCAATTGAACTTCATATAGTTCACCATTGTTATAGTTTACTATTTTTTAAATAATTATCCTTTTTCTCTCATGTAGATGATATTTCCATTGCAGTTATTTAAGTGTATTATTGAACAAGCGAAGCGAGCTCTTCCTTTTGACAAGGCTCGAGGCGTTGTGTGTTTGTGGGTATGTTCCACGATAACTTTTGAACGCCTTTATCAATCAACTTCAAATTTTAAACACAGATTCTTGGTATCTTTAGCAGTGGCGTAGCCAGGATTAGATTTCGGGGGGGGGGGGGGCTCACCAAGGGTGGGGCAGTGGCTTAGCCAGGATCAAATTTCGGGGATCTTGGGTATAGGATTCAGGTGATTCAGGTTCAGGTGATAAAGCTACTGCAATCTTCTTAGATCTGTCAAAGGCATTTGACTGTGTTAATCATAGAACTTTATTGGAAATACTGCAAAATGTAGGTGTAAATGGGGTTGAACTGAAATGGTTTGAATCATATCTTATTGGGAGAAAACAATGTGTAGAACTAACTACAGTAGTTGGTAATAGTATAGTAAAGAATAAATCTAATAAATTAGAGGTGCAAGCTGGAGTGCCTCAGGGGTCAATACTAGGTCCATTGCTTTTTTTGTTATATGTCAACCGTTTACCTAAAGAATTAATTAGTGGTAGAGCCCTCTTATTTGCTGATGATACATCACTCATTTTCAGCAATTCCATTCTAGATAATTTAGAAATAAGTGCCCATATAGGTGTGCAGTCCATTGTCCAATTTTTAAATAAGTTGAAATTAACTATAAATAGTAAAAAATGCCAATACCTTCAATTCAAAAACAAACATAATTTAAATGAAGATAGGGCTATAAACGTGTTTGTAAACGATAATCAATTAGACCAGGAAGAAAAAATTGCATTTCTAGGAGTTACGTTGGATAGACGATTGACCTGGACTCCATACATTGAGAAAATATGTAGTAAAATTTCATCTGGGGTATTTGTCCTGCGACAGCTCGCTAGATTGAATGACAAAAAGTTACTTTTTACAGCTTACCATGGGCTCTTACTGTCACATATTAGGTATGCTATCTTAGTATGGGGTAATTCATCAAAACAAAATCTTGATAGGGTGTTTAAGATTCAAAAGAAAGCGGTTAGGTGTATAGAAAGAGTAAATAGATTAGATTCATGTAGGCCGTTGTTCAAGAGACTTGGTCTCCTAACTGTACCCTGCTTATATGTGTATGAAGCTACTTTACATGTAAAAACGAATGATATTAACCAAAATCTTGATGTACATGATTATAATACAAGAAGCCGAGGAGATTATCACTTGGTGAGTCACAATAGTAGCTTATTCAAACAAAAACCTAGTTATATTGGTAGGAAATTCTACAACAAGCTACCGCAGTTTTTGAAGAGTCTTGAAAATATAGAAATATTTAAAAAACAATTGAAGAAATATTTAGTTGATAAAGCTTTTTATGGTGTACAAGAGTTCCTTTCACATCAAAATTAAGCCTCACCTCAACTAATTGAAGTAATTATGTAATATAGTGTATAATATTGTTGATTTGACTTGTCTTATACTCCTTAACTGGAGTCTCCAAGACGTAATCTACAAAAAAAAAAAAAAAAAAAAAAAAGGAGAGTCCGGATTTTTTTGAAAATTTAGTGGTGTGAAAAGCAAATCTAGACAACTTGTTAGGCTCTAAAGTTCAAAAGAAAGTTTTGAAAAATTACTACCCAAGAACCTAGGTGGCCAGGTTTGAAATGATAAAGTTTGATATACCGATATCTGTGACTATTTTGAGTCAAAACCCTTGAATTGGAACTAATCATACTTAACTTATGTACTGAATCTCAAAATTAATACTAATTATTATTATAAGTTTCAAAAATTTATGTCATTAGCCTAAAACGCACCCAACCCAAAGTTCATGAAATCAGATTTTTTTTAATTATAGCACACTGATTTTACATGCTTGCATAGAACTTGCATTTATTTGTGTGTTTTCATTTATAAAATCCCAATTTCATGAACTTTGGGTGCGTTCAGGCTAGTGGGTTATACTGAATTTTAACTTCAAAACTAAATTTTCTACAAGATAACTGTAGCTATATTCCATTACACAAACAGGGTTTCTGTAATCTGTTCATTATAATACAACAAAACAGATAGAACCCTTCGGCTTTAATAAGTCCTTATCTATTAGTTATTTGAGTATTTGAGAATTTTTTATTTCTGAAATTTCGGGGGGGGGGGGCCGGGCCCCATGGCCCCCCCTGGCTACGCCACTGATCTTTAGACAGGTCAAGTTCGTTGGTCGATAAAATTAACCGACTCCTTCATCCTTTTTGAGGCCCTATGGTAGTTATTATCAAATAACTACCCAACTGGCAACCGCAGGATAATTTTTCTTTTCGGTTGGTTTCTGAGGCTGAGGTTGTGGAGGCGATTGAGAGCCTTAGGGGTGCATCTGGGCCTGGTCATGATGGCATTACTGTATCCGTTTTAAAATCTGTTAAAAATTGTGTAGCCTCACCACTTAAACACATTATTAATACTAGTTTTCAACAAGGAATTTTTCCAGATGCCTCCAAAATGACAGTAATACAACCAATTTTTAAATCACAAGATAAAAGAAAAATCACTAATTATAGGCCTATAAGCTTACTTTCAAATCTGGCAAAAATAATAGAAAAATGTGTTAAGAAGCAGCTCCATACATTTCTGAGCATTATCAATATATTATCAGATAATCAATTTGGCTTTAGGGAGGGGATGGGAACTCAAGAAGCAATTGCCACTTTTGTCAAAGAAACAATTCTAAACTTGGACTCAGGAAAGAGACAAATTGCCGTTTTCCTGGATCTGGCAAAGGCCTTTGATACAGTGTGCCATAATCGTCTAATTGATTGCCTCCATTGCCTCGGACTTGGGGATGCGGCTCTGGGATGGTTTGGCAGTTATTTGAGGAACAGGCGGCAGTGTGTGAGAGTCAACAACGTTTTTAGTGATTATAAATATGTTAAAATGGGAATTCCACAGGGAACAGTAATTGGACCTTGTCTCTTCCTGATCTATATTAATGAGTTTTGTAACCTTAATTTAGTCAATGGGAAAATTTTATCTTTTGCGGACGATGCGGTTTTAATTTTTCAAGAGGAGGACTGGGCTAGCGCATATGACACAGCTGCAAGTGGACTTAAAAAAGTAAAAAAAGTGGCTGGATATGAGAAAATTAACCCTTAATCTCACTAAAACAAAATGCATTACTTTTTCTTTAAATATGCATAATCAGCCAGAAAATATGTCACTTGTTTTGCATTCTTCAGAGTGTTCTGAATGGCTAGGGTGTTCAACTAGCTGTAATAGAATAGAGAAAGTTGAAAGTATTCGATATCTTGGTGTGATGGTGGATCAGCATATAAAGTGGGACGTACATTTGTCACAACTTGCTACGCGATCCAGAAAACTAATTTACCTATTCGTAAAGTTGTGTTCAGTATTGCCTGTTAAAGTCATGAGAATAGTGTATTATGTGCTGGCACAGTCCTTGCTTCAATATGGTATTGTGGGTTGGGGGAGTTCATATAAAAATGTTTTTAAACCAGTCCAAACTATACAGAACTCAATAATAAAAGTCATACTAAAAAAGAATAGAATGTTTTCAACTAAAGCGGTTTTTTCAGAATTTTCAGTTTTACCCATCCGACAGATATACTTGAAACACATCATATTATATTACAAGAAGTTTTCACTATTTCAATTCATAAATAGAACGGACTGTTCAATAACAAGACGGGAAGAGTCAGGTCTGGTTACTGTGCCTCGGTTTTTGACTACAGCCGGTCAGCGTAGCTTCCTCTACCTATCTCCATTATTTTTTAATACCCTCCCTAGCAATGTCAGAGGTGTAATCGCCCAAAAGAATTTTAGTTTGCATTTAAAAAAGTATCTCGTTGACTCTCATGGCTGGGATAGGGCCGAGCGATTCTGGAGTTCGATAGGATAAGATTTTAGTTATATTCTATCTATTATCTATGTATCAGTTCTACACAACTTATGTATGTCATTTTACACTCTTCATGTATAAACTTATTAATGACTCACCACATTTAAATTTTGTACTACTCTGTAAATATTCATTCAAGTCTAAATTTTTTTCTCATCTGCACAATATTATATCTTACTCTTACATATTATAAATTACTTACACAAAAATTTTATATTGTTACTGATTTTTTTTTTATGTTAGAAGGATTTAGTTTTTAGTTAAGCCCAAGCACGGCTGCTCCTTCCCCAAGCTCGAGCTTGCTCTTTTGGGGAAGTAGTTCCTTATGTTTTAATTTGTATAATTGTGATTATTTCATTTTTGCTGTGTATTTTTAAAATGTATTTTATATTTTGTAATGTGTTAAAGGAATAAAATAAATAAAAAAAAAAAAAAATAGGCCCTTCATTGATATACATATCTATATATCACTATATATAGAAAATAGTGTTGTTTCTATGATTCTACCATATGATGGCATTTGCAATAGATTTCAAAATATATTTTGAGTTATTATCAGCTGTAGGTGAATATAAATGTGATCAGGTTTTTTATAGAATATCTTCTATCTATCTATCTATATATATATAATCCAAATACCACTCACTCATTCATCACAGTTTCTCAGGAACCACTTGACCAAAAACGATAAAATTTGGTACACGTATTCAGTAGGGGGACTAGACGCGTGCTAAGAAAGGGTTTCAAAATTTACCCCAAAATTGAAGATTTTTGAAAATACCACTGACTGACTCACTCATTCATCACAGCTTCTCAGGAACCACTCGACCAAAAACGATAAAATTTGGTATACCACTGACTGACTCACTCACTCATTCATCACAGTTTCTCAAGAACCACTCAACCAAAAACGATAAAGTTTGGTACACGTATTCAGTAGGGGCACTAGACGCGTGCTAAGATTTACCCCAAAATTGAAGATTTTTGAAAATTTAGGTGACAACAATTTCTAGAGAACCATAAGGTCAAATCAGATAAAATTTGGTATTCATGTTAAGTATCGGCCTTAGATGTACCTTGGAAAAAAGTTTCAAAATTAGCCCCAAAATCGACGATTTTTGAAAAGTTTGGTGATAAACAGCCAAATATTTTGAAATTTGCACTTAACAGATGTCATCAACCTGGCATAATAACATTTCATCATACCCAGTCATATGTTTCCCACATATTGCAAGGCTCTGACTGTATGGTAGCCTAAATGCAAAGTTTTTTGCCGTTCAAAGACAGTGTAAATAACGCTGCTAAGGGGTCTGCCATATGATAAAAACGGTTGACTTCTATCAGCTGTTCCTTTAAGCTGTTTGGCTGGCAAGTTCAATAGGTTAGGTCTATTAATGAATAATAATTTGTTTCAAACAAAGCAAACTTATCCCAAGCTACCAAAATAATTTCAATAGCTAAAAGCCAACGTTTATGAAAAGTAAAAAAGTAGCCGAGCTGCCTGTTAGGTCAAGTACAATAATTTTTAATATTAGTACAATATTGCTCGGTACAACTTTGCTGGAGCCGATTAATCGCACATGCATATTATGCATTTTGACTCCCTTCCGCATAGTGTATAGTCGTATTCTCAACGTTTCTGTCTCTTTCTAGAAGAATGCTGTCTCTTTCTCCTATGAAGAATGCTCATTGTAGTTGCATATTCCGTTCTGAACCTGACTGTACTGCCGGTAGGCTGACCCCTTCCCACTTCAATTGCTTAGCCTACTACCTCAAACGATCACTCACTTTCACGATCAGATCAGTTTGCAGTTGCACTTGCACATCCAACTGCTAACATCGCAATAATTTTTAATATTAGTAGAATATTGCTCGGTACAACTTTGATGGAGGGTTAAAAATAGGGTTACATGATTCAAAATTTAGGATTTTTGGAAGTCAGTTGATCACAGTTTTTCAAGAACCTCAAGGCCACATGGAGTGGAATATGATATAATGTATATGTTTGATTAAGACCCTAGATGCATACTAGGTAAAGGTATCAAAATTCTCCCCAAAATCACCTATTTCTGTAAATTTATCTAATCACAATGGAAATTAGTTGGACCCCCCGGGGGTCCAGGGGGCGGAGCCCCCTGGCTAGACGGATAAGGCGAGCGAAGCGAGTCTGCCGGCTAGTATATGAATAAAATTAGAGTTTTGTCTGTAAATTTATCATAATTATATATTTTTTGGTTATTTTCACGATTTATACATTAAAGAAGCCGAAACAAGTCTTATCTCAATTTCTGTCTGTCTGTCACGGCCCCAAAGGCATTTTATGCGGCCTTCTCCTGAAAAACGCGAGCATCAATTGGGATTTTAGTTATTGAACAGTATTGAGAACCTTTTTTTGACAATGTCTTTAGCTATAAAAAACTAAATTAACTTTTGTTTTAACAGAATAATAAACGTTTAATAAAACATATTTTAAAACAAAAAAAGAAACCGACTTCAGTGAAATGATAAAATACTCACGTACTAAAAAGTTTAAAATAAAGTATTTACTTTAAACTGAGAAAATTTTAAATTTCATACAAGTAATCTTTTGATTGAAATGAAGACTTCGAAGAATGCTCCTTTTTGTTTAATATTGGGCTAAGTATTGGGCCGATCCTTGCAAAACTTGGATGGGACCACCGCTGAGCGATGCTCTTTCATTTAAAAAAAAATTCATCGAAATCGGTTCAATATTGTTCGAATGATTGATGTACAAACATAAAAAAAAAAACAGGTCGAATATAGTAACCTTGTTGTTTTTGGAAGTCGGTTAAAAACCAAGTATTGTGCGATTTTGGATACATTTCTTCTAAGTTTTATTACCACATAAGAACAAATCACGTAATTTATCATGATATATCAATCAGCTGTTCTCAAATATTCTCTCTGATAACACTGTCACTGAATTGTTTATGTTATAAGTTGTTTACTAAGCTGAATAAGATGATTTACTAAGTTGAGTGTTTACTTTATATAGACTATTTGTATATTTATGTAAGCTATGTAAATCAAAAATGATGGTGTATTTATCTTTATTTTTAATTATTCAAGCACTTCTATTGTGAGAATTACATACTGTAATACCTTGTGAGAAGGTTATTGAGCTATGAGTAGGATAATATTATGGTTAGTTAGCTGCTGGAATCCTGGACTTGTAATAGTTTTTATAACATCACATATTCCAGTAGCATATATCCAAAATTATCGTCTTTGGCTTAGATCTTTTAAAATAGCCTGAACTGTGAATAAGTTACGGATTTTAAAATCAGAAGTAGTTGTGAGCGAGTATTGTTTTTTTTTTATTGCTTAGCGCAATAATCGGTGACAAATGTGTAAGTTTGAATTTTCACAATAATTGTAACAGAATTAGCTTTTCTTCAAAAGAAAATTTGTGTCAGATCGGTCAGATTAAACAATATTATCTTCTATTTTAGATTCAAGTAATCAAGACTAATATTTTGTTTTGTGTCGAATCAGCTCAATTGGTAGCCTATATTATGATCTATTCAATAGTGTTTATTTTTGTTTGCTTTTGATATGATTTCATGAAATATATTATACATTATTATTGCAAAGGGTATTTGGTGCAATGATTGATGAAAAATGAATGAATAAGTTTTAATTGATTCAATTTGTTCAAACAATTTTATGGGTTTACAATTAATTATTGTTGTATCAGTACCTATATTAACTTTTCTTTAATTGGGAATTTGTCAGATCAGGTTGAATCATTCATTATTATATTACATTTAATAGTGGTTATTGAGTTATTCTATGAAATACTCAAAAAAGCCAAACGAAGGCGTTTTTTAGATTGAAGGGTATGAACTTGGTTTTTGATTGCGAATAGAGCACCCAGAGTTCATGAAATCAGAATTTAAATTGGATCAAAATACACAAGAATAGCAAGTGCGCAAAAGCAATAGCATCTGTGCAAAATCTGTGTGCTTCGACTCAATAAAACTCGACTAAGCTTTGGGATCGTTCTTAACAGGGCTTAATTTCTAAATTGAGAAGTACCGGAGCTGTGATTTACCGGGGGGTACTTCCCTGGGAAATTGTTGAAAATTACACTTGAATTGGTGCATTTTAAACGCATTTGAGCATGGTTAGTAATGCACATATAATATTGCATAATATAAGTTACAAAATAATAACATTCAGGTTTTTAAAAATAAGGTCTTAAATGATTTTGACGAAAACTTGAAAACCATAACTACAAAAGTCAGAAACTTAGTAAGTCTAAATTAAAAAAAAAAACAAAACAATCATTTCCAGCTAGTTCAGATCTGGTTTAAAACAAATTATTCTATTATCGATTTAGATAGCCGGAGCTCCGCTCCGGTGTGCTCCGGCTGAAATTAAGCCCTGGTTCTTAATTATTAGGTACATTCACATTTAATAAAAAAAAAAAATGATTTCACAAGTTTTCTGAAGGGGAATTTGAAAAAGATTTGGTTCATTGCCAATTAAATTAGTTTACTCATTGAGCCGAAAATAAAAAACGTGTTTTCATGATCATTTTGTGAATTTTTGTAAAATATCCCACCAACTCAAAGATTATGTAATCTCGATTTGCGTTCAGACTGGCATTTTACGTTCACTTTATTCCACACGCAAAAGTCTCAGAATGGTGTGGGCATCATTAAAATGTATAATAGTAGATCTTGTAGCACATTTAGTCAATATTATATTAATTCAATTTAATTCACACCACCTATATGAAGGCCTTGGAGTTTTCTGAATTTATGATGATATAGCTGCGATCTTTACCCTCTGTATTTCTGTAACAAAGCGTTTGCGGATCTTCATTAATTTGATTTTTTTATCCTCATGAGAAGATGCTTATGCAGTCTGGCAGAATCATTTTTAACTCTTGAAACACTCTGTACAAATAAGACACATTTTGTTTCCCCACAGCTAATACACTTTAAAAAGTCAAGTAATGAACCCCCTCAAGGAACTTTATCAGGCCACAATCTTGTAGAATAAAACTCAGAAAAATCCCAATTTTTCCCCCCTTCCCCTCCAAAAATAATTTTACCTGGTAGGACGGGTAAGCCCCCCACCAAATCAAAAGTCTGGGTGCGCCCCTGATGGTGTCTGGATCTATGGAGTTCAAAATATCAGCTTCTGAGTGCATTTTAACAGTAAAGATTCTAAATTTTCGTTTGTCGAAGACGATCTCAATCTGGTTATAATTCTATTACCTTTAATGCTTTAGAAGGAAAAGATTATTGGGATTTGAATAATGTTGGGTCGAAATTGGCCAGATACTAGCCGAGGGCGCCCCGCACGAGTACTGGAAGAATCAAGTTCATTCAGTAGTATAGCTCACACCCTACAGTCGCAACACTCAACCCGGCCGCTCAGCTATATCGACGATAAAACTCGTCATGAAACGTCAGTTTCAGAACAGGAGGGCGCCAAAATTTTTCTGGCTGGAGGGCGCAACGGGATACGTCCCGGTGTCCCGGCGGGCCAGCACGGGCCTGATTCAAAGCCATGTGAGTTTAGAATCAAAATATTTGAAGAGCCAATGAGTAGAACCATGTTGCAATTAGGGGGAAAATGGTATGAAAAAACATTCCCAAGATTAGCTTATTCTTAAAAGTGGCCAAATGACAATTTTTAAATAAAACACTCGATTGACCGCCAATCCATACACAAGAGGGTCATAGTGAATTGTTGATAGTATTTTTTCTTATTAATTAGCTATATTTATAAAATTCATGGAAGTTTTTGAAGAATTTATGAAAGAAATTCAACAGGGTATCAACAAATGTCAGGCTGATGGCGATATCAAAATAGATATTAATAAGAATAATAATGTGGTTCGGGACTACTTCAATATATTAAACGAATTAATAGAATTAAAATTACACACACAATAATTCTTATATATATATATATATGTTACATTTTAAAGACTTGCGGATGGAAAAATATGAACGGTGTATTTCCGGGTACATCCGATTAGCAAGATAATAATTTTTTGAATCGTTACTCACGTGACGTTTCGTTGCCATCACAGGCAACATCTTCTGACTTGGAGAGTGGTCAGTACCACACTGCCTTCAGAGGGTTGTTAGAAGTTGTGAATTTCTTCAAGGGCGGAGGGCATACCTCCCACCCCTCTCCTGTTCTGGTCGATGTTCTTGAAGGCCTCGGACTGCAATGTCGTTGACCTCTTCTGATGGTACCGTTAGATTAGCTTCAGTTGTTGGTGGGTTGTGATTTAAAATTATTTTCCATGCAGGTGAAATATTGAGACTGTCATCTCTTTTGTTGAGTTCGCCTTGTTTTTCAATTTCCAGCGCCTCCCGAATTATTCTGACTTTATACTCCTGTATGTTGACTATTTCTTTAGCACTATCAAAATTAACTTATGGCCTGTTGTATTTTCGTGTTGGAATAAAGCAGAGGTGGGTTGTTTGTTGCGGATGCTGAGTTTGTGCTCTTCTATGCGGGCGGAGATTCTTCTGTTGGTCTGTCCTATATATTTCTTCTTGCAGTTGAAACAGGAAATACTGTACACTCCCTGATTTTCTAAAATAATTTTTTGTGTGGGTTTTTTTTTAAATTTGAGCTATTGTTTGGCTGGGTTTGAAAACTGGTCTGATCTCATGTTTTTTTTAAATCCTACCTATCCTGTCTGTGGTGCCTCTAATATATGGTAGTAATACACATTTTTTGTAAGACACTTCCTCTTTTTTCTTTTCATTGACGTCTTTTAATAATTGTTTTTTTATTGAGTTTTTTATGCATCTATTGCTGTAGCCATTATTCTTCAGTACTGATGATATGTATTCCATTTCATCTTTTCTGTTGTGGTCGTCACTGAGGCAAACTGATCTGGAAATTAGACTATTGACCACTGAGAGGGATTGGGCTGGATGATGGTGAGATAGTGCCTTTAAGTATCTATTTGTATGTACCTGTATAGTATCTGTATAGGAACCTTGGAGTTTACCTAAATACAGCAAAAAAATGTCAATCCCATTTGTTGACAAAGATGGCGGCCGTTGCCAACATACGTATTCTAGTTCCAATTACACAATTTTACTTATTACATTTTTGAATCACGAAATAATTCCACTTGATAAAAAATTTCTTAATAAAAGATTATTATAAAACTCATACACTATGTTTTCACCTGATAATGTTTGATTATATAAAACATGGAAAATCATCATGTACAATGGCAAAAGATGCGAGCTGATCAATTTATTAGTAACTCAAGTTACTATGCATGTAGAACTTGCATAATCTGTATAATTGAGCTTGATATAAGCATATATTTTTTAAATTTTTGGTTTAATTTGTAGGTTTTGATTGACAATTCATAGGTATCCAAAAGGCGTTGGATTTCAACTTTTCATTTTCAAAACAAGTCCGTTGGCTTGTTTTCGCTCATGCCATCTGCACAAGCCTTTAGCACAAACGAGGCTGAAGCATACGAATAAATAAAACATAATTATTGTGTCCTGCATGAAGTGTAAATCCTGTTAACTCAAGGTTCTACATCAAATTTCCAACAAAAAATGTCAAGTAAATATTAATTTTTTCAACCATCGGTTTTGAGAAGTATTGATACATCAGAGTTTTCCAAATATAACCACTTTCTGCCATTAAATCCTCTATAACCCAGAAATTAATTTTCGGATTAGAGTTCTGAAACTATTGTTGCAAAGATAAGAATATTCTCAAAAAGATCAATCCATTTTCATTGCCAAACCACATTATATACCATATTTTTATCTGCAGTCAAAATTCGAAAAGTTGATTTTCATTCTGGAATTTCAATCAGATTTTTCAAGAATATTTTCCAATGGATTGTAACTAGCTTATTACATGAAAAACAATTCCGATTCATTAGCTTTCAGATGAATCCATAAACATGTACATTGCTGACGAAAAGTGTGGTTGATTGTAATTAACTAAGGAAAAATAAAGTGGCCTTTTTGGCCAGGAAGTCTTTTTGAAGGAAGTCAGTACTAACGTCACATTTAAGAATCTGAGCGCCAATGTTTGAATTCTGAAGGAAAGATATAGGGGTTTAAATTAAGAAAGAGAGCAATACACATTGCAGCACAACGATGTCAGTTACTTTACAAATATCAGTACAGTCAAACATGATTGGGACCTTCCATGTAGCGGATTGACTCCCTCCACTCTCATCACCTAAAAGTCAGTGAATTGATGTCAACTTTTAGCTCAACCTTATTTTTTATTTTATCAAAAGGCTAACGAGTGCTAAAATTTATCAAGTTGGATATTCTATTCATAAATTAATACAAAATAATAATTTCCTGTTTTTTTCCTGATTCGTGTTTGCACTAGCTTGATATATGCTCTTGATTAAAATGATTCTTGGTTTCAATTTTCACAAAATTAAAAATGAGCTAAAAATTTGTGAAGAACTACAAAATTCAATATTTCTCCATCCACAAACTGATGATTCTTCAACATAGAAATTATTCCATTTGCAGGTTTTCAATATTTTTATTCTCTAATCGGGTGGTGGAAACGTGTTCATCTGATCCAGTAGCATATCGAATATTTTGATATGGTGGATGGGGGTGTTATTGGAGATTTTGGGGCCCTCCCGGGGGATCTGGGGGTTATGGAATACTCCCCAGCGAGGGGGGTCCGGGAGTCCTCCCCCAGGAAAATTTTGATAAATAGCTCCTCTAAAATTATTTTAACAGATTGTAGACTAATGACTAGAAAAGCTTGAACTCATTCATTTTAGTCCACATTATGGGAATCTGCTCAAAAAGAGTAATATTTACGAGTATCTATTAAAATGAAGTTTATAAATCGGTTAAAGTGGAAGCTTAAATCATTGCTTTCATGAATCGCTTGTTTAAGAAATTGAACCCACTATTCGTATATATGCTTATAGTTCATGTATGAAATATAAAAAATATTACTTTTATAGTGCCAATTTAACAAGTTATAGTGGTTTCGAATTATTATTACAATCAGGGCCACACAGAGACCTTTTGTGATACGGAGCAGAGGCTGGAGGCTCCCTTACCTCTTCACCCTAAATACCAATTTTCAATCAGCAACAAGATTTTTCAAATAGCATTAATTAAGTATTTCAGCTATGCCTAGTTGCCCACTGGCAATCAGAAGTATCTGTGTAACTAATTTGAATTATCTTTTCAATTTAAACATAAAATTCGAGTGTAGACCAACTAAAAAACATTCAATGAACAACTTGTGGAAGCTAGGGGGGATTACATGAGAGAGAGCTTTGAAAAACTTGATAAATGTCTCTTCTATTTTGGTGTAATTTCTTGAATTTACATAGAACTATTCACTAATACTGGAATATGTAAATTGTGTAAAAACATAAAAATTATTATGACTGAATAGAACTTGCTGCAACTGGCAACTAGAGAATGTGCAAAAAACAATGTTTATGGATTCATCTGAAAGCTAATGAATCGGAATTGTTTTTCTTGTAATAAGTTAGTTACAATCCATTGGAAAATATTCTTGAAAAATCTGTTTGAAATTCCTGAATGAAATTTGAAAATCAACTTTTCGAATTTTGACTGCAGATAAAAATATGGTATATAATGTGGTTTGGCAATGAAAATGGATTGATCTTTTTGAGAATATTCTTATCTTTGCAACAATAGTTTCAGAACTCTAATCCGAAAATTAATTTCTGGGTTATAGAGGATTTAATGGCAGAAAGTGGTTATATTTGGAAAACTCTGATGTATCAATACTTCTCAAAACCGATGGTTGAAAAAATTAATATTTACTTGACATTTTTTGTTGGAAATTTGATGTAGAACCTTGAGTTAACAGGATTTACACTTCATGCAGGACACAATAATTATGTTTTATTTATTCGTATGCTTCAGCCTCGTTTGTGCTAAAGGCTTGTGCAGATGGCATGAGCAAAAACAAGCCAACGGACTTGTTTTGAAAATGAAAAGTTGAAATCCAACGCCTTTTGGATATCTATGAATTGTCAATCAAAACCTACAAATTAAACCAAAAATTTAAAAAATATATGCTTATATCAAGCTCAATTATACAGATTATGCAAGTTCTACATGCATAGTAACTTGAGTTACTAATAAATTGATCAGCTCGCATCTTTTGCCATTGTACATGATGATTTTCCATGTTTTATATAATCAAACATTATCAGGTGAAAACATAGTGTATGAGTTTTATAATAATCTTTCATTAAGAAATTTATTATCAAGTGGAATTATTTCGTGATTCAAAAATGTAATAAGTAAAATTGTGTAATTGGAACTAGAATACGTATGTTGGCAACGGCCGCCATCTTTGTCAACAAATGGGATTGACATTTTTTTCCTGTATTTAGGTAAACTAATCCGCAGTGGCTACAGTCACGGCAGCCGGGTCTCCATTGGGTAGCCGGCAGATAGATGACTCATTTACTTTGAACATTTGCGCATGCGCTGCTATTTATAATGTCAGTGCTCTGTACGATGGTTACGGCTCAGTACCCCAGCGTAGCTTGCATAAATATAGCATAATTATATTAGAGTGGGATAAATTAATATATTGACGTAGAGTACCGGTATCTGAATACTACGTATATTAGAATGGCAGATTTAATGCCAGTGCAATAATATATACTTTCTGATTATCACAGTATACCGCTTATTACATTCATTCGCGCTTTCCTAGAATCTAGAGATCATTATTTCTATGAAGCCTCATGCATCATTGGAAAAGAACCATATTGAACACTCTTCTTTTTTCTTTTAAATTCAACATTTGAAACCCCTAAGAGAGAATAACGTCTTCTTTTCAAGGCTTTTATGCTTTACCGTACTAAAAATTTATGTCTAACAGTCTGTTAGTGAATGATAGATAACTCGTAATTCACATTATTGTATTTTTCAATTGCTAAAACTTTGTTCTCAACAGCGCACTGGACTAATTCGAATTTTCCAACAATTTTTTTGTGACATCTACACACCCTAAGAAGCAATAAACTGACATTTTTGGAGGTCGCAATATTCTCACAAGAAAATTTAAATTTATAAAAAATTTATAATTAAGAAAATTTAAATTTAAAAAATTTATATTTTTATTTGAAAAATTCATAAAGAAAATTAAAATTTATAAAAAATTTCTATAAAATTTCTATTTTTATTTGAAAAATTCATAATTTGCAAACATATGAGGAGCTCTAAACCATAAGACAATATAAGTCAAGTGAATATAACATTTCCAAAATACTACCGCCTCTGAACACAGTGCAAATGCAAACTAATTTCAGTATTTATATGTTTATCGGGAAACAGGTTAGGCACAATAAAGTTAGGAAACCACTTTCCCGAGGTTGGCTTTACGGGAGTGAGTATACACCCATCGGTTGAGAAAGAGAAGGAGATTTGGTGCAGGCGCAAATGTTCAAAGTAAATGAGTCATCTATCTACCGACTACCCAATGGAGACCCGGCTGCCGTGACTGTAGCCACTGCGAAACTAATCAAAATACAACACATCAGCCGGTCACTTCATTTTTTTCTTGTCAATCTTGAGCAGTGTTGCCAACTCTTGTGTACAGATTGTGGCATATAATAATGTGACAGAACACTATAGAATACTGATTATACAGGATCATGCTACTTATTTCAACTATATCAGAATCCATTGAGTCCATTACTGGATTTTTTCCTATTTTTAAAAGTGTAAACTTACAGGTTGTTTAGATCAATTTCCATCCATCATGGCTGCACTATCGACTATCGATGTCTCATCGATGATTGATTGATCATTGATAGTTGTTGACGTTGTTGTTGTTTTTGGTGTTCTACTTGCTTGGTGTTTGTTTACTTTCCTATTCAAGGGACTTTAGTTTAATAATGTTCTTGATTAATTACATTAAAATGTTCTCTGTATTTGAACTATAGTTTTGCAAAACAGTCGAAATTTAATGATTTTTATACAACCAAAAGTAGAAACAAATGTGATGTTCCGGGATTTCTCGGATAAGTGAAACTTCTATTTATACAGGTTAGTTGTGCAATGGTATTACAAAAGTGGTAGACCAAAGTGTAAATCATGTAAGTTATTGGTTCATGGCTTACAATAAGATCGATACTAATTTTTGTGTTCATATACTTGTATAAATTCAAACTAGCATAGATCTAGTACCTATGAAATCTGAACTGGATAATTTGGTGTGTTACGATAAGAACTAGTCGCCGGTGACTAGGTTTTAAAAATTATCTTATTTCAAAATGTATTACAATTTTGGGAACTCTCTATTTCTTTCAATATATTAAAAATAATACTCAAGTCTAACCGCACACAATCATGGTCAGGAAACAAGAATGTTGAAACATCACATACAATACTGGCTGCCTCATTATTTGTAAAAAATATTGTCTAAACAAACAAGTCCTCTCGTAGTCTTTATATTTCGACTAGTAAAGTTTAACTGTCTCAATAATGTTTCGAATTCATGTCAGTTGCTTTAGCTTGGACAATATTTAAGTCAGCGTTAAAGCTATCTCCAAAAAGAACACTGTAATTTCTCCATTAAAGAAATTCAGGATATTTTCAAGCCCTACTAGGAAAATAGCAGTACTTAAGAGGTTACCCATACATAGAAACAAAACATATAGGCCTATATTCCTGCTACTTCAATATTTTTTGAGGCAGCTACTGACGCAACCCAAATCTAATCGGTTGCTTCCGTAACTTATGTAGATTAATATCAATTGCAATTGATTGAGTTGATCTATTTATCAAAATTGATTAATAATCTAAGATTCCAATTTCAACTAATGTAAACATTGGTTTTGTCTTGTTGATTCCAGAAGATGGCTGCCATTAACTTGTATTAATGTTGAAATAACAACTGTGTTATTGAAATTGTAAAAAGATGGCGGAGTCTGAACATCAGTCGGCTTGCAGTGAGGACAACAGTTCCGTTTGCGATGAAGAGAGAGCGCGAAAACTATTTCAAGCTTGCGATGGAGACGGGGATGGATATATTGACAGGTTATTATTATTTTTTATTATTTATATATTATTATTAATTGTCCACTGAACGACCTCTTGAAAAGAAGTACAGTAAAACTTTTCTGCGAGGAATCTTCAATCACTTATATGCGCGTTTCCAATGTAAGAACGGTCTGTTTACACAAATATTTTTTTGCACGAGAAGACATTTCCACGATACTCCAGCACCAACTATGTAGAACAATGTTATCATCTGATTGTCAAACGGCAATTGAATACAAGTGGACAAACCAGAGGCAAAATGCCCTCTACCGAAGATACAGTAATGTAACAACATAGTGCTAAGTACAACGGAAAACTACTGAGCTGAGCACCAGGTAGAAGGTCCTTTCTAGAATAACAGATGTTGCAGGGCTATAAATATGAGACAGTGGAGTTTGATGAACTCCAGGGGAATTCCTAGTACAGTAATAAGGTCGGCTGGGGGAAGTAAAAATATGTATGAATCTATAGAGTCGTGACCCAAATTAGCTGGTCGTGGTCGGGATAGGGGGATGGTCGTCTTTGGGAAGTGTATTTATATACTTTAACATTACTGTATTTTCCGTACCCCCCCCCCCCCCCCCAAAAAAAAAACCGGTTGTTTCAAGGGGTGGTCGCCTTGGGGAGATGGTCGTTTTTGGAAGTTTCACTGTAATGGATTTGTCGAAAATTTAAGTGAACAAAATAAAACTCAATTCTCACCCGTTTTGCAACTCATAATGAGCCTTAAATTCATTATTTGTATATATACATATATTTAGTAATTCTTCTTTAATTTTGATTCTATTTTATGAGTTTTATCATCTGCTATGTGGCAGGTTTAGATAGATGGGGCAAAATTTATTTTGAGCAGATCGATATTAATGAATAATAAGGCTTGAAGTTGTCACAATCACATTTATTGAAAACATTGAGAGACTAGTTTCTGTTATTACACCATTATCAATCTCAAAAAAACTTAAGTACAGAGTAACTTAATATATACTAAACACGGAATGATACTATTGGCTGAGGGAGAAGGTGCCTCTGATCATGGTCAGAAAACAGGAATGTTGAAACATCACATACAATACTGGCTGCCTCAATATTCGAAAAAAATTGTCTAAACAATTTAAACAATTGCCTAAACAAGCAAGTCCACTCATAGTCTTTGTATTTCGACAAGTAAAGTTTAGGTGTCTCACTTGCACAACGCTGATTGACACTTGAATTTGTGTAGGCGAAAACAAGACACGCCCACTGGTGGGAGGAGCAGCAAGCAAAAGTAAGTGTCAAAATCAGGAACGAAAAACCGGGAACACATAGAAAGCAACAAACAAGCTAAAATTACAGAGATTCATGTGGGCATCATCCGCAATAAAAAAAATCTTACCCAAAATATTACATAACCTACAGATTGTTGTTGAAGGTTCCTATTTGAAATGCAGTTTGATTTCGAAATGTTTAGATCAGCTGATGCCACTATTGCATAATAGTATATTACGTTACAAGGCTGGAAAGAAACGTTTTGCCGGTCGAGCATATGTGGTTATGCACGAGGCGCAGCCGAGTGCAGAAACGTGAATATGCGAGAACCGGCAAAAGTTTACAGCCGTGTAATGAACGATATTTTTTGTTACACTTGATAGGAAGGCATGATACAATCAGCTGGATAATAATTATGGGAGACATTCAAAAGTATTCAAGACAATTATTGAATCAGCTGCTTTATTTAGATTCAGAATTTGATGGGCGAATTCCCAAAAATAAACCATAATAATGATAGCCTAGTGCAATCAGCTGGATAATATTCGAGACAGGTATTGAGTCATAGGTATTGAGTAATGTAATGAGTTGACTATATCTATACATAATAATATATGTATGTGAGTCAACGGAAAAAATTTTCCGCACGCCATCTGTTTTTTCCTATCTTGAACGGCTATAAGGCCCTATTTGTCAGCTAATTTTTCCGATCTAGTACGGTAAAGAGGCACTTTACATACGTGTCAAATCTATGGAAAGTAGCTACTTTCTATCAAGTGTAACAAAAAAAGCATTTCGACACTTGAAGAAATCCTGAAATCTGATTGGTCTAGACCTGTACTGAAAAGTGACAGTAGAGTTAAATAGTACTAATTTATGATAGGACTAGTGTAAATGATACTAATTTAATAATCCATGGAATAAAGAAATCTGTATTGTCATCGCTTTTCAACATCTTATGTCTATAACTTGGAGACTCTTAAGTGGTGGAGAAGAAGAAGAAGAAGGAGCAGGAGGGAAGGAGGAGGGGAGGAGGAGAATTAGAAAAAGGAGAAGACAGAATGAGAAGGAGTTAGAGAAGAAGAAAAAAGAGAAGATGAAAAAAAGATAAGAAAAAATAAACTATTAAATGAAATGTGTAGATAGGTTATTAACAATTCTAGAAATCCATATTCAATTGAATCAGGTTACTTGCTAGTCTACGATAATTGATTCTCCAAGAACTCAGTTCTGAAAAGTGTTTTTATTACGTGTTGCAGCCAGGACCTATCGTACATTTGCCGGGAACTGAATTTGGAAGGATCAGTGGAGGAGCTGATGAAGGAACTGGGTGCTGACGCCGACGGACGCATCTCGTACAGCGCGTTTCTACGCTGTCGTCTGGCGCTGCGCTCCGAAATCGAAGCACTGCGCATTGCTCCGCCAACTGAATCCTATTTGCCCACAAGCAGCGATAACAGTCTCGGTAGGTTTGTCTTCTTTTATTCGTCAAGTCAAATTTTCTTATAAGTAATGAATAATAAGACGAAGTTGTCACAACCACATTTATTAAAAAAAATTGAGATAGGCTACTAGCTTCGGATGTTACTCCATTATCAATCTCAAACAAACTCGGTGGAGTAACTTCCGAAATATTAAGATACTAGTTTCGGATGTTACTCCATCGAGATTGTTTGAGATTGATAATGGAGTAACATCCGAAACTAGTATCTCGATTTTTTTTTTAATAAATGTGGTGATACTTCGTATTGTTTTTCATTATGGATATTTTCTACAATACCACCTTTACCACTACAAAGAAAGTTACTTATAAGTGTAAATTTTGTTAACACACGAACTAGAATGAACCAAATGAAAATATAAATAAATGCAATAAAAATATACATTGAGGACTGTATTTATGAACGTATCTTGTCACAGAAAGACTTGGATAAGTCTTATTTATTCATTTGTCATGGGTTATAATGAATATAACATCGACAATTATTGTCATACAACATTAAAATAATCAATACATTAATTAACATACAACTACATTAAATGATCACAGTCAATACCTATATATAACTACAAGTCACTAAAACAAACAATACAATATTGAAAAATGCAGGTATCAATAGCAACAAACTTTAATGTTCAAAAAGGCTCTGCCAACTATAAAAGCAGTTATCTATCAGCCATTCCTTTATTCTAATGTTGAACAAATTGAGTGATTGAGCATTTCTAACATCACACGGCAATGAATTAAATACCATTAAGTCTTACTTAGCGGCGATAAGTCTTACTTACATGTACAAGTTCAAGAAGTTACAAGCCAGTGAGTAGCTGTAACACTAAAAGCCAATCCAACTCCCCCAACAAAGGCCTGACTCCTGACCTACGATAATTTACATCAAACAACTAATTTATATTAATATAAGAATTTACACTACATAAATACTACTAGTTTGTCTTGTAGCCTGACTTATGAGCTGGTAAACTCGCCCAGAATAATCAATGCAATTGAATTTTGTATTTATTTTTTTTATTTATTTATTTAAAAAAAAAACACCAAAAACCAAATGTAATAGGACATCACAATCAGATACACTATATTAAACTTTGTGTTTGTACAGTAAGTTACGTATAAGAAAAAAATATGAACTTCAAGATTTCCATCAGCAAAGCCAAGCTTGTGCGCCGAATGAAAGTCTAGCACTTATAAACAACCTTAAAAATAACGTAATTTATAATTTAAGTTGATTATAATTTAAGAACCTCACTAGAATATCTTCTTAACTTGAAAGTCAAGACCTTCTTGAAATCGGTATCTGAAATACGTTCGTTGCCAAGCTAGGTAGAGGGCTATCTTGAAGCCGTTCTTGAGATTATTTTTAGCATATTTTGATTTAATTTATTGTTATTGCATTAGTTCAACAAATTCAAATAAAACCATTATTTTCAAATTTAAACATTCAATTTTGCACCATTACAATGTAATTCACTGCATATTTGGCCTATTAAAACTATTTTTATTTTTTATATAAATCGATTTCTAACCTATCAATTTTGAACTGGAGTAAAAGTGAAGTTCTTCAAGTTCTTTGGTCTGCGGCTAGATAGCGCTTACTACATTACATCAATCTTCTATTATTTGAAAAATCGAAAACATGAAATATGGAGGATATGGGCATAGTAATAATTAAATAACAATAAATGTGGATTCACATCCGGTTGTTCGGAACCCACCTAAAACGGTAGGTCCAACCACAGACAACTAAACTTGTTCTGTAATCTGTGGTCCAACTCATCAATCACCATCATCAAACTCATTACCCACGCACAGGTCTCAGACCTATGAGGGCTTCATCCTCAGAAAAAAAAACATATGATACATTATCTTTATCTTTTCGTCTATGTTGAATTATGTTTGTTAGTGTTTGAAATTACTTTTTGAGGTTAGGTTAGCTTGTTACCACGTTCAGTGTACAAACATGTATTTGGAATAGAATACTGTTCATTGCTTTAAAATCACTTCCCGGTGGTTCGGAGCCCACCTAACACTGTTGGTCCAACTCATCAATCACCATCATTCAACTCATTACCCACGCATAGGTCTCAGACCTATGTAGGCTTCATCCTCAAAATAAAAAAAAATAAAATAGAATTTTAAGAGTCTCTCGAGTCAAGAGATATTGAAGGAAATTTCATAAATACGGGACTTTGAGCCTTTCAAGTCGTACTTAGATAAGAAAGCCTAAAATTACGTTCATAAATACTGCTCTCAGATACTTGGTGTTAATATGTGATAGAAATGAAAAAGGAAGAAGATAGAGACAAAAATACAGAAAAAAAGAGAAGGAGAAGAAGATGAAGATAAAGTAGGAGAAAGTGACGGAGAGGAAATTAATAATTATGAGGTTAAGGAAGTTTGTAGAAACTATTAAAATATAGTCAAATATTAAAATATAATTTATCATTCTATGAATTCCTGTAACAGAGATGTTTAGCGAATAGATTTGACAGCATTTACACAGGATAACTAGCGACCGGGAAAACCGGGAAAAGTCAGGGAATTTTTAAATTCTGGAAAAGCCAGGGAATTTTCAAAAAATATCGGAAAAACTAGTAATTATATACCTTATACTAATTATAGAAACCCTCACTTGAAATGCGTTTTTAGATGGACAACCAGACAAGGAAGCTAGTTAGGTTAACAAACAAAAAATTGTTTTGATTATTCGCTAATGTATTTTTGTTTTTCATCTATATAAAAGCCAAATACCCCTGATTCACTGACTCATTCATCAGCGTTTCTCGAAACCACTTGGCTAATTAAGTTGGCTAAGAAAGAATTTTGAAAAATTCCAACAAATACGGCCAAAAGTGAAAATTTTAAAATTAGATAAAAGAAATATGGAGTTGTGAATTTAATAACTGTGCCCGTATCCATGATTACAGACGATCAACAAACAAAAGTGCTAGATCGATTCACGATTTTGTACGAATTTTAAACCACCCCCTGGGGACTCTGCCCCCTGGCTAGACGGTTAAGGCGAGCGAAGCGAGCCTGCCGGTTAGTACCTTATATTGGTCAGGGAAAATTTTATTAAAGATCAGGGGAAAGTCAAGGAATTTTTGTAGCTTACTTTGCTAGTCACCATGTTACAGTTTGAGTTAGTCAATCTATTTAACTATAACCTAAAATATAGAGTATACAACCTTCAAATACTATTGTTTTATAGACTGGAAGTCGCTCATAGGCAAACTCTACATCGGAGGTCTGTTACAGGCTCATAGAGTACAATTTAGTGATCTTACACCATCTACCAATATAATATTAGGGAAGTGATAGCCTCGAGCCGTAACAGGTATCTGTTCAATCAGATAGATAAGCTGCGTTCTCGTAGGTACTGTTTGTAACGGTGACCGATTAGATTGGCCAGCAAAAAAGACACTGTTCTCTGCTGAAAATCACTTCCCGGTGGTTCGGAACCCACCTACAACTGTAGGTCCAACTCATAAATCACCATCATCCAACTCATTACCCACGCACAGGTATCAGACCTATGTGGGCTTCATCCTAAAAAAAAAATAATAATAATATAATGGTAGCTCTAGCTGGCAGCAGTTTCAGAATCAGGGGGAAAATCATCAGTAAATATTTAAAAAAGTATGTTTAAAATTGTCACACTATAAAAGACTAGATTTATTTGTTGAATAAAATACTTTGGCACGTTCATGATCTGATACGTTTATATGCTGATCCAATATTGTTATCGAATAATAGAAAAAAATTGTGTCCACGTATTTTATCTCTTAATTTTCTTTCTACAGGTGGCAAACCTGATACGTGGGAATTCGACAGTGGAGCAAGAGATCTGAGTCCGGAGCCTCACACCTTGCAACGACTGGTGGAAGCGGCTGCCGGGGTCAATGCCCTTTCTACCACAAGTACTGCCAACCTACTGCAGCTAGCTAATAAGGTAAATTATTGGATTTCTTCTTCCATAACGTTCTGCTTTGTTAATACTTTTTATTGTAAATTCAACGACTTGCAGACAGTTTTAATTGTGAATAAATAATACTTGTACTCACTTTTTGGCCAAATGTTTTCGAGTCATGGAGACTCATCTTCAAAGGCGTCCTAGATCGGTTTTTTGGTTAGAATAATTGTGGTTTTTGTATAATGTGATCAAAAAGTCTGTGTTATTTAAAATTCAATTGTTCATTGAAGATGTTTTGTTTATTGTATGTGGTGTGTTTGCAAATTTCAAATTGTTCCAAGGTGTTGAGTTCATGTTCTTTGGATTTTATATGTAGAATGTGTAGGTTGGTAGTGACTTCAGCAAAAGTGTGTCCAGTTTGAAAGATATGGTCTGCAAAAGTCGATTCTGTTTTTGTATTTAAGGCTTGTAAATGTTCTTCGTAACATTGTTTGAATGCGCGTTGTTTGTCCTATGTAAAATTTGTTACAATCAGAGCAATTAAGTTTGTAGATCCCTGTGAAATCGTATTTGTTTGTGTTCAATGTGGTTTTGGGTGCAAGTGCATTTTTTATTTTGTTTTTCGTTCTGAATGCGATGGTGTGGCCGGATTTTTTGAAGATTTTTGCTAGTATGTTTGATTGTGGATTGATGTATGTCATTGTGATGTATTTTTGTCAGTGGTGTTGGTGTTACAAAGAACACGAACCAATAACACAGCTCCAACATTTACAGAAAATCAACAATGACAGATATCCTAATACACAGCACAATCATCCAACCATCCAATCCACCTCCAATCATCCAACACAACACAAACACTCAGCATTCAGGTCAATGCTACACATACTGACAACCTACTACTATCCTCCGACAATAATTACAACACTGAACTAAATGCGATAAAATACCTAGCACAAGAGAAAGGCTAAAAACACGACCTAATTGACAAACTTAATCATAAAATAACAACCAAAAAACCAACACTACCGTCAAAAAAATGCATCACAATGACATCCACAATCCAACACACTAGCAAACATCTTCAAAAAATCCGGCCACACCATCGCATTCAGAAGAAAACACAAAATAAAAAATGCACTTGCACCCAAAACCACACTAAACACAAACAAATACGATCTCTCAGGAATCTACAAACTTTTTTGAGGATGAAGCCCACACAGGTCTAAGACCTGTGCGTGGGTAATGAATTGGATGATGGTGATTGATGAGTTGTACCTACAGTTTTAGGTGGGTTCCGAACCACCGGTAAGTGATTTTACAGCAGAGAACGGAGCCTTTTTTGCTGGCTAGTCCAATCGGTCGCCCTTACAAAGAGCGCCCAGGAGTTTCGTAGCTTATCTCTGATTGAACAGATACCTGCTACGGCACTCGGCTATCACTTCCCAACTGCTCTGATTCCTATTCTTTCCTATTCAATCATTGTTTTTATATTCGATATTTATTGATTTTTTTATTTTCTTTTATTTCAGCTGCATTTAGCAGCCTTGGCTTCCCTTCGAGGCGAAATATTGGATTTGTCGACTCGCCTTCATACTGTCACAGAAGAAAGAGATCTATTAGAGAAAACTCTTGCTGAAACACAGGTATCGGATTCATTTTTAACATTCATAGGCTGAGAAAAATTCCAGTAACATTTATTTTAGAATGATTATATTTTAATAACGTGGTATCTAACTTAATGAATGAAATGTTATTAGTCAAAAAAAAATCCTATATTTTCATTCCTAGGTTTCAAAGAACCTGTGTGGAATGGTACACATGAACTTGAAACTTGAAAAGTGAAAGGTCCAGAAGGACTGGAGGCTGATAAGGATAACAGGGCTCATGGGGGGGGGGGGGGGTCATGAACCCCAAAATGGGAAATTCACTAGATAGTGGATAGGAAGGACCAAAAAAGGGCCAACAAAACCCATTTGTGACCCCTCCCCAAACTCCCGAGCTGGGACCGCTCCTGTTACAGTACATTATATTATTAGCAAAATAGAGATATATAATAAAAGTACAATTTAAAAGTATAGTAAAATACTTATGATAATCATACTATGCTTTCATTGCTGTTTAAAAGTCTGGATTACTTACTCATTGTATTAATAAAAGATAATTGCCTAATAAAATACAATACTTAATGAAAGATTATAATACTAGGCAGTCGTAGAATATACTAAGTTTTTCATGATTAAGGAGGTACAGCTTCAACTTTTTCAAAAAAAAATATTTTTGTTTTTGATTATTCTCAAGGTAATTGGAAGACACTTATAAGGTTTTGATGCATGAAACGTGAAGAATTTTTTTATAGAGGTTAAGCTTCGGTCTTGGCACATGAGCGTTCAATCTAGTCTACAGAAGCAGAATTTATTAATTTCGAATTCCTCAATCTAGGTACCTCTCTCCTATATTGTAGGATTTGAAATATAACAGCACTGCTTGTTACTAACATTTTAATAAACCTTCATCACTTTATTGTGGTTCGGAACCCACCTAAAATTGTAGTTTCGCCATGTTTCCATGGCTCAAGCGGCGAGGTGGAACTACCCGTAAGGGCCTCCCCACTAAAGCCATACGAATTAACGTTTTTACCACTTTATTCACTTGCTAATTCTTTAAATGCCATATTTAGAGTTTCTTAAATATAAATTTATTAATATCAAATATATAAATTTATTAAAATGAAATATCTCGAGTCATATCAGTTTTATTTGTTTCATATGATATTTTATATTTTTTCAAGGCAAGTATTGAAGCGTCGTCCGTTCAGCACTACGAAGAAAGAATAACAGAACTACACTCAGTGATTGCAGAATTGACAAGAAAAATTGAAAGGCAGAGGACCCTTGTAATAACTGAGGAAGAAGATCATGAACAATCCGGTAAAAAATTCATAGATGATAGAAAAAATCTCGTTTTTATCCATATATTTCATAGAAAATTATTATTTATTGAGATCATTTATTGTTCAGTCTTGACTTTCCAGTGACCAATTCGTTGCTTTATTGAATTTTACCCTGTCTTGACCAGGAATCCAGTTTGGAGTTTTTCTTTCCTGGTAGATAATTGATGGCACTGTCACAAAATTGAATTGATTTGAATTTCAAACTAAATATACATGAGGTCCTTCAATTTTATTCTCTTTCAATCCAAGTACGTTTTGAGTGGCTTAATATAATGTTTTTTATTGATTCATTTTTAATAATATGCAAAAATAATTCCCATAACAACATTAGATTTAGTTAAATTACGAATATTGATTATTGTTTTGAAAAATCTACATAATGTATTACGCTGATTGGAATGGAAATAATAGTTTCCCTTACAAAACAGAACTCAGAACAATCTATGAGAAAATATTACACAAATTAAATTATTTCAACCAAAACTAATTTGACTTCTTAGAGCAAATAAAATTTTCCCGAACCGAGATTCAAACTCTAGTTCTAAAGCATGATGAACAGTTGCCCTACGCACTACGCTACCAGGCTCAATGGAAAACGTGCTACTAAAAGTAATGCTATTAAAACTACGAAAGACAATAATAAACTTATTTGTAGAATTTTGGTTGATGTTGTGGAACTCCATAATAAAAGAATCAAACCCTGTTAAATGTTGTCAATTCCACTTCTTTATTATAACAGCACTGGACGGCGGTTTCGTGGCTTCACCAGTCACATTTTCAACAGTACTCAAGAGTACTGTGACTGGTGAAGCCACGAAACCGCGGTCCAGTGCTGTTATAATAAAGAAGTGGAATTGACAACATTTAACAGGGTTTGATTCTTTTAATAATAATCAAGAGTACCATTATGATCTATGATTAAGGAACAACAACAAAAATATGTGGAATTTTGAAGTTTTAAACATAATTTTGAAAGGAAAATTTAAAAAATCGGGCTTCGAGGTGCATGGAATCGAGTTTAGAGGAAGCTATGTGCCAAGTTTCGTGTTCCAAATCGTTGCCGTTTTTGTGAAATGCGTAAGACAAAAGAATAATGCACACACAAACACACCTACTCTCTCTTATTATATAGATTATTCCGTTTATTCTCCTATCTTTACTCTTATTCGATATTTAAAAAAAATTCTATTAATTTATAACTATTGTTTGTCTGTGATGTAGAAACCGAAGTTCTTAGTATTGGAAGCTGTCATGACTTTGCGAAGAAGGAGGAGAGCGATGCGAAAGAGCAACGGTGTGAAGAAGAAGAAGGAGAAGTAACTGGTGATGAAAAGGAAGAGATGGACGAAGAAGAAGGAGAAGAGGAAAATTTGGCGGCAATGGCAACTTGTGCCAGAGATTCGCCATCCCTATCCTGGGTACAAAAGAAGAATTTTGTAAGTTATTTCATTGCATTTATATTTCGACCTCTCTTGTTCGCTAGTGTTTTCTGCAATGTAATAAGGTGTTCAATCATAAACTTTTTATTAACTTTTCATGTGAAATTTAACGACATGCAGTCAAATATTTGTTAAGAATAAGTATAATAACTCACTTAATCTGGCCGAGTACTTTCGAATCTATGAGATCCATCGTACTTTCGATGGATCTCATAGATTCGAAAGTACTCGGCCAGATTAAGTGAGTTATTATACTTATTCTTAACAAATATTTGACTGCATGTCGTTAAATTTCACATGAAAAGTTAATATTAACAACGCAGTTCGTCATGGAACAAGAAATCCAGGAATAAACTTTTTGTTGTAAATGAAATGACTTGCAGTCAGTTTTATATTGTGAATAGAATAGAAAGATGATTTATTATAATCAATACAAACAAATCATGTCATTCAAAAAAAAGAATGCTTTACATGAAATCAATAATTGAAATGCATAATGTCCTTTTAATAGAAATCATCGTAGACTTGGCCGAGGCCGTCATATACAGCATAATAAATATACTCACATTTAATGTACATGTATTATATATATATATATATATATATATATATATATATATTTACACCTGACCATCATTTCGGCATCCATACATTGTTGATTTACATTCGTTTGGACGTCCGTGTGTAATTGTGCATCCGTATACGGACGCCCGATTACATTCCTTAATAAAATCGTTAGAAAAGTTTGAAATAGGTTAGTTTCGCCCCATGCCTTTTCAGACATGCCGACTTGACCCACAACAGAAATCACGTGACAATTCGTCAGTTATCATCAGCTCTACACTAGTTTGTAAAAAAACTCTTGGATGTCTGAATGTTGTCAAAATGAATTTTAATATACATGGAAGCTTCTGAATTCTACCACCATGTAGCGCTAGTCAGATTGGCCCTCTCCTTAGCGTATACTATGAAACGTATAAATTTGTTCATTCCACCGCGAATTCGACGTCCATCAAGTTAAAGAAGATTGGCAACAACGCCTGGATGTCAACCTTATTAGAGAATGGCTTGAGCTGACCCGGCGAGCTTCACCAAGATTATAGTAAATTCCAGTTCCTGAAATATCCACCTGCAAGATGGTTTTCCAACAAGTAGCCTATCTCATGCATTTCAGTATCACTTTTTTCTCATAATATAATAGTTCTTATTCCTGCCTGAACTTTATTTTTGAAATTCTTGAAAATTCACTTGCTCTCAATACAATTACTATAGTTAATAATTAAAACTTTCGCCACTTTCTGTAATACTCCACCATTTTCAATTTTTGTTTCATGTTCATCATGACCTTTATTTTAAACTTTTATACAATTAAAATATAAGACGATATAATATCATTTATATAATTAAAAAACAGAAGAAGAATAAGAGGGGGAAGAAGATAAGGAAGAAGAAGACAGGAGGAAGCAAAGAATAGCAGTTAATAATTGAAACTTTCGCCACTTTCAGTTTACAATACTCCACCACTTCCAATTTTTGTTTCATTTTTATCATGACCTTCATTTTAAACTTTTATACATTTTAAATATCTGGAGATATAATATCATTTATATATAATATAATTATATTTATATAATTGAAAAATAGAAGAAGAATAAGAGGGGGAAGGAGAGATGGAAAAAGAAGACAGGAAGAAAAAGAAGAGAAACATGGGAGAAGAAAAAGAAGAGGAGGAAGAAGAAGAGAAAAAGAGAAGGAAGGAGAAGAAGAAGACAGGACGAAGAAGACAGGAAGATGAAAGAGGGAAGGGAATAAAGAGGACCGAGCAACCGGTGCAATTCGGAGGTGAAGAAGAAGAAGAGAAAAGGAGGAGGAAGGAGAAGAAGAAGAAGAAGAGAGAAAGCATAGAAAGAATAGGAAGAAGAAGACAGGAGGAGGCTAAGAAAAGAAGAAGAATATAAAAAGAAGAAGAAGAAGAAGAGGAGGAAGAAAAAAGAGAAAATAAAGTAGACCGAGCAACCGGTGCAAGTCGGAGGAGAAGAAGAGAAAAGGAGGAGAAAGGAGAAGAAGAGGAAGAGAGGAAGCAGAAAGAGAAGAGGAAAAAGAAAACAGGAGGAGGCAAAGAAAAGAAGAAGATGATAAAAAGAAGAAGAGGAGGAGGAAGAAGAAGAAAGAGAGAATAAAGAGGACCGAGCAACCGGAGCAAGAAGAGGAAAAGAGGAGGAAGGAGCAGAAGAAGATGACAGGAGGAAGCAAAGAAGAAGAAGAAGCGGAGGAAGAAGAAGAGTGGAGAAGAAGAACAGAGGAAGAAGAAGACAGGATAATAAGAGGAGGAAGTAGAAGAAAGTTATTGGAATGGAAACTTGAAAATCAATTCAATGTCTATGTAGACACTTTGGATACTACTTTATTTTTATAGTTACCTGACATGAATTCGAAAAATGCTCATAACTTTGTTAATTTTGGACAGATTGATTTGAAAATTCAGGGGAATGTTAATAGCATGAAGAGAAACGTTCAAGATTTTTTGTTGACTTTTCCCATGTTCTCTTCTACCTCCCCAGCCGAAAAACTATACAGAGTTCCATTTTGATTACTATGCGGGAAGTTTCAAACGTCCCGCTATACTGAGCTGCTCCGCGCCAAGGGACAGGATTGGATAAAATCGCCCGCTCAACAATACTATTGGGTGACTCCAATTAAACCGGCTAGTTCAAACGATACTATTAAACTGAAGTACTGAAGACCAGGGGCACACACAGACTTTTGGTTTAATTTCCAGGTAAAATTTGGGATGGTAAAAATGGGATTTTTCAGAGCTCTTTTTACAAGATTGTTGCCCGATAAAGTTTAATGAGGAGACAGGGATTCATTACTTGACTCATTCATTACTTTACATACTTTTAAAAAGAGTATTAGTTAATAAGCGGTATGGGGAAACAAAATGTGTCCATAATGAGTATTTTTTTTACAGTGTTTCAAAAGTTCAAAATGATTCTCTCAGACTTTATAAGAAGCTTCTCATGAGGATATATATATTAGAATGAATGTAGGTCCGGACTGCTTTGTTATAGAAATAAAGAGGGCGAAAAATTACAGCTATTCCATTATCCATTTAGAAATTACTACGGTCTTCATATAGATGGTGTGAATTGAATTGAAACAATGGAAAATTATCTGAAACATGCTACAAGATTCACTATTATACATTTTTTGATGCCCACATGAGACTTTTGCGTTGGTATTAAAGTGAACGAAAAAAGCCAGTCAGAACGCGAATCGGGATTACCAAATCTTTAAATTGGATGTACTTAAATGTAATTGAATGTACTTAATAGTCAAGAACGGTCCCAAATTTTATAAAGTTGAGCTTTATTGAATCAAAGCATACTGATTTTGCACCAGATGCTTTCCACTTGCTATTCTTCTGTTTTTTTGACCCAATTTAAATTCTGGTTTTGTAAACTCTGGGTGCTTTATTCGCAATCAATAACCAAGCTCATACCCTTCAATCTCAAAAACTCTTCAATCTCAATTTCCAAAATACAATAACTCAATAATCGCAGTAGTTGATGTTTAATGTGATTTTACAGTTCATTTCACTACGAATGCATTCAATTCACCACCTGAATGAGGGCCTTAGAAGCCCAAAGTTTTCTAAATGAGTGCTAATTTATTGATCTCTCATTGAAAAAGATAGCTTCACTCTTCTGCTATATTTATTTATGTATTGAAGTGTTTTCGAAGGAATAAACTTTTGCACTCTTTTTGAAATTTTTGCAAAAACCTGTAAACCTTTTTTAGAAAATTGTTAGCTGCGGACCGTAACAGGTACCTGTTCAGTCAGATAAGTTAAGCTGCAAATTCCTAGGTTAAGGGTGACCGAATCACAAAAGAGGCCAACAAAAAAGAGGGCTATAAAATCACTTGCCGATGATTCGGAACTCACCGAAAAATGTGGGTCAACTCATCAACACATTACCCACGCACAGGTCTCAGAACTATCTGGGCTTCACCTTCCGAAAAAATTACATTATTACTGTAACGTTAAATGTATCACAGGTTTAGGAAGTTTTAGAGGCTGGAGGTCCTGTACTTATTGGTTAAAAGATTGCCAGATTGATATAAATGAAACGAAGTATCTTTACCCAGCCGCCTGGTCGAATTTAATTCTGCCAGGCTACAAACTCTATTTCCACCTATGGTAGTCACTCATAATATTCCTCATATTCATTATATTCATTCATAATATTCTTAATAGTATATCGATATTGTTAATAATTGTTATAAACAATCATATTTAAACAAGTCTGAAATGTACAGCCTAGTTCATATTATACAGTCAATTCGCTTGAAAATTATCATTTTAATAAGGATTTCAGGACCTGAGGGAAAGACATGAGTCCCAAAGCCCCCCATGTCAAGCCACTACCTATGAACATTATCTATATAAATAAAATTAGAGTTTTGTCTGTACATTTATCAGAATTATATATTTTTTGGTTATTTTTACGTTTTATACATTAAATAAGCCGAAAATAGTCTTATCTCACTTTCTGTCTGTCTGTCTGTCTGTCTGTCTGTCTGTCTGTCTGTCTGTCACGGCCGCAAAGGCATTTTTCGCGGCCTTCTCCACAAAAACGAAAGCATCGATCGGGATTTTAGTTATTGAACAGTATTGAACACTTTATTGACAATGTCTTTAGCTATAAAAAACGAAATTAACTTTTTTTTTAACAGAGTAATAAACGTTTAAAAACCAAGTACTGTGCGATTTTGGATACATTTTACGCGGCCTTCTCCTCAAAAACGAGAGCATCGATCGGGATTTTAGTTATTGAACAGTATTGAAAACATTATTGACAATGTCTTTAGCTACAAAAAACTAAATTAACTTTTTTTTAACAGAATAATAAACGTTTCAAAACCAAGTATTGTGCGATTTTGGATACATTTCTTCCAAGTTTTACTACCACATAAGAATAAGAACAAATCACGTAATTTATCATTATATATCAATCAGCTGTTCTCAAATATAAATGGTGGGCCCTTCGCGGCGTTATTTACGCTGTCTGCAGACTTGTGTAGTCGGAGCATTGCAGTATTTTAGGAAACATATGTCTGGTGAATCAAAGCTCATCTTATGTTTTATCAATTATTTCTTTGTTGAAAAAAAAACAAAATTTTCTAATTTCAATAATTTATCAAAACAAAAATTAACATTTTAGGAAGGTGCGGTTTGTGCTAGGCTCTTGGGAATTCGCCAGGTAGCACTATTATTACAACATAAGAACAACAACAAATCACGTAATTTATGATGATATATCAATCAGCTATTCTCAAATATTCTCTCTGATAACTGTCACTGAATTGTTTACATCCTAAGTTGTTAACTAAGCTCCTAACAACTTCATGATCGTTGCTATCAAAAAAGCCGAAATATATTTAGTCGTATTTCTAAACATAATCCGTACGAAGGACGGGTAGCTGCTAGTTCTACTTAAAAAGTGTGAATGCATGACATGTACTAACACTGATCAGCCTGCAGCACATACTCTATAGTAAATTTTCTTGAAAATTATCAACCATTTTTTAAGGAGCTCGGGTTCTTGGAGGGGGGGGGGCTTAAGCCCCCTAAGCCTCCCCCTTGGTTGCGCCACTGCTGAAGACACTTCGTTTGATTCCTTTTTACTCAAAACCTTAAATATCTTATAAAGATATGAACAGTTTTATTAAACAAAATAATCATCCCATTTAGGTTATGAAATTGAATAAAATTATTCGATTAGCATTCATATGTATGTTCTTTTCACCACAAGATTGGGCTTGTAAAAGATGCCCAGAAATTCTGCTGTTGTAAGACTCACATGTTTTGAACTCACTGAAAATTTCGATTTTAAGACTTCAAATATCAATATTTCGTGCATACTGCTGACTCAAATATCATTTTTTTTAATTTCTCATTTTTCATGTGGCCATAAAAAATTATCTGCTTGTGTTATGGATTAAAACTCACCAGTTCTGTAATGAGTGGGTTTTTATATACCCAGAACTCCGATTTCCATCCTTCAAAATAATATTATTACAGTGTTTTGTGCACTGCTGACTGAAATATCAGATTTTTCGACATCTCGTTTTTCAAATGATCATAAAAATTTCTGTTGGTGTTATGGATTCATTGAAACTCACATGTATTGTAATCAGTGAATTCTTATACATCTAGTATTCTCTTTACTTCCGTCATGAGAGCGATGGGGGTACTTGAGTGTTCCCAAGCAAAAGTGGCGATTTAAAAAAAAATTCAATCAAAAATTTCCCAAATTCAACTGGCAACCTTGTAATTTATACAACATTTAAATTTCAATTTAATGTATATTAATATAATTAAATTATATTTATCTAGTTTATATTTAATTAATTTAATATAAGTGAGTAATATAGTGAATTAATACATGAATCGAGATAATGGATAAAGAATACAAATAGAATACACATGAAAACTAAAACATAGAATATAAAACAGTTTAAAAATACTATTGTTCTTATATGTATCCTTTGTCTATATTATTACGTCATACCTCAATTCAGATAGAAGCAAAGTTCAATACTTTACTTAGATAAGAGCAATTAATAAACAAAAAGTAGTTGCGTTCAAATGTGAAAAATGTTAAACCGTGATGTATTGTCGATGCAACATGACAGAGTTGCACTCTTTTTTTCAGTAGAGATGTGTCTTGCTTTGTCAAGCACTTTGACTTGTCTGGCGCCGGTCTCAGGCCAACCAGACTTATGTAAAAACAAACAAACTCTGAAATCCAGTAGCTCAGCAATCTGGCAACATTGCTGGATGTCAAATAAGCCTCAAAGTGGTAATAGATATTCAAACCGGAGTTCATCTTGAAGTCAAACTGTATGAAAGTATACTCTGGAAGTACCATTGTCTGTATTTTGAAAGGAGTTTGAATGATCGACGGAGTGGATAAAAAAAATCGATTTTAATTTTTATGTTTTTCAAAAAACCAAAGTGAAATATCGAGGTGGAACACATACAAAACCTGATATACTTTCATGAAAAAACAATATACTCCTTGATTTCAAGGGGATGCCAAAACGTAACCAATTTGAAAAGATGCCACAATGATAGCCAGATGTATATATATATATATATATATATATATATATATATATATATATATATATATATATATTCACAATATAAAAGTGACTTCAAATCGTTAAATTTTCTACAAAAGGTTTATATTAACAACGCAGATCGTTATGGAACAAGAAATCCAAGTGTTTAATCAATCAAAAATACCTTATTTTAATCAGGAATCGAACCCGAGACTGTCGAAGTAGTCATCTGATGCCTCTTAACTACTTTGCAATGGCTTTTGCCATATTTTGATATCCCATTGAAATTTACTGTTATACATTAAATGCTAGCACATCTTCGATTTAAAAATGATGATAGCGTTGGTTCAATGATTAAATTGAAGTAATAAATAAAATATAACAAGTTAAATAAGACCTAAAATAATTTTTAAATAACCTATGATTTGGCGGTTTTTAAACTGTTTAGAGGAACCTGTAGATTAAATTGATATACCATAAACCATGGACTTAATGTGGCTCTATAATAAAATGTAGAGTAATTAAATTTTTTTATTGCTGATGATGCCCACATGAGTCCGAGACTTGTGCGTGGGTAATGAGGTGAATGATTACACATAAATTCCTGTCGGTGGAGCAGGATTCGAACCCACGACCGATGAAACGACAGCAAGCTGAAGGTGCGACGCCCCAACCAACTGCGCTAAGCGGCCTTTTTAATTTAAATAATTTTTTATTTAATTAAATTATATAATTATTAATTAGTAATTAAATTGTATCAGCATTTGTGTCTTCTTATTCTTCTCTTTCTTCTACTTCTTTTTTTCCTCTACTTCTATTTTTCCTCTGCTTCTTTTTCTCCTTCTTCTTCTCTTTATCCATGTTCTTATTTCTCTTCTTCTTTTTCTTCCTGCTTCTACCTCTTCTTCTTTTTCTAGTTCTTCTTATTTTTCATCTTCTTCTTCTTCTTCTTTTCCATGTTCATATTTATCTTCTTCTTTTTGTTCCTGCTTATGCAACTTTTTCTTTTTCTTCGTCTTCTTATTCTTCTCTTTCTTCTACTTCTATTTTTCCTCTGCTTCTTTTTCTCCTTCTTCTTCTCTTTATCCATGTTCTTATTTCTCTTCTTCTTTTTCTTCCTGCTTCTACCTCTTCTTCTTTTTCTAGTTCTTCTTATTTTTCATCTTCTTCTTCTTCTTCTTTTCCATGTTCATATTTATCTTCTTCTTTTTGTTCCTGCTTATGCAACTTTTTCTTTTTCTTCGTCTTCTTATTCTTCTCTTTCTTCTACTTCTATTTTTCCTCTGCTTCTTTTTCTCCTTCTTCTTTTTCTCTTTATCCATGTTCTTATTTCTCTCCCTTTTCTTCCTGCTTCTACCTCTTCTTCTTTTCCATGTTCATATTATTATCTTCTTCTTTTTCTTCCTGCTTATGCTTCTTCTTCCTTTTCTTCGTCTTCTTATTCTTCTCTTTCTTCTTCTTCTATTCTTCCTCTGCTTCTTTTTCTCCTTCTTCTTCTCTTTATCCATGTTCTTATTTCTCTCCTTCTTTTTCTTCCTGCTTCTACCTCTACCTCTTCTTCTTTTTCTATTATTATTTTTCTTCTTCTTTTCCATGTTCATATTTATCTTCTTCTTTTTCTTCCTGCTTATACTTCTTTTTCTTCGTCTTCTTATTCTTTCTTTTGTTTTTTCTTCCTGTTTTTCTTCTTTTTCTCCTCATTCTTCTTCTTCTAAATTTTTCTCCTCATTCTTCTTCCTTCTCTTTCTCCTACTGTTCCTCTTCCTGCAATTAACTGTTTTTTTTTTCAAATCAAATCAAATTTTTTTATACAGGATGTGCATAGTGTTCGTTATCTAAGCTATTTCATAACCTAGATAACCTAGATGATCTATTATAGATAACCTAGATAACCTATCTCATAACCTAGCCTTCATTCACTTTCAGGATTTAGCTGCCGGCGGCGTTTCACTGGCATCTGGTTTGCTGGCGACGAATAATGCAAAACCACTGCAACAGAATAGTACAGCAGCAGTAGCAGCAGACAGCAAGCTGGTTCGTTTGGCTGAGACAGTGAGTCAGCTGGAGAATACGAATGCTGATCTTGAGCAGAAAGTGAGTGTCAGGGAGGATGAGATAAAGCGACTGCAGCTGCTGCTGATGGCTGCTGAGGAACAACAACAACAACGCAAAAAACGCACGTCTAGCGGCGGCCGGAGCAGGGAAAGGCCTAGTAGTAAGGTACTCAAATGCATTTTGATTCATATAAATATACATTTTTTTTCAGGATGAAGCCCACATAGGTCTGAGACCTGTGCGTGGGTAATGAGTTGGATGATGGTGAGTGATGAGTTGGACCTACACTTTTAGGTGGGCTCCGAACCACCAGGAAATGATTTTACAGCAGAGAACAGAGTCTTTATTGCTGGCCAATCCAATCGGTCACCCTTACAGAAAGGGCCCAGGAGAGCGTTGCTTATCTAATCTGATTGAACTGATGCCTGCTACAGCTCACGGCTATCACTTCTTATAGTATATAGATTGCAGAACAATAAAACTATGTATTATAGATTATAAATTTCAACTTTATGAATAATATACGCACAGCTGTCAATCTAACCTAACTAATACCGGTTTTCAGGTGAGAGAAAGTCGACGTACTCGTAGCGCGAGGGACCATGCACTAGCAACTGGCTCAGGATCAGGATCTGGTGGGTTCGGCATAATGCCGCCAGGTGGCAGCACCCCTCAGCTAAGCAGTCCCAGTCCTCCAGTGCCCAAAGTGGCCGAGAGAGTGCGTCTAAGGCGGATGGACAGGCATGTCACGGGCTCCGATATCGCTTCTTTTGGGGTGAGTAAATCTGTGTAAGAGAGAGAGTAGATGTGTGTGTGTGTCTTACGCATTTAATGAAAACGGCAACGATTTGGAATACTAAATTTTGCACAAAACTTCCTCTAAGCTTGATTCAATGCACCTCAAAGCCTGATTTTTTGTTATCCTTTCAGTCTTTTCAGAATTCGTGTTCAAATTTCACTTATGGGCACTATTTCTTTTTTTAAATATGTTGAACAGGAAGCTCACAGAACAGCTGATACATGATACATCACTATGATGCATGAAACTGAGTCACAAGCTAAAGCAACACATATGTTCTGTATCATTATTGCCACTTCTAATCTCCTTTTTGGAATTGTTTTGGCATTGGCGGTTGAAATAGGTACATGATACATCACTATGATGCATGAAACTGAGTCACAAGCTAAAGCAACACATATGTTCTGTATCATCATCAATTCCTTTTTGAAATTGTTTTGGCATTGTCGGTTGAAATAGGTACATGATACATCACTATGATGCATGAAACTGAGTCACAAGCTAAAGCAACACATATGTTCTGTATCATTATTGCCACTCCTAATTTAATTTTTGGAATTGTTTTGGCATTGGCGGTTGAAATGGGTACATTTTTTCCAAGTATAATTATTTTATTTTTTTATACTATTGAATGATGTTCAAATTCTTTGGAAAATAAATTTGTATTTGTTTATTTTGAATAAATTCAAAGATTATATGTATAGATATTCACAGATTATATGTATAGAATTCCCCAATTCCTTTTTTTTTTAATTTGACAATGAAGAAAATATTTCTAAACAACTAGATAAATAACTTCATGTTAGCCGATTTCAACAGTAGGTGACTCTTAACAAGCTCAACATTATGCTATGGTCCTAAGAGCGTACTACGCAAACGAGGAGGGAGGTAGGTTGCGATTACTTTCCCCACTGAGCTAAGATAGTTGTATCTATGCCAAGCCCACTGAAATAAATTCAGAACCTCAATGCTCAACAGTCCACTCCCACCTTTACACAGGGTCTGGCTGCACAAATGAGTGTGTATACTGTCTAGTACACCTCTGAGCTACTTCCTGCATCCAAAACATCATTAGGTAGAGACATGTGGAAAGCAACACAATTATGTAGCATCTTTTGTATCTAAGATGAATAAAATTTAATTCTTGACTTTCTTGTTCCATAACGATCTGCGTTGTTAATATTAACTTTTTAATGTAAATTTAATGACTTGCAGTGAGTTTTAAATTGTGGATATATAATAATTGTACTCACACTTGGCCGAACGTTTTCGCGTTATCGGAACGATTTAGAAAATGTTCGGCCAAGAGTGAGTACAATTATTATATATTCGCAAAAACTGACTGCTAGTCGTTAAATTTACAATAAAAAGTTAAAATTTAAATCACTTTAAACAATTAATAACTTGCACTGTAAAAATGAGCTGAATAATTGGGGGCAGCAACCTTCATTATGCTTTGAGTCTGAGGCGAACCAGCTTTTACAGTTATTGGACTGTTATAACTCACTAGTCAATTATCTGTGTTAGTGCTACGTTTTAAAATTTAGCTCCTAAATTGATATTTTTTATTTTGAAAAGAGTCAGTAGGCTAATTGTATTCAAAGTGAAATTCCTAGTTCAACTTAAAACGTACAGTTTGGATTTTTCCTTTAAAATTTGTAAAGAAAGCAGTAGTAAGCTATGCCTGTTGTCCTTTCTTTGTAGTGGCGAAAGTGATATTGTGGAAGGCATCCATAATGAATAATTAGGTGAAATTGTTTCAACCACATTTATTAAAAAATATTGAGAAACTAGTTTCGGTTGCTAAACCATTGTCAATCTCAATCAAACTAAAACTAAAGTACAGAGAGGCTTAATATATACTGGACATTGAATGATATTATTAGCTAAGCGAGAAAGAGGCTGACCTTCATCGAAGATTGTGATTGGCTGACAAGTCACGCCCCCTGGTGGGAGGAGTAACAAGCGAGTCAAATAAATAACTGAAAACTGTAAACATCTAAAAAGCAACAAAGAAGAAAAATACGAAATAAAGCTAGAATTGAAACAAATTAATACTAAAAAATTAGAAGCTCACTGAAATTCAGTCAAGGTCAACTGAGAAATACATGAAAGAACTGTTTTTCAAATGTAGGCTGGAATTATGATGAAACCAAATTAGTAGTATTGAATTGGTTAAAATAAATTTGGTCATTTTAACTAGTATTGGAATCGTCTTTTACCAACCTAAAGCTTCTAAAATGTTCAGTTGTCTGCCTTTGCCAATCAAATGCAGAAATTCAACATTTTCTTCAGCCTTGAACTCCTATTTTTGCTTGTTACTCCTCCCACCAGGGGGCGTGACTTGTCAGCCAATCACAACCTTCGATGAAGGTCAGACTCTTTCTCGCTTAGCCAATAGTATCATTCCATGTTCAGTATATATTAAGCCTATCTGTACTTTAGTTTTAGTTTGATTGAGATTGATAATGGTATAACAACCAAAACTAGTTTCTCAATATTTTTTTATAAATGTGGTTGTGACAATTTCGTCTAATTATTCATTATGCCTGTTGTGTATTTACATGATTGTGTTTATGTTATAAATAAATGAATTAATTATGTTCAAGTTGGCTACATAAAAGGGACAAAAATGGATTAGTTGCTGTTTTTTTTATTTTTTAATTTTCACAATTTTTGCAGGTATCACATACTGAAGTGGCGGAGCACTTGGTGTCTGGCGTGCAGGAACAGTGCGATCTGCTCGAGATGGGCACCGATTTGCGCAAATTCGAAATCGAAACTGAAAAACTGACCAGCAGGCTTGAGCACACACGAGCTCTGAACACTCTCCTGCAAATAACACTCGAGGAAACCAAATCTCATTGTGAAAGGCAAGTAAGCTGTCTGGTGCGGTGTGAAAAATGAATATAAAATTACATAATTGTCATAAATATCATATTTTTGTCATAAATGCTCAGTCTTCATTAGTATTGCTTTCGATTCACTTTCTAGAGATAGTACTTTAAAATAATTTGTCTGATTATTATCTAGTATTACTAGAGGTGAGCGTTATTTCATCATCATCTCCTCCTCATCCTTCTCCTTCTTCTCCTCCTCCTCCTTCTCCTCCTCCTTCTTCACTACCTTCTCCGTCTCCTCCTTCTTCGCCACCTCCTTCTCCTCCTCCTTTTTCTCCTCGTCCTCCACCTCCTTCTTCACCACCTCCTCCTTATTCCTCTTCTACTTTTTTCTTTTTCTAATCTTTCTTCTTCTTCTCTTTCTTCTTCTCCTCGTCCTCCTCCTCCTCCTCCTACACTATATTCTCCTTCTACGCAATCTCCTTTTTCTCCTCCTCCTCCTCCTTCCACACTATATTCTCCTTCTTCGCCACCTCCTCCTTTTTCTCCTCCTCCTCCTTCTTCGCAAACTCCTCCTCCTTCTTCTTCTTTTTCTTCTCTTCTTTCCTCTTCTACTCCTCCTCATCCTTCTTCACTATTGTAATGTCCTATTTTGGTCAATCAGGTGCGTTGAACAAAATAGTAACTTCTCTGATTAGACGTACCAGATATATCTGATCGGAAAGCTGAACCAAATTTAATGTACAATATGATAATTTTTAATTTAAGAAGAAGAAAGTAATATTTCTGGCTTATCAAGCTTTCTGATAAACAAGTTAGTTTTTAGTAATATTAACTTTTCAGGTGAAATTTAACGACATGCAGTCAAATATTTGTTAAGAATAAGTATAATAACTCACTTAAACTGGCCGAGTACTTTCGAATCTATGAGATCCATCATCAGAGGCTCCTAGATCATCATGTCAGTTTTTTGGTTAGAAGTGTTGTGGTTTTTGTAAAATATGATCAAAAAGTTTGTGAGATTTAAAATTTAGTTGTTCATTGAGAATGTTTTGTTTATTGTGTGTGGTGTGTTTGTATATTTCAAATTGTTCCAAGGTGTTGAGTTCGTGTCCTTTAGATTTTATGTGTAGAATGTGTAGGTTGGTACTGATGTCGGTAAAAGTGTGTCCAGTTTGAATGATATGGTCGGCAAAATTCGATTCAGCTTTGGATGTGAGGGCCTGAAAGTGTTCCTTGTAACGTTGTTTGAATGTGCGGCCTGTTTGTCCTATGTAGAATTTGTTACAATCAGAGCAGTTTAGTTTGTAGATCCCTGGGAGATCGTATTTGTTTGTGTTCAGTGTGGTTTTGAGTGTAAGTGCATTTTTTATTTTGTTTTTTGTTCTGAATGAGATGGTGTGGCCGGCTTTTTTGAAGATTTTTGCTAGTCTGTGTGATTGTGGATTAATGTATGTCATTGTGATGTATTTTTTGTCAGTGGTGTTGGTGTTTTGTTTTTTGTTTCTTATTTTATGATTGAGTTTGTCAATTAGGTCGTGTTTGTAGCCGTTTTCTTGTGCTAGGTATTTTATTGTATTTAGTTCAGTGTGGTAATTGTCGGTGGAAAGCGGTGTGTTGTTGAGTCTGTGTAGCATTGACCTGAATGCTGAGTGTTTGTGTTGTGTTGGATGATTGGAGGTGCTGTGTATTAGGGTATCTGTCATTGTTGGTTTTCTGTAGATGTTGAAGCTGTGTTGTTGGTTTGTGTTCTTTGTAATTGAGAGGTCTAGGAAGTTTATTGAATTGTTTTTCTCATATTCAGCTGTGTATTGAATGTTCTTATGTATTTTGTTTATGTATGATCGAAGTTGTTCACATTGTCTTTTGTTTCCTCTGTATAGCAATAGAACATCATCTACGTATCTGTGCCAGTATATTATGTTCTGTGAAAATTTGTTATTAAAGAGTATATGAGTGTTTTCGCAGTGTTGGAGATAGATTTCAGCAAATATGCTTGAGATTGGTGAGCCCATTGGCAGTCCATCAGGTTGTGAGTAGAATTTGTTGTTGAAGGTAAAGTAATTTTGTTGAGTGATGATTTTTAGGATGTCTATTATTTCATTTATATGTTCTGTAGTTGTGTTGTTGTGAATAAGGATGTTCTGTATTATTTCTATTGTTTCATTGACAGGTATGTTGGTGTATAGGTTTGTTATATCGAAAGATGCAAGAGTGGAGTTGTGAGGAATTTGTGTGTCTTTTATTTTTGCGATAAGATCGCTACTGTTTTTTATGTATGTGTTGTTGTTGATATTAATTAGTTTTCTCAGTGTTTGATCTATGTGTTTTGCTAGTTTATAGGCAGGTGCTTCTTGGTAGTTTACAATTGGTCTAATAGGTATGTCGGGTTTGTGAATTTTGGGAAGTGTTTGAAGTGATGGTGCAGAAGGGTGTATTTGTTTCAGTTTTCTTTTTTGTGAATTATTAATTATATGATTTGTCTTGTTGATTATTTGTTTGATTTTAGTTTGGTAAACATTTGTGGGATCGGTGTGTAAATAATACAATAACAATAATAATAATACAATAATAAATAATAACAATAGAAATAATACAGAACATCCTTATTCACAACAACACAACTACAGAACATATAAATGAAATAATAGACATCCTAAAAATCATCACTCAACAAAATTACTTTACCTTCAACAACAAATTCTACTCACAACCTGATGGACTGCCAATGGGCTCACCAATCTCAAGCATATTTGCTGAAATCTATCTCCAACACTGCGAAAACACTCATATACTCTTTAATAACAAATTTTCACAGAACATAATATACTGGCACAGATACGTAGATGATGTTCTATTGCTATACAGAGGAAACAAAAAGACAATGTGAACAACTTCGATCATACATAAACAAAATACATAAGAACATTCAATACACAGCTGAATATGAGAAAAACAATTCAATAAACTTCCTAGACCTCTCAATTACAAAGAACACAAACCAACAACACAGCTTCAACATCTACAGAAAACCAACAATGACAGATACCCTAATACACAGCACCTCCAATCATCCAACACAACACAAACACTCAGCATTCAGGTCAATGCTACACAGACTCAACAACACACCGCTTTCCACCGACAATTACCACACTGAACTAAATACAATAAAATACCTAGCACAAGAAAACGGCTACAAACACGACCTAATTGACAAACTCAATCATAAAATAAGAAACAAAAAACAAAACACCAACACCACTGACAAAAAATACATCACAATGACATACATTAATCCACAATCACACAGACTAGCAAAAATCTTCAAAAAAGCCGGCCACACCATCTCATTCAGAACAAAAAACAAAATAAAAAATGCACTTACACTCAAAACCACACTGAACACAAACAAATACGATCTCCCAGGGATCTACAAACTAAACTGCTCTGATTGTAACAAATTCTACATAGGACAAACAGGCCGCACATTCAAACAACGTTACAAGGAACACTTTCAGGCCCTCACATCCAAAGCTGAATCGAATTTTGCCGACCATATCATTCAAACTGGACACACTTTTACCGACATCAGTACCAACCTACACATTCTACACATAAAATCTAAAGGACACGAACTCAACACCTTGGAACAATTAGAAATATACAAACACACCACACACAATAAACAAAACATTCTCAATGAACAACTAAATTTTAAATCTCACAAACTTTTTGATCATATTTTACAAAAACCACAACACTTCTAACCAAAAAACTGACATGATGATCTAGGAGCCTCTGATGATGGATCTCATAGATTCGAAAGTACTCGGCCAGTTTAAGTGAGTTATTATACTTATTCTTAACAAATATTTGACTGCATGTCGTTAAATTTCACCTGAAAAGTTAATATTAACAACGCAGTTCGTCATGGAACAAGAAATCCAGGAATTTAGTTTTTAGTTTTCCTTCTTAGGCTTGATTCAGAAATGTTAATGTGACGGAGAATAAAAGTCAATTTTGAAAATGAGAATATCATTTAATAACTTGATAATCCCTCTACGAGACGCTACACTATCTTTTTCTTCTTCGCCACCTCCTCCTTTATCTCCTCCTTCTCCTTCTTCGCCACCTCCTTCTTGTTCTTCTTTTTCTTCTTCTGCTACTTCTTCTTCTTCTCCTTCTACTGCTCCTTCTCGTCTTCTCCTCCTCCTCCTCCTCCTCCTCTTCCTTCTTCTTCTTCTTCTTCTTGTGATTCTGGATTTCGAGAACGTGTTATCTCTGTTGTCTCATCCCTCTTATTCTTCTTCATCCTTTCCTTCTTCGTCCTCTCCTCATTCTTCTTATCCTCTTCCTCCTCCTCTCCTCCATTTTCTTCTCCTCTTTCTCCCCCATTCCACCATATTCTTATTCTTCTCCTTCTTTATTTTCTCATCCCTCTCCTTCTCCTCCCCCTTCCCCATAAACCTTCTTCTTCTTTTTTCTTCTCCATCTTTTTATTCTTGTTGTTCTCCTTATTCTTTTTCTTTGTATTCTCGTTCTTTGTATTATTTTTCTTCTTGTTCTTTGTATTCTTGTTGTTCTTCTCTGTCTCTCCTACTTCTTCTTCTCCTTTATCTTTTTCTTCTCATTTTTCTAATTCTTCTCTTCCTTCTTCTCCTTCTCTTTCTTCTGCTCCTTCTTCTGCTCCTTCTCCTCCTCGACCTCCTTCTTCTTTTTCTTCTCTCCGGCCCAATTTCTCAACTTTTTCCTATTCAAATTCAACATAAATATAATTCATTATTAATATTAATACGTTCATAGTTATAAGGAAAATGGACTTTTTCATTCAACTATTGTAGGATAGGTCAAGTGCAAGATAGGGCCTTCCGGTCCTAACTTCGCCTTTTCATGTAACTTCGCCTTTGTGTAATCGATTGTCATCTTCATTCTATAACTGCAACACCATGTAGCAGTAGGCCTTATAGTAGCTTTAAGAACTTTATCTACGACCATGTCATAATGTATACATTACAGTTTCACAATTGATGACAAAACAGCTGTCTTTTCGAAATGCTTTTTGAGACCCGTTGCATAAAGAGCTCATTATAGTACAGGTTCTACATTATAACACGGGTTCTGGACCAATCAGAAGCATTTTTGATGGAATCAATATCGTAATTCAATATTGTGAAACTATCAGCTGATTTGATCAAACTGCTAACCTAACAATCTACTATAACTTCTTGTATTTGAGATGAGAGGTTAGGTATTTCTGACAATCACAGGTAAAATGAAATTGTTTTAATTAAATGTATACTAGTGGTCGTAGATAAAATAGTGTATGCAACGATTTTATTTAGCCATTAAAGCACTCGTGAGATATTTAACTTACATCTAACTCGTGCTTTAATAAGGGTCAAAATAAAATCGTTGCATAAACTACTATTATGGTAATAGATAGACCTATGAACTTCATACTACCTTAGGATTTTAGAGTACCTTAAACTCCTTATAGTACTTGATATTAGTAGACTTTTTTGCCACAAGTGAGACGTAAGTTAGGGCACAAGCAAATCAATTTCACAGTTTTCATAATGACTCATGATTGATTGAATTTATTTATTTTAAAAAAATTCTTGTAAATTTCAGTATTTGATTTTTTTTAATGTTTCAGGTTAACTCAGCTAGTAGGAAAGTACGAGACTAATGTGGTAGCTCTTCAACTAGCTCTGGGCTGTTGTGATAAAATGATTGATGCTTATGAAGAACTGCTTGAAAGCCTGTCGAAAGAATCCGATCAAAAGTGAGTGCATTTGTTCTAATAGAGAGATTATTTTATATGTTATATTTATTAGGTTAATATTAAGTGGAAGTGATAGCCGAGTGCCGTAGCAGGTATCTGTTCAATAAGAGATGAGCTGCGTTCTCCTGGGCACTCTTTGTAAGGGTGGTCGATTGGATTGGCCGGCAAAAAAACTGTGTTGCTGTAAAATCACTTCCCGGTGGTTCGGAACACACCTTGAACTGTAGGTCCAACTCATCAATCACCATCATCCAATTCATTACCCACGCACAGGTCTCAGACCTATGTGGGCTTCATCTTCCGAAAAAAAATGAGAGAGGTTACGCAAATCTACGCTTAAAATCCGTTAATGCTAAAAAATACGATAATCAGTTTCAAGTCATTTGTACGCATGTGCGGCTACAAACATAAGCATGGCCGATTTCGCTTCCCATATTTGAGCGAAATGGATTATGTTTTGACATGCATCAGGTATTAAAACATTATCTTTGCCATAATAAAGCAGCTGGTAGGCCAAAATAGACAATACATACGTAAATATTGATCAATCTAATATCAAATCTGACACTATTTCAATTTAATATATTGTCTTTACTTACTTATATTGGAGATACTACAGGGATGCATTTCACTTTTGAAAAGAAGCTTCGTCAGCCTGTGAAATGCATCCCTCCTGTATCTCCAATATAAGTGAGTAAAGACAATCTATTAAATTGAAATACAGTGTCAGATTTGATTGTTTGGATTGTTCATTAAGTATTTCGTCATGGAAAACATCACAGATAGATATTGATATCTAATCAGCTATATTTGCATTAAATACATCACAAAGCTACCTCACTCTTTCTCTCAAATGTTATCTTTCACACAAATACACACTTACCAATTCATTTACTCTCACTCTATCTCTCTCACTCACTCTCTCTCTCTCTAGGATAAGGCTGTAGGTTGAGTGTAAGATAGGGCTATTTTTCCCTAACTCCGCCCTTTTGTGTAAATACATCACCTTGATATTACAATTCATTAATTATGCAAATATTCTTATTAATGTCAGTAATCTATCTTACAAAACAGTGTAATAGTAACGTATCTATTTTTTAATAATAATAATAATAATAATCTTTATTTCCGCAAATACAAACAAGCAAAAAAAATACACAGGAAAAAAATTATACATGATAAAAAATAATAATAATTATAAAACAATCAATTATTAGGAGAGAAACCAAGAAGTTACAAAGAAAAAAATACTTAGATCAACTTAACTATCATGTAGAAGAAATAAAATTTTACAAAAAAAAAATAGACTATTTATTTTTTATTTATCTTTCATGAATTTAGGTGATGTCATTCATTGTAAGGTGATAGTCAGAAGTCATATGAATTGTACTTTTACTCGAATAAAGCTATCTGAATCTGAATCTGAATATCTCTCTCTGAGGAGGCATCTGTTGGAGAAAATGGCTGCATCTGTTCGACCTTGAGGCGACTGCTTGATCAATAATAATACTATTGTCTTAATTAATCTATTTATTATCTCAATTATTATTTTATTATTTTCAATTTACAAAGTATTTTTATAATTCAGTCATCTATTTCATTATTTGCTCTAATATTAGGAATATAAATATGTATATATATATTTTTTCCATTCAAGTTTATCTCGTTTGAATTGATTCATCTTAGATGAACTGTTTTAATCAATTTCATTGATACCTATTGATTTGTGAAAAGGTAGGACATGTTGGGCAGGTTAAGTGTAAGAATGGCCTCAATGGCGGCCAAGACTTCGCCTTTTTGTGTAATTCATGTCTCAGATCCAAGCTCAATTTTTTTTTTTTTTCAATCACATCATTTATTTCTGCTGTACTGTACCTTAAAATATATATTTGTTGCATCTATAATCTTTTCTATTCAAACTATTCAGCCAGTATGTTAACTTTTCTAAAATCACTGTACATCACTTCAACTAGGGGATCTGAGAGTTACTAATCTTAATAATACTGTTATCATTAATATACATTGTAAATTTGCACAAATAAAGTCATCTGAATCTGAATCTGTGACAACTGTTCTGACACCGAGCGACCAATATATTGTACGTGTTTGTGAGTATTGGATAAAAAAAACTAAATTTAATGAATTGTTTTGCAGGACTGAAAAGGAGAGGGCCGACCTGAAGGCGGTGTTAGAAGAGCTGAGATGCGAGCGATCGACTATAGAGGGCACCGTTGTACAATTGGAAAGCTATTACGAGCAGCCAAGTCAGGCGCTGTTGTCCTGCTCCCCGGCCAGAGCTCGCAAACTCGACTTGGAAACAGCCGTACTAATGCAGGTCGGTAGTAAAAAATACTCTGTTCTCTGCTGTAAAATCACTTTCCGTTGGTTCGGAGCTCACGTAAAACTGTAGGTCCTACTCATCAATCATCAATTAGGGAAGTGATAGCCGTGAGCCGTAGCAGGTATCTGTTCAATCAGATTGAATCAATTAGATTTTATTATTTACTTCATTCATGTAGATTACAAAATGCACATTAAAGATTATAATGCAGATTCTAGATTGTTAATAGTAGTTTATGCAACGATTTTATTTTGACCCTTATTAAAGCACGAGTTAGATGTAAGTTATAACACGAGCGAATGCGAGTGTTATAAATATCTCACGAGTGCTTTAATGGCCAAATAAAATCGTTGCATACACTATTTTATCTACGACCACTAGTATACATTAATTAAAACAATTTCATTTTACCTGTGACTGTCAGAGATACCTATAACCTCTCATCTCAAATACGAAAAGTTATAGTAGATTGTTAGGTTAGCAGCTTAGTTAGCAATTTGATCAAATCAGCTGATAGTTTCACAATATTGAATTACGATATTGATTCCATCAAAAATGCTTCTGATTGGTCCAGAACCCGTGTTATAATGTAGAACCTGTACTATAATGAGCTCTTTATACAACGAGTTTCAAAAAGCATTTCGAAAAGACAGCTGTTTTGGCATCAATTGTGAAACTGTAATGTATACATTATGACATGGTCGTAGATAAAAATATATAAAGTACTGTAATTGTTCTATGAATTTTACAAAGCTTAACTAGAGAATTATTCAATGAAATGAATATATGATGCAATTTGATAACGATAATATTATTGTGATGTATCTACATGAAACGGCGAAGTTTGAACATATAAATGGTCCATTCTTGGAAGAGGATATTCAAGGATATCCTTCTCACTTGGATATGAACACTTGACCGTAAAAGATTGACTCAGACAGAGATAAGCTGCGTTCTCCTGGGCACACTTTGTAAGGGTGACCGATTAGATTGGCCAGCAGACACTGTTCTCTGCTGTAAAATTAATTCCCGGTGGTTCGAAACCCACCTAAAACTGTAGGTCCAGCTCATCAGTCACCATCATCCAACTCATTACCCACGCACAGGTCTCAGAGCTGTGTGGGCTTCATCCTCATGAAAAAAATCATATAACTTATTACCCGCATACTTTTTGGGCTTTGAGTAGTATTAATATAGTTAGTGGGCTGTTGTGATACTGGACTTGTAATTCTTTTATAAAATCAGTAGCAGTTACTGTATTTACAAAACTGTCGTTTTTGTTAACATCTTCTCTTAGGATAACCTAAGCTATCCAATTTCCAATTGGAATAACCTAATGTTTCCAATTTCAAAATTGATAGTTTGCAAGCGAGTTCTTCAGCCCGGGGGTCTCCCAAGCTATATAAGATTTATTTACCTTAAAATAAACCTTAGGAATTCACTAGACATTAACCTACCAAAACCTAGATTAGAGCATTCCAGGCGCCACTTCTTGTACATAGCGATGAAACTGTACAATTCAATTCCACTATAATCCAACCACAGACAAAAGAACCTTCAAAATATGAACTCTACTGCACAGAGAGAGAGAGCACGTTATGCAGTTTATCTCACTTGCTCACTAGAGTAGTGGAGGGGGTCAGTCAACGCTTGGCTGTCCTGCAGTGAACATCGGTAATAATAATGTATGAATTGAAAAGAACGCTCCGGTATGATGTCATCGGTCGAGCAAGTGAGTGAGAGGGGAATAAAGCTGTCGCTCACTCGCACAAGAGTGGGAGCTGTGGGGGAGTGGTAACTACAGTGATACAATGCGCGAAGGTTCTTTTGTCTGTGGCCCTATTATAGCAGCAAGAGAAATAACATCATGTCAGTCATTTAGGAAAATATTTAAAAAAGTGATCTTACAAATAGATAACGCAAATGACGTTTTTTCTAAATTAATTTATAAGTATAAGGTACCCTATAAATAGATAAAAAGAGTGACTTCATTCCTAAATCATTGTAAAAGTTAGAATTACTTTCAATTTGTAAAAGACTGGTTAACAGCACTTAAGTATTTCGTTAAAAACGATAGCCAAAATTTAATAAATATAACTAATGAGGAAAAAAGCAGCCACCACTCCGTAGAGATATTCTAGTTTTTTTTGTATGAAAGAGTACGAGTGGACGTGTGTATGTGTGTGTATGAGGTTTCAGTAAGCTATTATGATTTATTATGTATTGAAGTGTTCCCACACAGGTTTTCCTATAGGGAAACACATATTTGAAGATAAGTTGATTTTATTTTATTTTGTAATTGATTGATTGATTTATTACAGGAGGTGATGTCAATGAGAGAAGAAAAGGCTGAGCTGAATGCAAGCATCTACCAGTTGGAAAAGGAGAAAGAAGCGTTGGAACTGAAATTGGCGGCTGTCTTTGAGAGTCATCAACATGCTCAGTCAGGTCAGGCTACTGTGCAACATCTGCGGACGCTCAAGGAAGCTTCCTCCTTCGAGGTGACTGCCATATTAATTTTCTTTGTAGTGGGGAAGGTGATATTGTGGAAGATATCCATAATGAATAATAATACGAAGTTGTCACAACCACATTTATTAAAAAAAGAGAGATACAAGTTTCGGTTGTTACACCATTATCAATCCCAATCAAACTTAAACTCTTTAGTTAGTTAAGTGTTAATAACGGCATTTTCGTGTCTTTCTCGGTTGCCTTTGACCGCATTTCATTGAGCTACAATTTTCTAAGATAAAATAATCCAATTCTGGCCTAATTTATTTGTGTATTGTTCTACTGTTTTACTTTCTAGATGTACACGGTTTTTAGTTCTTGATTTGATTCTTATTTTTGCTTGTTGCTCCTCCCACCAGAGGGCGTGACTTGTTATGGCCTTCAGCCAATCACAAACCGTCAATGAAGGTCAGCCTATCCTTTAGCCAATAATATCATTCCGTGTTTAGTATGTACTCTGTACTTTAGTTTTAGTTTGTTTGAGATTGATAATGGAGCAACATCCGAAACTATTATCTCACTTCTTTCAATAAATGTGATTGTGACAACTTCGTCTTATTATTCATTGTCATATTAATCTACTTAAATGTTAACTTGTCTGTAAAAGAATGAGGTATTCACCCCCAGTTGCACAAACGTCCGATCATTATAATGGTTCAGCATTTGTAACACTTTTATACCAGGCAGTAATCCATCACATCATTTAGTATAAAAGTGAATCACTTTTCGGAATAAAAGTGTTTTGTTATTCGAGCAATGATAGCTAGATTACAATGCAACCAACAGAGTCAATTTAAAATTTCGAGATCAGCTGAGGATAATATGGTATATAAATTAGTTGAATATGTTATAAATTGAGAAATGTGAATAAATCATATTATTTAAAAGTTTGGAGAGTGTATTGGCTTTTACAATTATAAAATGCATGCATTAGTGACTAGTAGTGGCCGCTTAGCGCAGTTGTTTGGGGCGTCGCAACTTCAGATTGCTGTCGTTTAAGCGGTCGTGGGTTCGAATCCCGCTCCTCCGTCTGGTTTCTATGTGTAATCATTCACCCAAGTTTCGGACTTATGTGAGCATCATCAGCAAAAAAAATTAATATGTTTTAGGTTATGTTGAGTTATGACAAGATGGCGCATGTGCATGATATGGTACCACTTTTATATATTTTATACTAGATGTGTGTTCTCCACTATTCAAGATATTTATAGATTATACAAATGCTAGCATGTATTTTTGATATGATCTTGTGCTTTCTCACATAGTAGCTTGGTATAAAATTCCACAAATGATGGGCCATCATCATGATAGGACGTTTGTGCAACCTGGGGTTAGAGCCATATTTATAAGCATAACTTGAAGCATTCTTTTCTAAGTGTGACATGTAAAGAATGCTCTATTACATTGAAAATGTTCACAAACTAAATTAGACTCAGAATGCAATTGCATACACTAGTAAACATAAATTAACATAGATGATAGATGAAGATACTGCACCATATTTAAATTCACAGCTACTGTTACATATTTATTACAGCACCAATATCCTTTATATTAATATTTTTTCAAACCATTTTGAAATACCACATACATTATATAATTTTTTAAACACCTTGTATGATTTCCAATTCACGAATATGCACAGCGTCAGTTCTTACAATAAATTCTTTTTTTTCGTATGTTCGAATCCCCGTTTCTACTCGAACTAAGTTTGCCACAATGTTACAAACAAGCTAATTTAAAAACCCACCATTTCCACTCTGCAACATTTCCAATGCAACTTCTTCAAATGTTTCAATTTCATCAATTTATGCAGCTTTAAATTAATAATTGTTTATAGAAAGTTTGATGGTACAAAACCAACAGAACTAACTTAGTAGGTCTTGAAAGCATTTAAAAATTCAAATTTCTCAAGTTCATGTTTTTAACTTTTGTTAAAGATGCAGATAAAAGATGCAGTGCTTTAGATAAATTCAACTTCCCAGACAGTCCGCCATGGCTTATCTAGAATGTGTCAACAATGTGCTGACATTGCGCACGCGTGCAAAACGTTTCAGGCAAAGTTGCACCAAGAATCAGGTTTCAACAAATTTTGCTGAAAACGTGTTGCAAAACTGCTGAGCGTTTCCACTCGCAGCAGAATTGTTTGCAGCATGTTGGCAACACGTTTGCAGCAAAATTTGTTAGAATGGAAAGTGGCTTGACTGTAATAATAAATAAAGTAAGTAGTTTTGACGTCTTTTCTAACCATTATTGTGTTGTCTCTCTTTTTGCAGAAGAAATTTGGAGACAGAGATAGCAGATCTCGTGACTCACATGCTCGAAGTCGTTCAAAGCATTCTGGTGACACATCAGCTGATCGAGTCAGCCATAATGCAGATTTACGACACAGGAACCATACCGAAACTGAGCTACAAGCTTCCACTAGGTATTTTAAACTCGTTTGCTATCAACTATTAGTTCTGTGAATAGTAGACCACACGCCCAAGAATAAGGGGGCGCGCACAGAGGAGCATACTCCTCTGTACTCCTGCATACTCCTTGTACTCAATGCTAATCAACATTGCAAAATTAAGCACAGTTCAATTTGGGTAGTCTATTTCATGTCTGTTTTCTGAAAAGTCACTCTCTATCATATCACTAAAGCCGCGTCTCCACCAACCGAATAGTGTTCGCTGGAATTATCTGATGTCATCGAACATTGTTTGGTGTTGGTTTGGTGTGGACGCCTTCTCGAACATTATGATCGGTGTGCTGTTGTTCGTCACTGTTCGCTCATAGACCGAACATTTCAATTGAACTCACGAACATGTTCGGTGTCCCATATGTTTGATGTTTGTCCATTTTTTGTATTCGCCAACAATGTTCGGCAGACATGTTTGGTTGGTGGAGACGCGGCTTTAGGCTGCGTTTTTATTTTCCAGGCAGCTGATTGCTTAAATAAGATCAATTTTCACATGTCTGATAAATGAATTTATAGAACAGTATTCATTAAATTTGTATTATCATTATCATTTACTTAGTGATCACTTGCTTTTATACAGGACTGAAATATTGGATAAGATTTCTTTCTCTCAAACAAATATGTTATTCTTATGAATGTTAATTTAATTCATTTGAAGGCCCAACCAGATGAATAAGGGGGCACGAGGGCTATCTTTAAATCTGTTTCCAATTGCATATGATGGAGAAGCTGATCTTAATAATCATGTTTTTCCTATAGAAGGTGGCCTTTGGTGCCTCTCTTTTTCTTTTTTTTTTAAATATTCTTCAAATTTAAGCAGATTTTCGTACAAATTTAAGAAATTCGGTACAAAAACGGTCGACTTGAAACAGTTTTTTAAAACTTCGTTTTCAAGAGATTTATCATTTTTTACAAAGTAGAATCTTTGATTTTTTCAACCGATCTTTTTGAAATTCGGTATGTATGTTATAGAAGGAAAAGCCCTATTCTAGTAATAAAACTCCATTTGGTCCAACTTAAAATTTCAAAATTGCTTACATTGTAAATATTTAAACACAAAAATTGCAAAAAAAAACTACTAAGAATACTTTTTTATAAGAATATTTTTATTATAAGAATACGAGTACTTTGATAGATTTTAAAGTATTTGATCTTAAGTGACGCTTTTCTTTTTTCAGTCATATTTGACATGAGAATAGTTTGGTTTCAATACCGTTGGTATTGTTACCTGAAACTTTTACACAACACAACTTTTTACACAAAACTTAAATATGAAACTTAAATTTATACTCTCACACATCAAGAATCAAGTGTCAAGTATGCCAGACCAGAGAACAGCAGCCCATTGTTTCGTAACAATATTTATACATTTTCAATGAAAGCACAGTAAATACTTGAATATTTACAAGTCATTTGTAAAAAAATGTGTAAAGTAATTCAGATTTTTAAAATTTCTAATCTGTCTAGTGCCTGCGTCTCGCCCTCCCAAGGGGGGTATGCCCCCCCCCCTTAAAGGGAACCCTTGCTCTATTTATTTATTCATTTAATCTTCTAAAATAGAATTAAATGTTAAGATGCATCTGCCTATTAGCCCAAAACTACTTTCTTCGCAAAAGTTTAGGGAATCAAAATCTTAGGTTTAGTTCAAGTCTCACTAGAAAATTTCTCTCTGAAGCTTTTCCACTAATTCTTCTTCAGTAGAAGAATATGGGCCGTATTTATGAACGTTCCTTCTGTTTCTCTTGTCTCGAGGGACTCTTGAAATGCCTCTTAACGACTCTTGAAATGCCTTTTAATGACTCTTGAAATGCCTCTTAACGACTCTTGAAATGCCTTTTAATGACTCTTGAAATGCCTTTTAACGACTCGTGAAATGCATCTTCACGACAGAGCAAGTTCACAAAGTTACAAGCTAGCGATTAGCTGTAACACTAAAGGCAACTCAGCTCCCCCAACAAAGGTCTGACTCCTGATTATAATTTAACACCAATTAATTTTACATTACTTTAATTAAATTAGATTAGGTTAAATTTCTTAGATTAAATTACATTAATATGAGAATTTACTGCACATAAATACGGCTGGCTCACCTAGTTTGGCTTGTAGTGCTCCTACTCGCTGACTTGTCAGCTAGTAAACTCACCTTCACTTCAATTTAATTTCATATTTATGAACCTCACTTGGAGACTTTCTTAACTTGAAAGTCAAGGTTTTTCTTGAAATTGGTACCTAAAATCCGCTCTTAGCCAAGGTAAATAAAGGAATACTTTGAAGCGATTCTTTAGAATATTTTCTATCACAAGTTGGTTTTGAAGGGACTGACAGTTCATTAAACTGACAAATGAATAGAATATAATTTATCAATTTCGAATTCCTCAATTTCGAAGTGCTATTAATCGGTTCGGATCCCACCTAAAACTGTAGGACCATCTAATCAATCACCATCATCCAATTATTACCCACGCACAGCTAAGCCGAAACATGACTGAAAATATAAATTATTATTCCTGGATTTCTTGTTCCATGACGAACTGCGTTGTTAATATTAACTTTTCATGTGAAATTTAACGACATGCAGTCAAATTTGACTGCATGTCGTTAAATTTCACATGAAAAGTTAATAAATTATTAATTTCGAATTTCTCAAAGTGCTATCAATTATACTGAAGACTTCTGCAATGGCGGATATTGGCAACAGCATTGAATAGCTGATGGAAATCGATGAGCGCTGCTACATAAAAATAGCAGTCACCGCCGGGAATCAAACTGATATACAGGTTGGTTTTTGATAAATAGTCAGTTCCCTCAAACCAACTTGTGATAAACGAGCCGATGTAGCCAAGTCTAAGATGAGCACTGCTACACAGAAGTGGTTGAGGCGCCCGACCGGCAATTGGGAGGTCCGCGGTTCGATTCCCGGCGGTGACTGATATTTTTGTGTATTAGTGTTCATTGATTCCCATAAGGATAAGCTATTCAATGCTGTTGTCAATATCCGCCATTGCGGAAGTTTGCAGTATAATAGATAGCACTTTGAAGAATTCGAAATTAATAATTATTTTCAGTCATGTTTCGGCTTAGCTGTGCGTGGGTAATGAATTGGATGATGGTGTTTGATTAGATGGTCCTACAGTTTTAGGTGAGATCCGAACCACTGGGAAGTGATTTTACAGAAGAGATGAGAGTCTTTTTTATGGGCAACCCAATCGGTCACCCTCAAAAAAAAAAAATTATTTTGGTTTGTTGGTGTCTGAAAGCTTGTTTTGAGGTTAGGTTTGACATTGATAATGACTCGCTGGCAAGTCAGCTTGTGAATTTGTTCAATGCAATAGAGACATTTCAAGAGTTATTTGAGTCAAGAGATACTGAAAGAACGTTCATAAATACGGCCTTATGTATTTGAGTGTTGATATTCTAGAATTAAACGACTCTGTTCATTTTTCTGTCCTAGTATGCCATCACATAACCTGGAGAGGAGCAAGCCTAAGCCGGAACCCAAGCCTCAAAGGCTGGAAGCTCATGTGCTGGATAGGGTTGGTCGACATTCCCAGGTAAAAACACAATATTTTTACAATTTAAAAGTTTATTTTCAACTGTTAACTTTCTTACGTTTATTGAGGCATCTAGATGACGTGGATAGTTGATTGAGGATGTAATGGATGCTAGTAATCACCTTTCTTTTTATTTGAAATCTCTATAAACGCAATTATTATGAGTGTACTTATCATCATTATGCACAAAACATTTTTGATCTTTAATTTTGTTTTAGAGCCTGTTTTTCATATTAACCTACAACCATAAAATTCTTGATTTTTAATTACAGAAAAATCCAAAAACATTTCAATTTATTTAACATAAAATACTTTTAGCACCCTGCACTAATCTTAAAAGACAAATTTTTTTTAAATACTTGAACTAAATTTTTATTGTTTAATTATTTTAGGGATATAATATTTATTATATTTTTTAATTTAGGGAAGTGACAGCCGCGAGCCGTAGCAGGTATCTGTTCAATCAGATAGAGATAAGCTGCGTTCTCGTAGGTCCTGTTTGTAACAGTGACCGATTAGATTGGCCTGCAAAAAAGACAACGTTCTCTGCTGTAAAATCACTTCCCGGTAGTTCGGAACCCACCTAAAACTGTAGGTTCAACTCATCAATCACCATCATCCAACTCATTACCCACACACAGGTTTCAGACCTATGTGGGCTTCATCCTCAGAAAAAAACATTGATTTTCATCAATAAATTGACAAAAAATCAATCTTAAAAATGAAATGAAATTGTTTATTGGCAGAAATAAAACTTTTACAAACAATCTTAGAAAATACAAAATGAGCAATATAATAATTATAAATATGATAAGATAAAAAATAATATTACAAAATAAAATGAATTGCCAATTGAGTATTTGCATCTCGAGGTACTAGACCTAAGATTAAAAACTTGACACAGAAACCACTCCTTATATTTAACAGAGAATCGCTTTGTATTATCAACATCAGCCTCTCAATAACAATTATTATTGAAAACTTGTTTTTAAAAATCTTTCATATTTGAGAACGTTCCTCTATTTCAGTTGGATATTTATTTTCAGACGTTCGATGAAAGATTTCCCCAGATAAAACTTCACTGTACTTGTCAAAAAAGAACGTAATAGGATCGCCGTAAATCATCGCTGTCTACTTTGACAGCCTTTGCAAAGCTGATAGAAAAATTTCATTATCTTACCCAACCCTTTATCGTAATTTTAATCATCAACATAACCATGACTGCGCTTCAATGGCTTGATGTTATAAGCTTTTATCACTTACCCGGTGGTTCGGAACCCACCTAAAATAGTAGGTTTATCATGCTCCTCATAACATGGCTCGAAAAGCCCCCGTGAGTGGCCCCGCTAGCCTCCCCACCAATAAAAGCCATTATTATTATTATTATTATTATTGAGTGATATTTTTAAAATTCATATATATTATTTCAGGTGCAGACTTTCAAACAAAGACTTGCTCATATGTTGGACTCCAGTCGCAATTCGTCTAGTCACGGATCCAGCTAGTTTAGATTCTAGAAACCTGTATTGTCTTCATTAGGTCTAGACATGTAGATAAGTGTATTATGCAACTCTTTTCTTTTTCTTTGCTTTCTTGGTTATACTTGACCATTAGTTATACAACAAGACTATTGAATATCACTTCACATGTGTTCGGATCCCACCTAAAACTGTAGGTCCAACTCTCTACCCACGCACATGTCTCAGACCTATGTGGAGTTCATCCTCCTAAATAAATTGATTTTTGTAGAGTGAATACAAGCTACCAGTTGCAAACTACAAGCATTAATTGTTTCAGTTTCGTAACATAAATTGTCGTACTAACAAAGTTGAGTTTTACTGTAGTGTGTGCAAATCTTAGCTTGTAGTATTATGCTTATCGGGTACGTTGGTGTCAAGTTGCACATTAGCCGAGCATGCCTTTTTAAGCGGTCACGTTTTTGCACAAAATGTGACTACACTTGACTATTAGTTATACAGCAAGACTATTCTCTGCTGTAAGATCACTCGGTTGGTTCGTAACCCACCTAAAACTGCCAGTAACTCGCTCAAATTAGCAAAATAGAAAAGAAATGACGTCACTCTCTCTAGAATATTACCCTTAACTTGCAAATGTCAGCTGTTTTTTAACAATTTTTTGGCACAAAAATGAAGTATTTTGAATATCACTGATTTGACTCCATATCTTAATCAGCTGTCTTCAATGATATGGGTAAAGCTGGGCATTCACGTTCCGATTTGCAGTACTACTTGTGGTCCAACCTTCAAGGTTGGATGCGATATTGGAACGTGAATGGGCTTGTTGGATAGTTGGAAGCGTAGATGGACGACTAGAGGGACGACTGGAAGGTTCGACTTCCGACTGTCGACGGTGTTGGAGCGTGAGTGGGGGAGTCGGATCAAAGTCGTCCAACTTACCTCAGTCAGTGCTTGACCTTCGGGCAACTCGGTTACATTTTTCGGCTCTAGAGCGACGTTCACAGCTGACTAGGAATAAAGTTGGATTGCAATTAGGAGAGTGAGTAGAGTCGACTATCCAACTAGCAGTACTACTAGTCGTACTGCAAATCGGAACGTGAATGCCCAGCTTTATTGAACTGGAATATTTTTCTAGTTATCAACAAAACGGAAACACCATTAATAAAACAAGATTAATAACCTTGACATTTTCTGAAATCATAAACTATGATTGACAAAATGTAAACGAAAAATGGCAACAGCGTGCTCATATTTCCATACTAGTAGTTCCCTCTTGTTTTGCAACGGTATTTAAGTTAGATTTTTAAAATTAAACATGATGTGATGTATGGATTTCAACCACCAACGCCAATACAATTATTCCAACAAAAAGGGAATTAGGAGCTGCAATATTGATATGGAACAAATATGTTGCTTTAGCTTGTGACTTGAAGCTTTTTTGAGCATCATAATGACATATCATGTATCAGCTGTGCTATGAGTTTCCTGCATCTAAACGCATTTTAAAACAGTAATAGTGTTTATAAGTGAAATTTGATAATTAATTTTGAAAAATCTTAAAGGTAAATCAAAAGTAGGGCTTTGAGGTGCACTGAATTTAGTTTAGAAGAAGCTTTGTGCCAAATTTTGAGTTCCAAATCATTGTCGTTTTTATGAAATCCGTAAGACTGACATAATACACACACACACACCCTACTCTCTCTTGTTTTATATACCATATATATAATGAAATAGCTTCATGCGCGAATTGCATACAATATTCTTCCTAAAACTGCAGTTCTGGATTCCAAAACAATAAAAGCTTGTAGTTTGTAACATCACAGACCATGCGCGGATATGGTTAGCGTTTGCCATTGTTGAGGTTATGTGAATTTCATTGATCCCGTGATCCACCAATGAGAAGGCATCAAAATCAAAACAGAAGCGTAAAGAAAACAGCTGGCGAGCGTAATAGTATATTACGTTACAAGTGCAGGAAATGGTGTTTAACATACGAGTATGATAAGTTAACGCACGAGACGAAGTCGAGTGCGGTATTATCATATGAGTATGGTAAACATCTTCCTGGATGAGTTATGTACGATATTTTTCATCATACAAGTCTAAAATAGCAGATAAGTTCAAATAAGAAACTATAAATCATTGTTATACAAACATAACCTCAACACACCAACTCAAGGTGAAATGTGGCAATAATGGTTCTAGATCAGCTGATCTAGCTTTCGAGCAAATGGTTTTTCAGTGAAGTGGTAGCCACAACCACCCATAGAGTGCGGTAATAATCATTTGATGATTTTTACCTCACAGTGTATGGTAATAATCATCAAATTACATCAGCTGTTTTTGATTTCTGTAAACAGCTGTTTACCATATTGATTGCTTGACTGGTAAACTGTCCATAACCTACAAGTATGATGAAAAGTACTTTACCGCTTGTGGAGCAGTTAAGAGGTATTTTACAATTAGTTTTCAGTACATAAAGAACGACTTTACGAGCAGTTGTAGTAAAATATAATTTTTAATTTACCTTTTTTAAATAGATTTTGTTGAATATTTTTTATTTTCTATGTCTATTTTAGAGTTATTTATATTATTACACTTAGAGTGTATTAAATTGCTTTACACTGCATTCATGTTGTGCTAACCTAGATTGCTCTATTGTGCCAATTAGTAGTAAGATACTTTATTGTTCTAAGGTTACTGTACGGTTATAGCAATATTAAAAATAAAACATAGTTGTAATGAACTGCATGTAATTATATATATAATATACCCCCAGTTGCACAAACATCCTATCATTATGAAGGTACATTATTCGTTCCACTTTTATACCAAGCTACTATGCGAAAGCATATGATTCAACCTATATACATACTTGCATTTGTATAACCTACATCTTGAATGATTGAACACATACCTGGTATAAAATGTATAAACGTGGTCCCGTCATTCATGCACATGCACCATTGTGTTGTGTTATAACTCAACATAACCTAAAGCACCATCTTGTTATAACTCAACATAACCTAAACAAGCCTTGTATTAATGTCCAATACTAATGCATGTATTTTGTAATCCTAAAAGATAATTTACTGTCCAAACCATGTACATGATCTATTCACATTATTCAATTGATAACAACTTATTCAACTAATTTATATACTATATTTCTTGCTAAGCTGATCTAAAAATTTAACAGTTTTAACATGACTCTGTTGACTGCATTGTAATCTATACTCTGTTCATGGAAAGGAGAGACGATGTAAACAACAATGCATGTGCAAGAGTTTATCTTTGACCGATTCACAATTAACTACAGAAATACTACAATACAAATCACTGCAGTATAAAAGTGAACTGTAATACTGAACTCAGTGTGAACTGGTAAAAATTAATCGATCAGTCTACAGCTGGTATGAGTCATCACTTTTTCACTCCCACAAATGTTTGTTTTGGTTTGTCTCTCATTTCTGTGAACAGAGTTCTGTTATTCTGTTGATGATAGCTATCATTGCTTGAATAACAGAACGCTTTTATACCAAATAATGGCTCACTTTTATACTGAATGATGTGATGGATAGTAGCCTGGTATGCATAGGCTTTATTGGCCTTTACATTCAAATATCTTATTACATTCTAATTCAGGATAATTGAAAGTCTTTAATTCATTCACTAGCCCTTAGTAGTCTGGTAGTGGAACAGATAATGACCCATCGTTATGTTTGGACGTTTGTGCAACCAGGGGATAATATTATATATCACCATACATACCATATGTTCATCCTCCAGTTTATGAATAATCTCAGTATAATGGAATTACTCCAGAATTGAAATTGATCCATTTGTAAACTGGGTTTTCACATGCTAACAATATTCACATTAGTTTATAGATTCTTGCCTTCCAGAAATGCAATTCTGTTAGAATGATACATACCTGTGATACAGATAATTTTCTGCAATAAATGCAACACTTTTGTTGAACTCAATTTGTTATGTTGTCAATTATTATACCACAGTCATTACTGCTTGTGAAAATGAAGAGTTCAAATATCGACCGCTAGTGTGTGCAAAGTTGAGTAAGTGGACTCTGTTGATTGACTGGAGTCGACTGTTGATCTGTAGAGTCGACGGGAGTCTGATGATTTTAAAATATGAGTTACTCAGCTGGGGTCTTTGCACTATAACCCCGCATTTCTTAAAAATGTTCATTGAATAGTGGATTCCTAACCTAACCTAAGACCCGGTTAGGTTAGGAATCTACTGTTCAATGACAATTTTTAAGAGATGCAGGGTTATAGGGCAAAAGACGACCCATTGGTGGTGTGAATAAAGTTGAGTAACTCATGTTTTTGACTCAGCACTTGGGATTCTTAGTTTTGATTTGACTTGAGGCTCATGGCTATCTGTGAGTATGAATGTTTGACAATAACTTCCATATGCTTTAACCAATGAACTTCAAATTTTGAACACATATCCTTCCAAAGTTTATACAGATCGAGTTCGTTGGCCAATACAATTGACCCACTCTGTTTTTTTTTTTTTTGTACCAGAAGAAAAAAATCACTCTTTTCCTCTGGCCTTCATTACTCTTATCTATATAATATTACTATAATAGGAAATAAAAGTTTTCATCATATGGAATAATCATAGATTATAGATAATCATTATAGCAGCAGTCTTTTCATGTGGTAAATATATCTTTGCAACGATGGGCGCTATTTTTAATGTAATTAGTATATCTGTAGAAACCATATGAAGCTAAATCATAACAAGTTGACAATCGAGGATATTACTTTGAATAATTTGGTGCTTGTTATTTTTTATGAATCAGGATTACACATGGAAATCATATTTTCATACACATAGGCCTATTATGCAAATATCAAAGTTTTTCATATTAATAAAATTAGTAGAACTGGTGTTGATATTGTAAAATCTTTCCATACTTGAAACATAACAGACCAGTGGCGGATTAATGAATTTTTATGGGAGGGGGCGACATACCCCAAAAATACCCGTTGGTCGGGGGGGGGGGGGGGGGTATGGAATAAAATTTTTGGAAATTTAGTAGCCTTTAACCGCATTTTACACCATTCTAGCACTTAAAATGGAGAAGAAATATTTTTTTTTTTGTTTAAGAACAATCAAATTTCCCCTAGCTAGAGTAGTTTATTTCTGTATATTCATGTGGAATCAGGAATACAAATTTTTTCATACAATACAATATGTCTTGAACAAAAATTGCTTTGCTAGCTTAATTTTTATCAAAATTTACAGAGAAATGAACAGAGTCTAAGCAATTCATTCGTGATCGTGATGATTTTTAGACCTATATATATATTTAAATTAATCTCAACATTCTTTCATGTTTCATAATACCAGTACTACAATAAATATGTATTAGGTCGAAAACAAACAGAGATTTATATGCCCCTACCTATTCTATAAAAGATTAAACTTATTCAAACTAATTTCACTTGATATAAGATTTCCTTCATTCTCTGTCATTTGTTAATTTGTCATTGAATTAGAATCATGTCAACAGTTAAAGATAAAGTAAAGGTAATATAGAAAATAAGTATTACAACTTTTGTTAATTCCCGGCCGGCGGAGGCGGAGTGGTAAGACAAGTTGGAGGTATTCCGTCTGTGGCGGGACAATTAAAATTTAACCGTGTGCATGTCACAAGTGTTACTCTTTTTAATTTTTTAAAATGTGCAAGCCCTCGGGGGGGGGGGGCGGTCGCCCCCTCCCCCCCCTTTAATCCGCCCTTGTAACAGACGTTGTCAAATTTCACTAAACTTTAATAATTTGAGTCACAGGACCATGGTTTCGTGTTTTACCAACACATCTTCAGCTGTTGGTAAATAACAAAACCATGGTCCTGACTCAAATTATTAAAGTTTAGTGAAATTTGACAACCTCTGTTTTGTTTCAATTTTGCCATATTAGTTTTGAAGAGGGCAAAGTAGGCTAGATTGGCTGTGATTTTTTACCTTAAGTAATATTATTATTATTATTTTAATGATACTAGACATGATACTATCTTGTGAATGCTTTCTAAATTAGTGTCCTTAAAACGGCCGTTTCTTGTTACTTTCTACTGGATAAGCTAGAAAATAAGTTGCCCTTGACAAAATCAGTCATTTGCAAGCGATTTCTCCAGGCCGGAGGGCTCACTAGTTCTATATTATGTGAATAAAACGTCGACTCAGCAGATCAACTGTCGACTCCAGTCACTCAACATGAGATCCTCAGCTGACTCAACTTTATTCATCAATAGCTTTGATTGTCTTCACATAAGCAAAACAGACCGGGTCAATGTGCGCGTTCTGGTAGCCTTTACCGGTAAATTAAACTAGACGTCTGACTGTAGTTCATTCACCAATCAGACGCTTAGTTTCATGCACCGGTACAGGCTCCCATAAAGCGCACATTACCCAGCGACTTGTGTATAGGTGATATAAAATATGCCAGGTTTAATGGAATACTATATAGGATACAACTTTCCTTTTGCTTATGACTTATTGGCTTGTTTCATATATAACCGGTGTCATATATGATTTTTTTAAAAACGGGTTGGTGTGAAGCGCTCTACATTTTTTTTTTTTTTTTTTTTTTTTTTGTAGATTACGTCTTGGAGACTCCAGTTAAGGAGTATAAGACAAGTCAGATCAACAATATTATACACTAGATACCATAATTACTTCAATTAGTTGAGGTGAGGCTCTTAATTTTGATGTGAAAGGAACTCTTGTACACTATAAAAAGCTTTATCAACTAAATATTTCTTCAATTGTTTTTTAAATATTTCTATATTTTCAAGACTCTTCAAAAACTGCGGTAGCTTGTTGTAGAATTTCCTACCAATATAACTAGGTTTTTGTTTGAATAGGCTACTATTGTGACTCACCAAGTGATAATCTCCTCGGCTTCTTGTATTATAATCATGTACATCAAGATTTTGGTTAATATCATTCGTTTTTACATATAAAGTAGCTTCATACACATATAAGCAGGGTACAGTTAGGAGACCAAGTCTCTTGAACAACGGCCTACATGAATCTAATCTATTTACTCTTTCTATACACCTAACCGCTTTCTTTTGGATCTTAAACACCCTATCAAGATTTTGTTTTGATGAATTACCCCATACTAAGATAGCATACCTAATATGTGACAGTAAGAGCCCATGGTAAGCTGTAAAAAGTAACTTTTTGTCATTCAATCTAGCGAGCTGTCGCAGGACAAATACCCCAGATGAAATTTTACTACATATTTTCTCAATGTATGGAGTCCAGGTCAATCGTCTATCCAACATAACTCCTAGAAATGCAATTTTTTCTTCCTGGTCTAATTGATTATCGTTTACAAACACGTTTATAGCCCTATCTTCATTTAAATTATGTTTGTTTTTGAATTGAAGGTATTGGCATTTTTTACTATTTATAGTTAATTTCAACTGGTTTAAAAATTGGACAATGGACTGCACACCTATATGGGCACTTATTTCTAAATGATCTAGAATGGAATTGCAGAAAATGAGTGATGTATCATCAGCAAATAAGAGGGCTCTACCACTAATTAATTCTTTAGGTAAACGGTTGACATATAACAAAAAAAGCAATGGACCTAGTATTGACCCCTGAGGCACTCCAGCTTGCACCTCTAATTTATTAGATTTATTCTTTACTATACTATTACCAACTACTGTAGTTAGTTCTACACATTGTTTTCTCCCAATAAGATATGATTCAAACCATTTCAGTTCAACCCCATTTACACCTACATTTTGCAGTATTTCCAATAAAGTTCTATGATTAACACAATCAAATGCCTTTGACAGATCTAAGAAGATTGCAGTAGCTTTATCACCTGAATCTAATATATCTATTAGTTTTTCAACTAGAGAAACTATGGCTGTTTTTGTTGATCTCTCTTTCTGGAAGCCATGCTGTTCATCACAGATAAAGTTAGCTTCTTGAAGGTGCAGAAGTAACCTATTTAGAACTACTCTTTCAAAAATTTTACTTATTACATTTAAAATACTAATGGGCCTATAGTTTTCTACCTTTTCTCTATCACCACTTTTGAAGATTGGCAAGATCTTCCCCTCTTTTAAATTATCTGGAAAAACACCTTGTTCTAATGAATGATTGATCAGATGAATCAAAGGGTCTAACAATTGATCTTTACATTCTTTCAGAATTTTACTGGATACCCCATCCATTCCTACAGTTTTTTTATTATTTAAACTATCAATGATATTTGACAACTCGTCTTGGCATACTGGGTGGAATTTTAATTCGTTCTGAATCCCCTCAGTATTCCTCATGTTTGCATCACTAATACCTGTATTAAGAGATTTTTGAAGATCCTTAGCAACCAGTTGATAATATCTGTTAAAGAAGTTACAAATGTCTACACTATCATCAATGTATTTGTTATTTTCGTTAATTATTCTGGGGACACTAGTATAAGCATCTACATGAGCTACTTGCCTATTTTTGTTTATTACATCCCACACTGCTGTGTTAAAGTACACACTATTATTCAAAATTTCAGCTGTTTTCTTACATTTCGCTCTTTTCACTTTTTTCATATAGTTTTTCTTTAGAGCTTTGTAATTATCTTCACTTAACATATTTCTAGATAGTTTGAATTCATCATATGCATCTTTAACCCTATTTCTTTCTGCAAGGATATCATCAGTTATCCACTCTTCAATCTTGTCTAATTTGTTCTTTACAGGGACTTTTTTAACTGGACAACTCATAGTAATATGAAACCTTAAAATATTAATGAAACTATCATATTTGTCATTTAAACTATTGCTATTGTAAACCCTACTCCAGTTTTCTTGTAGCAGATTCTGCTTCAAACAATCGATATTCCCCTGTTCACATTGTTGAATTTCTTTCATTACTCTACTCTTTTTAATTGATTTATGACCTTGCAACCCCACCTCTAAGATTTGATAGTCATGATCAGATAGTTCCGAGCCGCCTAATCTTGTTTTAGAGTAATCTATATTAGTAAGGATGTTATCAATTATAGTTTGTGATGTTCTTGTGACTCTGGTATATTCATGAACTTTTATTTCCAAGTTATTCATGCATATAATATCCTTTAAATCTTCTGTCATTTTATTCTGTGTTGCAAAGTCTGTATTGAAATCTCCCGCTACAATAACGTTTGTAAAACGAGTAGTAGTAATCTCTAAAAGCCTATTGAATAGTTCACAAAAATTGTTCCATTCCCCATTTGGTGACCTGTAAATACCTAACACCGCTACTTCGAAATTATTGTCGATTTTTACTCTCAAACCAGTAACTTCTAAATCCATTTCCACAGCAAATTTCTCTGCATATTCTAAATTAAATGTTTGCATATTCTTAGCATTTTTAGTGAAGATAGCTACTCCCCCACTTCGATGAGATGTCCTGCAATACGACGTTTTCAATTAATAGTTTGGAATATTAAGTTGTGACAATTCATCTTCTTTTAAACCATGCTCTGTGAAAATAGCTATATCAGGAGCCTCTTCTTTAAAAAATACTTCGATTCTATCTATTTTGTTACGAATGTATTGAATATTCTGATGGAACACAGTGAGTACCGGTACTCCCCTATCATCCCTTATTACTTTATCGTTGCTTTTGCATATTGAAGTAGATTTACTTAATCTCTTAGAATCTTGAGAGCCTATCAGATTGCTACAAGAGTTCCTTCCACTAATGCTATCCTGATTTTTTGATCGATTAACGTCTTTTAATACAATTGAAGATATGAATTTATCATCTGAAACTAGTTTCCCTTCCCGGTTTTGAGCCACTTTACTAAAAAAGGTTCGTTAGATGATTGTTTAGGAGAATTATTGACAGTAGATTGCAAACGACTTTCAATCAGCTCTGCCAGCCTATTACAAAATATTACTTTGCCAGATTGATTTAGATGTAGACCATGATTAGTGAAGTTTTGTTTTTTCAGCCTTTCATTTAGAAAACAAATCCCCAACTGCTTAGAATTCTTATTTTTTAGGCTGTTGATTGTATTATGAATTAATTTATTTGTTGACTTAATGGCTTCATTTAGCTCTGGCCTATCAAACCTATACGGAATTGTACTTATTATTACATTAGTTTTTTGGCTGAGTGGCACAATCTCTTTAATTTTTTCATTTATTTCAGGAAGATGTTTTAGATTAGGTTCATTTATATTGTTTGAGCCACCCAGTACTATTAGAAAATCGTTTTTACCAAAATCTTTAGTTTGTTCCTGTGCTGACTCTACGATAGCGTTTATAGGGGCACTTGGTTTGAAAAAGCTCTGAACTTCATACTTATTTTTTAATCTTTTATTTAGTAGGTCACTACAGTCTCGTCCATGACTGGATGTCAAGAGCAGTACTCTACCTTTCCTATCGTTATTTGCCCTTACTTTAGTTTTGGTTGCTGTTTGCAAAACCTGACTATACGTTTTTGTTTGACCATTTCTATTTATTTTTTCCCCATTTGATTTAGGTTCTACTTTTTTTGTATTGATCAGAGGTTCAGATCTTACATTAGCCAAGTTTATTTTTGATTTTAATATTTCGATTTCCTCTGACATAGACCTACATTGACTCGTGAGATTTAGTATTTCAGTTTTATGGTCTTCCTGCTGCAATTTTATAATAACTTCCAGAGATTTTATGTGATCCACTAACCCTATTCGTTCTTCCTCAGAATTTTTTAGTGATGTTTCTAATTTTGTTTTCAATTTGGTGTGATCACTCAATAGTTTAGCAACCTTTTCTTCTACATCTACAGTAGCTTTAAGAGCTGTTGGAGATTTTTTCGTTAATAATTGCTGAGATCGCGTAGCTACTTGAGTTTTAGTTGAACAATTAGATTTAGATGCCTTGTTTGGACTCATTTTCCTAGCTAAAAATTGTTTTCAATTGATTTTAGTTAAATGTTTAATGAAATATTACTTAATTTATTACAATTGTCAACTTGAGACTATTTAATTACAAGAAAATTTATCAATATCGGTACACCTAACCTCGAAAATGGAATTTGACTTTTTATTTAAATACTTTAACTTATATTAGACAAGTTAATGATGTAAATTATTAAGATATTATAAATACTAATAATAATAAACAAAAATACTACTTATCCGTTCGAATTAAAATTCTATGCTTCAAAATTCGCAGAGCCTGTTCAGACAACGTATGCACAGTGATGCAATGTGATGCACATGATACAATGTTCCTATGTCCGGGTAAACGACACCGGTTACGGGCTACCTGATTGCCGGTTATGTGTGAATCAAGCCATTGATGATGTAGTTTTTCAAAGTTCCCCCTTGCTGGGGGATTGGTATATGATGAGTGCAAATAATAAAGTTAGAGCTAAACTATGTTAACGATGATGCTCATTCTAACCAGACCACTCTAGGTCTCAGGCTGCTCTACAACATCTTGAATTCAGAGCAAGCGGAGGCATAGAGTGGTCTGGTAGAATTGGTTTTAGCGTTAGCTTAGTTTTGCTTAAAATACAATAATTTATTGTTATAGTTAGCGATATCCATGTACACAATCGGTGTTTTGCAAACATCTTCAAATATTGGAAATCGTTCATGCTGTGGTGAGGATGGTAGTCGTTGAATAATATTTAGGCTACTCCCACTTGGAAAATATAAGCAAAATCATTTTTTTGTAGATCACGTCTTGGAGACTCTGGTTAAGATAAGTTACATGCTGCAGAATAGTGGTATTTTCGCTCCTCCGATCTGTCATACACCATTCCACAGCATTTGTTTGATTTTGCGATGGTGATTGTCATCGAGTATTGAACTCTATGTGTATTAAACACTTTGCCAGCACCCTAGGTAATACCCAAGACGATAACATCCAATTTATGAATGCCTCATCTATGGTAATACTCTAAAATTTTCATTTCTCAATAAATAATTCATTTGATTTGAATTATTCCATCACTTTTTTATTTTAATTATAAAATTTTAGTCGTTTTGTGGACAATATACCTCACACCCAAAGGAATAAGGGTATAGGGAATAAGGGAACATACTCATAAAAAGAAAAAAGAACATAAAAGTGTTTCGTTTCGAGTGAACTTTTAAATTAATAGTGGTCAAGTGAGAAAATTCATTTTATTTTTCGAGTGAAGGTTTTCAGTATATCTTATTTTTTATTCTGTGTTAACCTCAATGTTTTGGACAATGTAACATATTCAAAATTTGTGAAGAGAGCAGTTTTGGACTTTAGTCTGTTGCACCTACACACTCGTTGTAAATTTGTCACAATAAATAAATACTCGATGTATTCAATGCTAGTCACCATCACAAATTAAACACAATCATCAGACCTAACCGTTGATTCAATTTGGGTAGTATATTTCATGTCACTCTGTAAAACAAAAAGTCACTTTATCACATCACCAATGCTGGTTTCTATTTGCCAGACAGCTGATTTCTCAAGTCAGATGATATAAATTCATAGAACAATATTAATTAATTAAATTTGTATAATTCATTATTATCATTTACAATCACTCTTGTTTTCATATTAAGGCTGTGCGCAGGGTTTTTGTTGATTTTTTTCGAATTTTATTGTATTTGGTGCTATTAGGGCTTTAAAGTGTTATCTATTGCTGTGAGAAGATTTTTTCATCAATTATTTTGTGAAGCATGGGGGTTTCAAAGTTGAAATTTGTCGGTTTTGAGGGGCAATCGATCTCACCTATCATTTTAAACTTTTAATAGATTTTCTGTAACTAAAAGACACCTCGAGGAATAAAATTACATATTTTTACTGTGAGCAGCCAATTAGTTTTTCAAAATCTGTAAAAAATTCAATTAAAAAAAAAACTATTCATTAGATGGAAATAAAAATATATAATTTTATTCCTCAAGGTGTCTTTTAGTTATGGAAAATTTATTAAAAGTTTAAAACCACTCATGTTTCCATGTTTCACAGAATTGAGGAAAATGTTTTTCCTCACAGTTGAAGATAAAATTTCCAAGTCCTAATAGTATTGAATACAAGAAACTTTGAAAAAGAATTATGACCGAAATCCCTGCGCACAGCCTTAATTGAATATTAAAAATGATTTGGTTCTCCCAAACAAGGATGTTATTCTTATAAAGATGTAATTCTTATGACTTAATTCACATGAAGGCTCAATCAGATGAATAAGAAGGCCCAAAGGCTATCTTGTAAATTGCATATGATGGAAAAGCTCATTTTAAAAATCATGTCTCCTACAGAAGAAGGCTTGAGTGCCTTTCCCTTTGAATATCCTTCAAATGCAAACAAATTAAGAAAATCCTTACCCCCTTTGCTCGGTCAATAATAGCTTGTGACCTTGATGCATCAAAGTACTTGTAGGGCCTCTAGTTATAACAGTAGAATCAATTTACAATAGAAAAAATACTTTATTTCATAAAAGTATAGAATAATTAACAATAATATCATAAATTTAATGATTTAACATATCCTTGTTTGTGCAGTGTTTCAATTAATTGAGATATTTTTTACAATATTAATATAAAGAAATAATATTCTTACTTGATCATCATCACTATAAATCAGATTTTTACATGATTCTTATCACTATGAATCATATTTTACCTGATTCTCATAATTATAAACCATATTTTACCTGTCATCACTATAAATCTTACATGAGATCTAGTATAACATTGACAGATACAATTGCTTTGAAATAAAATTCTGATAACTGATCATTAAGTTGACGTCTTTTTTCTTTTGAATTTCTTATATAGCATCGTGCTTCTCAAAACTGATTAGCTTTAATTTAGCGATGCTGTGAAGGGAATGCTGTATTTCCAATGAATATTTGATAACTATTTTCAATATAAATGCAGCTAGCTATTAAGCTTGTCATTGCAATGACAAGAGCATATTATGGAAGAGTATCATATAATATAGAAACTGAAAAATTCAATAATTAACACACTACCTGTTATTGAAAAAAAACAACACATCCATCTAATTTACTGATATAAACCACAACATCCATTTCCTTTTTTATATTTCAGACTATTTTATCACATATAAAAAAACTTCCATAACACAAAAGAGTATCAAAATGTGTTGAAAGTTTTTCGGCAATGTAACATATCCGTAAACAAAAACATTTTGTCAACCAAAACCCCAAAAACACATTCAAATTAGTGGTCTTCTTCTTCTTCTTCTTCTTCGATGGCGCTACAGCCCAAATCGAGCCCTGGCCTCCTCAATTCTGTGCCTCCATCCATCTCGATTCCGTGCTTCCGCCTTCCAATTCCTGACTCGAAGGATCTCTCTTGCATCTTTTGAAACTCCGTCTGCCCATCTGAGCCTTGGCTTTCCCACTGGTCTCTTTCCACCTGGCTGTCCCACATATATTTTTTTGGGAATCTTAGTGTCTGGCATCCGTTCTACATGGCCTGCCCACCTCAAGCGCTTTAGCTTAATGAATGTGGATAGGGGTGGTTCTTTATAGAGTTGTGCCAGCTCATTATTGTTTCTAATGCGCCACACCCCTCCTTCACATACAGGCCCATAGATCCTTCGCAGCATTTTCCGTTCCCAGCGGTCTAGAGTTCCTGCAGCTCTGGATGTTAATGTCCATACTTCACTTCCGTATGTTGCTACTGTACGGATTATGGTTTTATAGAGTCTGACCTTGATATTTCTGTGGACATTTCTAGACTTCAGAATCTGCAGCAGAGAAAAGAAGGTACGGTTTCCTAAATTGATTATTTTTTGTACTTCCTTCATTTCATCATTATCATCTGCTACATTGAATCCTAGATAGGTGAAATCTCTCAATGTTTCGAATCTGTATTCACCCACTAAGAAGTCTTGTTCATTTATATTCTGGTGTCGTCTGCTCTGTTGTAGAAACTTGGTCTTCTCTATGTTAACTTTTAAACCTACTTCTACAGCTGCCTCTTCCAGTTTTTCAAATAAATCTCTGACCGCTGCTACTGATCTTCCTGCCAGGTCAAGATCATCTGCATACCCTAAGATCTGCTGGGTTTTGTTCAACAGAGTGCCGCTAGTGTCAACCAGTGTCCCTCTTATCACTCTTTCTAGCGCCAAATTAAAGAGTACTGGTGTCAGGCCATCGCCCTGTTTCAACCCCTGCCTCACATCAAACCCACTTGTAAGCTCTCCATCTATCTTCACTTGACAGGTTGTCTCGTTCATGGTTGCTCTTACAAGTCTTACCAGCTTTATGGGTATACCCAGGTCAAGCATTATTGTGTATAGCCTCTCTCTGTCAATACTATCATAGGCCTGCTTGAAATCTATGAACAGGTGATAGACATCTATGTTGAACTCCCAAAACTTTTCAGCTATTTGTCGGCTTACAAACAGTTGATCAGTAGTTGATCTTCCTGATCTGAAACCAGCCTGATATTCTCCCAGCACTCTCTCAGCATATAATTCTATTTTTTCTTTTATAATAGAGGTAAAAACTTTATATGCGGTTGACAGGAGATATATCCCTCTATAATTTCTGGGCTCGAGTCTATCACCTTTCTTATGGATGGGGCATATGACACTCATTTTCCATTCATCCGGGAGGATTTCTGTTCTCCATACCGAGCTTATGAGATGGAGTAGACTCTGTATTAGTATATTTCCTCCATGTTTGATCAATTCCCCTGGAACTCCATCTATCCCTGGGGCTTTACCTCTCTTGATCTTCTTTATGGCCTTCTTAACATCATCAGCCGTAGGGGGTTCTATTTGGTCATCTTGAGCTTCCAGTCTAGGGTCTGACACTCTGTTGCGCTCTATAATGGGATTAAGCAGCTGGTTGAAAAAGGATTTCCATCGCTCCATTACTGCCTCTCTGTTTCCTATTATTGCTCCATTTATATCTCTACATAGGGTGGTTCTTGGCTTATATCCTTTCTTGAACATGTTTACTCCTTTGTAAGCCTCTCGAGGATCTTTATCAAATTAGTGGTCTACATATTTAATATTATAGGCTAAGTACGATACAATTAAATTAGTGTCAAGAGCATTTATGGAATAGTATCAAAATAATAGATGATAATGATAATATCATGATAACAGATAGTGAAAAAAACTACATAGAACGTTTTATAAACATGACAGCCTATTTGTTAAAGTTATTAATGCCAATTAAAAACATTTGATTTGTGTTACATGCCTATATATAATGGATATAATATTATAACTGTTTCAAAAATGAAAAGATTCAAGAGCATATATGAAAAAGTTAAAAATAATAGTGAAATATCATCAGAAATATTGTCAGAAACTGAACGTATCCATCTTTTAGTTTATTAATGTCAACCAAAAACATTCAATTTGTGTTCCATCAAATTCATATTCGCAAAAAGATGCAATGTTTCATGTAATTGAATAATAGTTTCACGTTTCATCAACTAGTTTTCACTGGATAGGAGTAGCCTAGTATTGATGCATAGTATTAATAGTGCATTAATCTTTTTTAATTAGTATATCTTTGGAGATATTTGTCATGCAATAGAAGATGGAGAATCAAAACTAAGCTACCATGCAATTGAAAATGATAAAAATACGGTAACAAGATTCAACAGACCTTTTTCATTAATCATAGAGTTAGTTCTACAACATCAAATTGAACTAAAATTGATACTTGATCATTGGTACCTCTCAAAAAGATATCTCTTTTCAGTTCCGTTTTGGGAATTGTGGCAATAATCACCTCTTGCTGTAGTTCTCTATGCACTTTGATCATGATGTTGCTTTCATCTTTGAAGATTATGTTATGATGGGAGTTTTCAGCTAATACTGTCAATTTTGTACTAATCTTTAACATTTTATCAACAGAATCAGGAAATACGACACCTTTCCATTTGAAACCAACTAGTTGTTTAAATGTTATAACGGAAAAATTGAAAACACTATTGATTTCAGGTTTTAAAGTGTACATCTTTTTAGCACAAGATCCACAAGGATTGTCAATTGAAAATACTAATGAAATTCTGTATCTATAAGGCAATTCTTCAAAATCAATCAAAGTAGACAATAATGAGCGAGGTTTCTGTTCCAGAGAGAGATTCTCTGGCATTGGTATTGAGTTGAGATCCATTATTTTTAGCCCAATAGCAAGCTTTTCTTCCTGAGTCAGCAAAACCGATTTAGCAGGTAGAGATGTAAACTCTGTGGGCTTCATAGTTAGGAATCGTATGTGCTTCTTCAGATTGTTCAAACTTGAAACCATATTTTCCAAACAGATTTCTTCGTGTTCAGCTGCAAAAAGAGCCCATCGCTCAAAATGTTCAAAAACCTCTAGTTCAGAGTTCAATGACAAAGTCTCAGATTTTAGAATGAACTCAATAGTATCAATGTTGACTTTCACAAAATATTCACTTTTAACCACTTCATGAGTTTCTTCTTGTATCATTATCTCGCACATTTTGTCAAATTCTGTAACATTTTCAGTTTTGCAAGATTCGTAGAATTCCAACACTTCTGAAGGTTTAATATTTGTTTCTATATACTTGATGCATTCCTTTCTAAGTTGAGGAATGAGGTATTTACGAGCCGCCAAGAATACGAAGAGTGCATGCATTGCAGACTTGAAATCTATCTCACCCGAGTAAATGAATTGCTTCATGCCCTGAAATCCTTCTGGGTCCAAATCTACGATTTTTATAGGTTTGTTTTCTTTGAGATCGCCATAAAACATTGCTTGCAAAACATCACTTGCTGCTGAAAATATTGATTTATGTCCTTTAATTGAAACATTTTTGGGTCCAACTAGAAACTCGCAATCGCTATTGATATTGCTTTCTGATAAACGACAAAAACGTTTTTCAAAATATGTTTTCTCACATAAATTTGAATCTTCTGAAGTGCCACTGGGATTCATTTTCGACATGTCTTTCTGTTCAACTGACTTCAAAAACAGTTAATAAGTGACTTCAAACCCACTGAATAAATACTGGAAATTATTTAACTTGTACCACGCAGTAGTATTGACTGAATGAAGAAGGATGTTGACTTCATTAAATAATTTTCAGGCTTTGATGAAACTGTAGAAATAAAAAATGAAATTATTACAGTTGAGGTTGAATGATTTTAAATGAAGAGGTCATTGGAAATAGAAAATTAAAAACACATCCCTGCTTACACAAACGTCCTATCATAATGATGGTTCATTATCTGTTCCACTTTTATACCAGTAGGCTACTATCCATCAAATCTTTCAGTACAAAAGTGTGCCATTATTTGATATAAAAGTGATCTGTTATTTGAGTAATGATAACTAGATTACAATGCAGCCAACAAATTCAACTAAACATTTTAAATTCCGAGATCAGCTGAGTATGAAATCTATATATATAAAAATGAATGTCTGTCTGTATGTATGTATGCATGTATGTTCCCTATAGACTTCAAAACTACTTGACAGAGCGGCATGAAACTTTGGGAATATGTTGTGTGAATATTGGGGATGGTTTCTGACCATAAATTTCAATAGGGGAGCTAATAATTATTATTAATTAATCCATTTTATAGACCTAACCTACTGAACTTGCCGGTCAAACAGCTTAAAGGAACAGCTGATAGAAGTCAACAGTTTTAAATCATATGGCAAGTCCCTTAGCGGCGTTATTTACGCTGTTTTTGAACAGCAAAAACTTTGCACTTTGCATGTAGGCTACCGTTCAGTCGGAGCCTTGCAATATGTAGGAAACATACGACTGGGTATGATAAAATGAAATTATGCCAGGTTGATGACATCTGTTAACCAATGCAGCTAGAAATTTGAAATGCAGCCTCAGCGGGTGGTGGCGAATAATAAAATAAAAAACCTAGCTTCTACCCTTATAGTCGAAGGAGGTTTAAATTTGAAATGCAGCCTCAGCGGGAGGTGGCGAATAATAAAATAAAAAACCTAGCTTCTACCCTTATAGTCGAAGGAGGTTTAAATTTGAAATGTTTCTTCATTCAGAGGTGGTGATTAAGAAAACAACGAAGCCTCTATGATCAGCTGAAAGAGCCCTAGGACTAACTTCTTTCCTAATTTGAAATGTAACCTCAGCGGGAGGTGGCGAATAATAAAACCAAGGAGAATTTTTATGAAAACGCAGCAACGCGCGGGGGGCCAGCTAGTATAGTATACAAATTACTTTGATTGAATAATGTGAATAAATCATATTATTATATAGTTTGAAAAGTAAATTAGCTTTTAGAATCGTAAAATATATGGATTAGTGACTAGCATTGGCAATTAATATAATGATGTTGAAGATCCATCTTGTTTCACCTATAATGTGGTATTAAAGTTTTTATTATAATTAATATTAAGGCTTGTTTTAGGTTATGTTGAAACAAGATGGCACATGTGCATGAATGATGATACCACTTTTATACATTTTATACTAGGTATGTGCTCCACCATTAAAGATATATAGATCATAAGAATGCTAGCATGTATATAGGTCTGTGATGTTTTCCATGACGAAATACTTAATGAACAATCTAATATTAAAACTGACACTGTATTTCACTTTTAAATAATGTTTTACTCACATATATTGGAGATGCTTGAGGAATGAATTTCACTTCTGAAAAAAAGCTTAGTCAGCCTGCCACAAGGGGTCATTCTTTGTTGAGGTTAAGATGAGCAGCCATTATGTAGTTAAAAATTGAGTTTGGTCATTGAGTACGTTGGTTCTATCTTGTTTATGGTGTTTGAATATTTCATATTGCTCCAGTGTATTTAGTTTGTGGCTTTTTTGGAATGTGTGTAGAATTTCTAAGTCAGTTTGGATGTTATTGTGTGAGTGTCGAGAGTTGATTGAGTGATCTGCAAATGTTGAGTCAGTGTTGGATTGTAGTGCTTTGATGTGTTCTTTGTATCTTCTGTTGAATGATCTGCCTGTTTGTCATATGTAGTACTTCAGGCATGTGTTGCATTTGAGCTTATATATTCCTGTTCATATGTATTATCTTGCTGTGCAGAACTGACCTTTTTGAGTCGCGACAGACGCGTTTCGAACTATGTTGTTCTTCTTCGGCGCTTGGTTGCAGACTGAGTAATTTTCTAGTATGTAAGGTTTGGTGGTCGTAGGAAGGTAGTGGGAGGAGTGGATGTGGTTGTGGTGGAGGTGTTTTTAGGAGGGGTTTGTGATGATGTTGAAGAGGGTATGAGATTTGAAATTAAGTTGGTCATTGAGTATGAATTGAGGATGTGAAATGGAATGTTTGTAAATTTCGAATTGTTCAAGAGTACGGTATTGAGTTTTTGACTTTTGGGGGCAATGTGAAGGATGTGGAGGTTTTGATCAATGTTGGTGAATGAATGACTTTTTGTGAGTAGATGTTCAGCATAATTTGATTTTGTCTGTGGTTGGGTGAGGGCTTTTATGTGTTCTTTGAATCTGGTTGTGAAAGATCTGCCAGTTTGTCCAATATAGAAGCTGTCACATTCGTTGCACGTCAGTTTGTAAGTGCCAGAATGATTATGAATGTTGGAGGTGGTGGTGGTGTAGTTGGTGGTGAGTTTTCTTAAGGTGTTGTTGGTTTTGAATGCGACTGTGTAGTTGAAATTTCTGAAGGTATTTGATATTGTTTGTGTTGTATGATTGATGTATGTTAATATGATGTATTTGGAGTCTGATGGGGAATGTGTGGGTTTTTGTTGTTTGTGAATGATTCTATGGAGTTTTTTTGTCAATGATGGATGGGTTGTATCCGTTTTTGTGAATTGTCTGATTTTGTGATTCCAATTTGTGAATTGTGCTGTTTGTTAGGTGAGCTGGTTTTTGTTGGATCTGGTGTTTTGGATTTTTATTTTTCATTTTATTCAGGATTTTGTCTACTAGATTGGTGTTGTATCCGTTTTGTTGTGCTAAATAAAGCCAACTTACTCAATGACCAAACACATTAACTACATAATGGCTGCTCATACTAACCTCAACAAAGAATGACCCCTGGTGGCAGGTTGACGAAGCTTCTTTTCAGAAGTGAAATGCATTCCTCAAGCATCTCTAATATATGTGAGTATAACATTATTTAAAAGTGAAATACAGTGTCAGTTTTAATATTCGATTGTATATAGGTATAAAAATATGCTTTCACATAGCAGTTTGGTATAAAATTGAAACTGAAAAAAATACTATAAAATTGTATCTGATGATCCTTGACAATTTTGTGCGCTTTTTATAATATGCCCAATAATATGTACAAGATTAGATTTCTACAGTAGGCCAGTTAGTTAGCAAATACAGTTTTTTCCAGTAAAAGCAGACATAACTTTTAAGAAACCACAAGTTTGATATGCTATTATTATCGAAGTAAATATGTTATTGATCTCAATCAATTTTTATAAGATCCTTGAAAACGTACACAGTAAGTAAATAGGATAATAGTTGGATTTACTTCCATATCCATCTCCTATATACAGTCGAACCTCTATATATTACGAGCCTCCAAATAACGAAATCCTCTACATAACAAATTTTTCCCTTGTCCCATGACATTTTAGAATTTTTACTGCTTATTAATTTCTATGTTTGAGTGGGTCTTATTTGTCAGGAAATTGAATAAAGAATTAAATGAAATCACTTAAGTACGTATCTTTCAAGGTTCTTGAGATAAGAAAATAAAACAAATTTTTTCCATCTTTATTTTTTCGCGATATCCTTATGAGAGGTTATCTAAAACTCAATGAAGTTCAGTGCCCTGAGTTATCGCTCGATTCGATACATTGATACTTTCTAATCGATGTGCGTCGATAGTGAGCCTCTCGACTAGTTAGAAGTAGTTTTGAGAGCTAATTTGCATAATAAAATGTCAAAATTACCACACTGCAGCTGTCTGCGAGATATCAAAATATAAATTCATGCAAAAGATTCTACGTGAAAAGTTAGGATAGGAAGGTCTGTCTGGTTGTGTAGGAAAGTGGCAATGAATAGAAATATCACCCGACCTTGAGTTCAGAACTATTCAAAGTCACCTCATACCTCAATAAACATAATAAAAATGTCAATTTCCTTGGAAATTGCATTTCAATTCCTTAAAAATGCATAAATCGAAATATACCTGTGATCATAGCTCTAAGCAGTGTTATCGCTAGATTCCGATACTTAGGCTACTAATCAATGTCCATCGATAGTGAGAATATCGACTAATCGATTTCAGTTTCGAGAGCTAATTTGCATATGAATTCAACTTGAGAAATTCTTCTAAATAAATCCAATCTTCTATATAACTTCAACAATTTCGCTCAAGGCTTGTTTAAAGTAAAACGTTTGCCTCTATGGAGATCTATAACTCTTGTCTGCCTCACTGATGAGGTCAGAATAGATAGCATACAAGTAAATTTTTGTGGAAGTTTATCAGTTCATAAAAGCACTTTGAAATAATTCATTTTTTACAAAATTTTTATCATATCAATGAAATGGTTGGATTTATGTTGCACACTTGCTAAAAGAAGTACAGTACAATATACCCACAGTACAGTGATAATGGATGTTACTAAAACTAATTTCAAATAATCCCCAATGAAATCAGGAAAAAAATAAGTAATATCTTCCCTCCAGCAATTTTGTTATCTAGAGTTACAAGTGCTACCTTCTAAGTAGCACTCTTTTCAAGAGCTGAACGTTGTTGAGCTCAGTTAGACGCTCAGCTGATGTAATCTGACTAAATTGTGGCGTGCGACCGCGAATGCTAAAGCTCTGTATAATAAGGCAATTATCGGGGAGGTGTGAATAAAGTTCAGTCAGCTGAGTATCTCATATTTATGAATCAGTGCTTGGGATTCTTCTTATTGGATGTGAATAAAAATTGAGTCAATCCCAGCTGTTTCTCACGCCTTCCTATTGGACTCCCGTCGTTGCCTCACAAATCAACAATCGACTCAAGTCACTTAACTTTATTCACGCATACCACCATATTTGTCTTCATGATAAAAAATAAAATAGATAATTTTTCGCTAAACGCCAGCAACAGGATATACTGTACCGGTATAGAAGGCACTTCGACAGATGATACTAGTAGTACATCTTCAATAGCTCCATGAATTGATCCGCACATGTTAATTATTCGAAAAGTGATAAAAAGTGATAAAGTGAGAAAATTTATGTTTGTTTTCAAACAACTCTATGAAATTTTAAATCTATCTGAACTGAAGCTCTGTTACTATCCCTTCTGCCAATCATTGTTTATGTGAGGTATAATTATGAATAATCAAACGAAATTGTCACAACCACATTTATTACAAATATTGAGAAACTAGTTTCGGTTGTTATACCATTATCAATCTCAAACAAACCTTGAGTTTGTTATACCATTATCAATGTCAAACAAACCTTGAGTTTGTTTGACATTGATAATGGTATAACAACCGAAACTAGTTTCTCAATATTTTTAATAAATGTGGTTGTGACAATTTTGTCTTATTATTCATTATGCCTTCTACCAATATCACCTTCGCCACTACAGAGAGAGGTATAATTGCTTGGGGAGGAGGATATCGATCTATTTTAGGACCGTTAAATATAATCAAAAAATTTATTATCAAAGCAGCTCTTGGCAAAGGTCGAAGGTATCCAACAGATATCCTGTTTGAAGATTTCAATGTTCTCAAATTGAGACAGCTGTCTGTAAAAACATTATTGATCTACATCCACAAAAATTCTGAAAAAGTTTTTATCATTTATAAACATTTAACCTTCACATTTAAGGAACATTCAAAATAGTAAATTACTTAAAAGGAGGCAGTCATCGCATCCGGATACTGGTGAATCCTACTCTACTCTACTGATGCTTTACTGAAACTACTTAACTAACTTTAAAGACACTAATTTTACTAACTCTTTCTACTACTCGCTCTTGCCTCGTCTGTTGTGGTGCTCAGAATCCGTGCCCTATTTTATGAATTATAAAAATATATTAATTAAAAAAGATGTGCAATTAAATGAATGAGAATCTATAACCATATAATATGGTTTATTCATGAACCACAGACAAATATTTTGAAAGATTTCTTAGTTTAAAAATATATTGCAATAGTCTGTAGTTTTCCTGTCTGAAGAATTTTTTCTTGTTGCCAGTAATAATTTTTTTTTTGAGGATGAAGCCCACAAGTCTGAAACCTGTGAGTGGGTAATGAATTGGATGATGGTGATTGATAAGTTGTACCTACGGTTTTAGGTGGGTTCCGAACCACCGGGAAGTGATTTTACAGCAGAGAACAGTGTCCTTTTTGCTGATCAATCTAATAAAAAAAAAAAAAGTAAATTCGTATGGCTTTTCGTGGTGGGGAGACCCTTACGGGTAGTTCCACCTCGCCGCTTTTTTTTAACGACTGCTTTTTTTTATATGCAACCGGGACCGACGGCTTAACGTGTCCTCCGAAACACGGGAGTGGCTCGAGAAAAATATCTTGTACTCAACTGGGATCGAACCCAGGACCTTTGGCTTATCAGACCAGCGATAAGCCAACTCGGCTACGCCGACTCCAATCTAATCGGTCACCGTTACAAACAGGACCTACGAGAACTCAGCTTATCTCTATCTGATTGAACAGATACCTGCTACGGCTCGCGGCTATCATTATTATGTCGCATTGCCTTTTCTTGCTGTTGTTTTTGAATTCATTATTGCACTGAACTTCTACAAATTGCATTACAGACTTTTTTGTTTTTTTAATCAAAATATTTTTAAATTTATTCATAGATTAATAGTGTTCTATACTGATAGCCTATACATTATGTTTCATATAAACAACTCGTGTCTACGCACAGGTATTACCTATGTAGGCACATTACTATACAATATATTTATGTATAATACTCAACTTATGATTAAACTAGAATGTAATACTGTAGTGTTTTCTGATATATGTAAAATGTTTGTTTTTTATAGGAAATAAATATTATTTTATTTGGTCTATGCAGTATATATAGGCAATTGAAACAGTTGACCATAGATATACTTACTATCCAGTTGACAATGAGAGCAGGCTGTCCAACTTATAGAAAACTTTGCTGGATCGTAATGTAATGTAGTTTGGGGCTACTTTGCTCAAAAAAATAAGTGGTGCAAAGAAACTTCACTTTACAAAAGTGAGGTTAAACCATTGAAAACAGTTGCTAAACTGAATTTGTCTATGCTCTTCTAATCTAAAAATTTCAACTAATACAGTGGTGATACACTTACCTTTGATAAAAATCGTTAAAACTTTCAAGTGGAAATTAACTCACGTTTTGGCGTGACGGCCGTGTCACTCTGTTATCAAGAGCATCATCAGACGACCCACAGTACACTCTGTACTGTGTACTATGGGTCGTCTGACGATGCTCTTGACAACAGAGTGAAACGGCCATCACGTGAGTTAATTTCCACTCAAGCGTTTTTAAAGTTTTTCAATTATATATTAGTGAAAACGAGATCTTCAATATCACACTTATCTTTATATCTGTTGTGCAGTACTACATGGTACCAAAAGTCGCAGGTCGGAAATTTTGTTAAAAATGACAGGAATTATTTTTACACCAGTAACAAAATTAAAGAATGGTTGAGGAATGCTAACAATGCACACCAATCTTCCAAAACAGTACTTCCAACTATGTGACAATAATGCTGGATGACTAATAATAGTGAGCATTCAGCTGTACTATACTAAACAACAACTAAGTCTAAAAATGGGGCAAAGTTACCCCCGAAGGAGCAAGGTAACCGAAGTTTACAGTATGTAGTTTATTTATTTTTCAAGTCTCAAACCTGGTTTTTCATTGAACAGTATTCGTCAAATAAAATTTGAAAGTTCGCTTTTATGATCGCGTATTCTCCTTATTAGCTTCATCGCGATATCAATTCGAAAATAATTAGAAAAGAACGAAATTAATTTCAGAACGAATAATTAATTGTGACAAAGGATTTTTCTACACTATCGAATTTCCTTATCACTGATTTTGGATATTGCTAATTTCTATTCCTGCAACATCCGTAGAATACAAGAACAGTCCACAGAATCAGTAGAATTCGGATCATCCATCACAGTAGGGGTTATCGAGAATACTGCCGCGACCAATCAGAAGACAGGGGGGCGTGGCCACCCCCCTTCCCCCTCCCCCAGGTCAGACATTTTGTAAACACCTACCCCTTCCCCCCTGTCGCAGTCAGCCATTTTGTTTTTAAGGTCACATACCCCCTTCCCTATGTGTCCCCACTTTATTCCCAATAGATTAAAGGGGGACCCCCCGCAAGCACCAATGAGAGAGGACCTATCCCCCCTGACCCCACCTCTCACAGAAGGTTCCCAATAAATATAGAACATACAGCTTTATATCTATATATACATGCTTGCAATTGTATATCTATATATACCTGCTTGCAATTACTATATCTATATTTGCAATAGCATCAGCCCCCGCCGCCAGATTTAGCTATTAATTGAGGCTGCACACCTGCTACCTCCTGCTGTGATTCTCAAAGCCCTCTCTCTCTCTTTCGCACGTGCAGTGTTAATATACCCCCCTGCCCCCCAGCCCCGGACAGTGCTTCAGATATTAATAACACTTCCGCCCCCTGCTGTGAAAAAACTATTTCATAACGTTTAAAAGCAGAGCACGTGCACAAGTTTTATGTGTGTGTGTGTGTGTGTGCGTGTGAGAGAGACGTGCTCTCAGGTCATTAACCTTAGAATTTAACGGTCGCAACACGTGCCTAGCAGGTGGGGGGCTGTACACAGAAATAGAATAGTTCTACACTCCTCGATTCCTAGATTGATAGCGTTGTAATAGACGTTCTTGTTGGGGAGGTAAAAACAAACTACTATCATATTTTATCGTTGGCTCATTCATATCAATTCGTCGAAGAAATTCGCTGACAGTATGTTCTGGCAATAGACCTCGTCCCTCCAACTCTTTATAATCAAACGTTCTGGCAGCCATTACACATTTTTCTATCAAATAATAGGCATATCTATACATCAGATCATTTAAATGTCTCTTGAAATCTCGATTATTATGCACATAATCCATTAATAGGTCCTGTGATATTTTTACAGCTGTGTTAAGTTGTTCATATGAGATGAATCCTGCTTTTTCAATTATAAACTCTTTTTTAGTGAGTAAATTTTCCCTATTGAATTCATCTCGAGTGAGTAGTTTATCTCTTTCTGCCTTTGCCTCTTTGCTAATAATTTTCATCTCATTATTGAGGGTATGTCTACTCACCAGCACACTAGCCTTCTCCTGCTCAAATTCTCTCCTAGTTAAAACAACCTGTTCTAAATCATGCATGCGTTTTTCCAACACATTGTTAATTATACTTAATCCACTATTGAGATTTTCAAACGACACAAGTTGGCTTCTTTCATTGTTAAATTCTGTTCTAGTTAAAACAGCCTTCTTCAACTCACTCAATTCAAATTTCAACTTGTCAAAATTCGCTACTAATTTTTTTAACTCCTCTAATTGCTTCGCATGCACTGTATGCATCCTACCGAATCGATCAGTGTTCATTGTTCGAATGTCGAAATTAATTATCAACACCTCGGTACATCCGCTCCAGCGGAGAGGCTCCGATTTGTGTTGCTTGTCAAGAAGGAACAGCACTGACATCACCACCCCAGCTCGTGTCTTTAGTCGGCTATTCTCACTTTACACGATGTTTCGCAGAGGGGTGAGGGGGCGCCCACTCCGCATTTCTTCTAACATACTCTTTCGCAACAGCCGGTTTCACCCAGCCTCATCTCTCTCATATTTCTTTCTCTCCTCTTTCGCTCTACCGAACAGCTTCCTGCCAACACGGCCTGTCCTCGCTTTTTTTACTGTATAAAGTTAGCTTCTCGCAGTTCTTGTAATATCGAATCGATTTCAATATCGTGAGCTGAATTTCCTGCATTTTTTGAACCCATTAAAATAAATAACCGTTCGACTAGTTTGTTAACATCATCCCAGAATATGTAGTTTCTATCACGTGATTTATTTCTAACAAAATTCAATAATCCCTTCCCATACTTTGAACGTTTTTTGGGTGGAAAAAGTTTCTGTATAATTTGAGATTTTTTACCAGAATTGCGAATTACGTAACCCTGGTTATTAATATGTACAGATGTCAGTGATAATATTTTTTTATATTTCGCCAAATCTTTGTTATTGTAGAGATTTGAATTTGGCCTACTGTTAAACAATAGCTCCAACAAACCATGAGACATTCTAAACCTTTGTTCGCCGACAGTTATAAAAACATCATCAAAACTTACGGGCTCATCGCCGATAAAATATAAATTTTGTTTATGATCAAAACGTATACCGTAAGGAATAGAATTATCTAATTTCTCGTTATGAAACACACCTAAATAGTTGTCTAAAATTTCTTCTATTCGAGTGCGACGGTTAGTAATATTCAAAGTCGAATCAAAGAAAGCAGATTTATCATTAGCAGAAATATTTACATCTTCCTCCCCATCCTCCTCCTTCTCCTCCACCTCCTCCTCCTCCTTCTCCTTCTCCGTTACCAACGGTTCAACCTTGTGTTCTTTTTCGCGCTTTACTGTTTCATTGGCAGAGATTGTGCTCTTTTTGAGTTCAATTAATGGAGTAATTATTGGTTCCAACCTTTTACGATTAAATTCTTCACTCTGTGTTTGAAAACCCAATAAATTTCTGTGTTTTTCAATAATAGTTTTTCTCAATTTTTTTATTCTATCTATTAAACTGCTTCTCTCCCCAACAGATGATGCTGCGGTAGGAGCAGCACGATCGCGTTTCTTACGCATATTAACTTTCTCCATTAATGCCGCGACGTTGAATGACAAAAAATCGTGCAAACACCGAAGTTACCTCATTGCAAAGGAATCTTTATGAATTTATCCAATTGCTCTCTGTCATTTTCAGCCTTACATTCAGTAAAAATAGAAACAAATTTGTGAGCACCTTTTGACCACACCTCCCAACATAGTTTTCTAAACTCACTGAAACTCATATCTTCCCCTACAAAATCCCTATAAATTAATTTCAAATTTAATTGATCAAGTTTAAAAATAATCAATACGTTGCAATTATCTCGGATGTGATGTTTCATTATCGCACCGTAACTTTGTACCAAGTAGGCTGTGTCAATTTCGCGATGTCTACCCATTGTAAAGTAATTACGAATTTGAGGTACATTGCTTAATTGTAAATCATCAAAAATGACAAGAGAGTTTCTCTCAACTTTGTTGGGATGCTTTATCATATCAGTATTGTCTGATAAATGAAAAGTAACACATTTTATCTTTGAAAACACCTTTTTCAAAAATTCATATTTATCTTGATATAATGACTTACTGTATACATATAAATGTTTAAATTTCAATCCGTTTTTATTGAAAATCAAATTCAATAACGTATTTGTCTTACCACTGTTGGATCTTCCAATCAGGATAATGCGTGCATTATGCGGTAATAAACTACCATTTTTACTCTTGCCAATGTTCGGTTTACCTGTAATAACCTCATCAAAATTGATGATGGGTATGGTCGTATCCTTTACCATTGTATCACTATGATAGCCAACGGATAACTGAATAAAACACATGGTTCAACATATTATATCAATTTATTGATAATATTTTTCAGTTCTTTTCCAATATACAACATTTCGCTTATTTACAATATAATACATAGTATTTACAATATAATACATAGTATTTACAATACAGTTCTTAACCTAGTAAATTCTTTCTCTCGATCCATGTAGGTTCGCTGAAACCTAACCATTTAACCAATATTTTATCTTTATTTTTCCTTATAATTTTCTCTACTAAATAAACTTTCTGCTCCTCCTCATCCAACTTTGTTTTTTTCATTTCTTCTTCGTAGAAACGGCCAGAAATTATTTCCCCTTTCAAATCATGCAAGATGTAAGTAGGTGGCTTAGTCGGATAGACTGAATGAATTATAAATAATTCCCCACTCCAATTAATATTATACGATTTGTCGAAAACCTGTCTGTACTTACTAATGCGTACAACATCGCCCAATTTAAATTTCGGTTTTATTCGTTTAGATTTCAAACGTAAGTTCTCATTGGCCGCATTATTAAGTGATGCTATTATATGATTTCGATGTTTTTTGCGAACATCAGATGGCCGCATTTGAATTGTTCTGTGGAAAGCATTATTATACTCTTTAACCAATGTTGGTAATGCTCCTACCCATCGTTTTGTTCCATGCAGCGTTAAATATTTATAGATTTTTGATTTAATAGTTCTAATAAAACGTTCGACTATTGCAGCCTTTTTCTCACTAAAAACATGGTAATGTTTAATATTATACCTATCCAATAATGCTTTTACTTTTGTATTAAAAAATTCGGTACCTTGGTCTGTCTGAAAAAATTTAACATTTTTATTTTTACGAATAATTGGTTCAAGTGCAGCATACACAGAGCCGGCACTTTTGGATTTTATTGGCACACAATAAGCATATTTAGAAAAACAGTTAATTACAGCTAAAATAAAAGTAAAATTTGAATTATCTCTCGCCAGCGAGCTCATATCAATTAAATCTGCCTGAAGCAGATCCACCTCACTTTTAATCTCATATTTTCTCCTATTAAAATGTACTCTTGGAACAGAATGCAATTCTTGTGCTAATCTATGTCTAAGTTCATTCATTTTTGTCGACATCACACACGCGCGATTGTATCTCAACTGCCTCGGCACGCGTCGTCGCGTAGGTAATCTATTTTTAGCCACCCTCTTTTTTGTAAAACAACACTCCTCCTTCCTTCTCCACTACTCACTCGCTGCTGCGCACTCGGAGAGGAAGGTTCTACTCACTTCTTCACCACCTCCTTCTCCCCCTCCTTCTCCTCCTTCTTCTTCTTCTTCTCCTTCTTCAACTTGGGGGATTCTATAATGGCCCCATGCCAAGGTATGAATCCCATCCGGGGCAATATACCTTTTATCATCATAGCATGAGAGCGCTGTTTTTGCACATTCTATTTGATAAATTTTATGCGAAAAACTCCTAATCATATTGAAACGCTCGTAGTGTCGGATCCTTTCAAATAAACACTTCTTGTATAGATCAAACGATAAGCACCTGTCTTTAATTTGACGTTTCACACCTTTAGCAGTATTTTTTGTAATTTCATCCACATCGTCCATATATTTGAAGGAATACAATTTGGGGCGGAGACCGACAAACTGTGTAATTATCTTTGAATTTGCTTCATCCTTAAATTTCCCAACCACTTTTTTATTTACAAGACTATAACATTTGTGAGTGGTTGGGTAATCAGATGTGTCAAACCATGTCAAATTATTCCTAATATCCTGGTACACATCCTTTGTTTTCAATTCATACATCAGGCTATCCGTATCCGACATTAATAGATTCACATTTTCAGGACGATATATGTTCAAAATCTTGTTGTAGTGGAAATCAAACATTAGGTGTTTACTCAATTCCAAAATGGTGAATCCTGCAAAGATGGGTTTTTTCAAGCTGATTTCAATCTTTCTTAGAAACACCCCGATTACATGCTTGTTATAAATAACCCATCGCTTGACCAGAGGTTTCGAAATTAATTTGTCTAATTTTTTTTCGTCGGTAACAAGCTCTACTTGGGTGTGGTTTCTATCACACTGCAATGTTTTCCCATAGATTATATTACTCAACGCCTTGAAATTTTGAATTTCAAACTTATTTTTTGCGTTTCTCCTACACTCTGTGTTGAAATCAATGTAGGGTTTCAACCATCGTGATTGCGTGAACCTCACCACGCGATGAATACATTTAAGCCTCATTCCCAATTCTACATACAATTTTAAATTCCTATAATGTAAAACATATTTCATGCGGTCATAGAGGGTGGCCAAAAGTTTTGTTGTTAATATTTGTCCCTCATGTTTCTGGTAGTCAGACAATAGATGGTGAGGTGCTTCTTCTTTTGTAGGCGCTAGCAGAAAATGATTGTGTAAATCGTGAAGCGATTTAGGATATTCGAGATCACACTCGATAACGTAGCCGAACTCTGAATCCACCGGCAAGTTTAGAAATTCAACTTGCGCAATTTCATCTTGTGATAGAAATTTGAAATTTCCGTCTGGGAGTGGTTCGCACATTGCGTACCCATATAAATTACAAGCATCCAAATATAAAATATAGCTCGTCGGTTTGCTTTCATCGTATTTCTCATGCATAAAAGGATTATTGGCTTCGGCAAATCTGTGTGGTATAACAGATAACCCACCTCGTACATTCTGTTCAAACATTAAGTGCATATCCACATCTGTAATCAGTCCGAGCTCGACTTTTGTATAATACAACATACAATTCCACGAGAAATGTGCCAGAGACAAAAAATGGGTTACATCTAATCCGTATTTTTCAAACATTGATGATCTCATATCCTCAAAAACATCACACAAAAGGAGTGTATCACAAAGTAGATACAAATCATGATATTGTCCGAGGTTTTCAATGTCACACGCTCTCCAAACATTCTGTGCATGCGCGTACTCCCTTTCTTCTAAAGGCGAATCTGACAAGTCGTTGTAAAATGCCTCAATTGGCGGTAGGTTGACTTCTTCAAATTTCTCTGGCGAATCGAAATATGTGTATGGATACACTCCCTTTTTAACTAAAAGCCTCAGTTGTTCGGGTGTCTTGAACAGTGTATGCATTCTCCTGAATTTCGATTCCAATCTTCCATCTTCTGACAAATTTTTAACAAGACTATCCAAAGAGGCATTCATAAATTTCAGGCTATCTAGAAACTTGATTCGTCCCACGCTGATTGTCATAAACTTTTCCGACGAATTGGCAATGCATTGTATTGGTTTTTTGCATTTACCTAAAGCCTGTACGATATGATGGCTGTCATATCCCGTGAAGTTGTGCATGAAACAGGGTATGAAATTAGGTGCCTTTCCATTCAAATTGCACGACTGATGTGCGGCACAAATATATGAACCTGTTTCGTGCGAGTGATGCCTACACTTGATGTCGCCAATCAAGAAATCCTTCCCACACAGCCCGCATTTTTCCGCACTATTAAAATCTCTTTGTTGCGCTTCACTCAACCGAATCATAGGTATTTCTCTTTTCATGTCCTCGTAAAGCACTTCACCCACACTTGTAATTTCATCTAGAAATTTTTCCACAATCTTATCAGCAATATCTCGCGACCGATAGATACGTGGTCCATGACAAATTTCGCCATCGATATTGAGTACGACAAAACAGTATCCGCATGGAACGTGTCGAGTTGCCTTTTTTGTAAAGCTTCCAGTGATGGGCACATCATCAACTTCTTCTTCTTCTTCTTCTTCCCCACTCTTTATTGGCACAATAAACGACTCAAAATCGGCATAAATAACATATTTCGGTTTCAAGGTATACGTGTAATTTGTAAATTTCAGTTTCTCATCTGCCTTGGGAAGTGTTGTTCTCTGTGCAGCAAATTTTGAACACTGCTCTTTGTGTTTTTCCAAATTTAGTTTTCCATCCACGTTCAACGATTTCTTTGTTGTGAAGCGATGGAAACAGAATTCACAAACATGTACCTCCCCATTATGTTTTGATAAACGACTCAAAAGCCGAGACAACCCGTTTTTCCCGTTTGCGGTGTTGATGAGACAAAAATGTGATTTTCGGGGATAAGTTTTGCTTGTTAGCAACAAAAGATTAATTTGGTGAGTACGCTCTCTGTGTATGCTACACCTGTATGGGAAAAATTTTCCATTGTCGTACGCAATTACATTTATGGATATATCAGGATTTAAAGCTTCAAATTTCTTAATGTCCTGCAAAGTAGCAGGAAAGTTGACCCCGTTTGTGTTGACTGTGTGAGCAAACTTGCTCAAATATTCAACACTCATATGTGTATTTCGCCGATAATGGAAATAAGCGAGAATTGACCACAAAAGGCATTTCTCGTCATTGAAATTTTTTATGTTAATCACACACTTTTTCCTTACAATAAAATCGGGAGTCTCTACAAAGGAAGATGAAGATGTATAAATCGGATTATACCTAATTACGTTGAGATCCAGCGAATGGATCCTATTTATTACCCAACCACTGCCAAATCTAACAAAATTTTCAAAAGAAGATAAAATTTTCCCAATAGCTAACACAAAATCCCTATTCCATTCATTCAAATTCTCACATACATTTACACTAATTGCCGAGTAGCTGTGAAAGTTCACAGTTGCTGAAATTTGTTCACTTTCCTCGGGTTGCACAACAAGTTTTTGTAAAATCACATTTAAAACAATGAACCACTTTACATTTCCGTTGAACCGCTGCGACTCGTCGACGATAAGCTGCAGCACCTCCTCCCTGCTTGATTCCAGCGTAGATTTGATGTCACGTTCCTCCTCCAGATACGTGAATCTGTATCTAGCTGCACTGCCGTTCAAACCCTGAATCTTCTCCGTCGTATGAGCCATTGTGAAATCGTTCTGCTCTCTAAAACAAAAAGTTAGTAGCAGATTAGAAGTTGATCACCACGGACTATTCTAAATTACGAATGATTGACTTTCAAAGGAAGCGATTCCACTGCGTTCTCCAACTGAAAGGTTAAAAAAGATTATGAGTGTGAAACAGATTATATCTATGGATATAAACGTGGCAGTAGACGAGGAAGAAGAAGAAAAGTTTATTAAAAATAAATCCTCGTTCGAAAAACAATTAATACATAAATTACGCTTCCACCGCTATGAGTGTTATGGAAGACAATATGGACACTATTGCATGTGTATAAATCCTGCACTCAATGAACCATTACACCAATTTATTGGAGAATGTAATTCAGATACTTGTTTTTATCAAATAATGCAATTACATATTGCAGATAACCATCACGAATCGTGTAATGGTGTCTATCATACATTTAATATGTGTAACAACAAAATTGATAAATTTTTGTGTAATTCGTCCAGAAAATTTCGGTGTGGGAAAAATTGTAAATTATTTCAAACACTCAAGTGTGCTGGTAAAACTAAGTAGGAATACTGAACGTAAGTTTACTCCTCCAATGTACAACAATAGGCAGCAGAATTAGTTGAATGGAGATACTCGCATGCAGTGTGATTTCTGCAGAATAATAGTTTCTACCGAGAAAAATAATTCGAAATAATGCACAGTCAATAATCGCTACTTACATTGTAAAAGGGTGATGGCAAATGATGAACTCTCTCTCTCTCTCAGATGTGTGCTCTCTCTCTCTCTCTCAGATGTGTGCTCTCTCTCTCTCTCTCAGATGTGTGCTCTCTCTCAGATGTGCGCTCTCTCTCAGATGTATCCTCTCACTCAGATGTGTGCTCTCTTACACTCCGCTGGTACAACTGATCTAAAACAAACAAGTTAGTAGTGGATTAGAAGTTGATCGGCACACTATGGATCAATCACACGTTTTAATGTACGAAAGATTGAGGTTATTAAGTTTTGATGAGAGATGGAAAAAATTCGAATCTCCCCTTTTATCACCTAAACATTTAGCTAAACTGGGATTTGTATTCAAGACGCCACCAGACTCAGTGCAGTGCGTGTTTTGTTTAGTTGGTTTGGAAAAATGGCTAATAACAGATGATCCCGAAAAAGAACATGAAAAACATAGTCCGAATTGTGGGTGGAGGAGAATGCATAATATTTCTATCGAGAATGAAAATTTTAATAATCTTCGGGATTACGACCAGCGAATAAAGACATTTTATCAGAGATCGATGCCTCACTGGTCAAACTCATTTAATAAGAGGATATTGGTTTTTAAAAGAAATGCTGAATATTTCGCGAGTAATGGATTTTTTCTACATAAAACGGGTTATTTGCAATGTGTATATTGTAAAGTAATTATTGCAGATTCGAAAAAACTGTGTCATGCATCGTTTTGTATATATAATAAGAACAGTCTTAAAGGGGAAGGAGGAGAAGGAGGAGGAGAAGGAGGAGAAGGAGAAGGAGGAGAAGGAGAAGGAGGAGGAGGAGGAGAAGGAGAAGGAGGAGAAGGAGGAGAAGGAGGAGAAGGAGGAGGAGAAGGAGAAGGAGGAGAATTAATTAAAAAAGTAAACAAACCTGCACGAGAAGGAAGCCGAGGAATCACTTGCGCTCTGTTGTAGACTTGAAACGTCTCTAGTTGGAACTGAAACATACAAAATAGGGAAAATGGATCAGATTGATGTTTAAAAATTTGGATTATGCACACTTATTATCAGATTATGGAGGTGTCGTCTGCATTAATCAGGTGTGAGAAGATTTATTGTAAATATTATTGAACAATTACTATTACTATTACAATTGCTCCAATTTAATATGCAAGATTTTTTGCACTAACAGTATTTACCCAAAAACTTGTAAAAATGTGTGATTGGGTTGAAGATAATTTTTATGAGTTTGATTATTTTGTGGCTTTATTTCGAGTTTGTTATAATTGATTAATGTAAATAAAGATTTGAATTATTATTGCTCACCTTTGTTTCAAACTGATGTGATGCTTTCAAAATGATCACTCTTCTTGTTGTGCCGTTCAAAAACGCAAATGCTCTTTTATCGCTGTGCGTGGATAGCTAAAGTTCAAACTGTTGTGACGCTTTCAAACTGATAAAGATGATCGCACTTTTTGATCCGATAACTATGACGTTCAAAACGCGAATGATCTTTTAGCGGTGTGCGCGGCTAGCTAAAAAAGGATTGCGGGATGCGATGAGCTTCCTTCTTTTAGGTGAGCACCTAAAAGAAGGAAGCTCGCAGGAAGCTCTCGCTGGCACGCGCTCGCTTCTCCCCCTCAACACGGTGTTCTATTTTTATCAGTATGTTTACATCTGTCAACATGGAATGTGCTTTGGCGATGCGGCACGTCTGGAAAACGATAGTACTATTTATATTTCTATTATGCTGTCTAAACACCGTACTACTTTTAAATAAAGATAAATCGTGCAATCTGCATGAGAAACGAAATGATACGCAATTTCTTTTCAATTCCTTTGGATCGTCAACTTCACTGAGAAATCATACTTTATTCAATATTAAATCTTGCGTTAATTCGTATTATAAAACACCAATTTCCTTTGAAATTGGGTTGATACATTGGTATAAATTTATGGTTGATGAGCTAGAAACAGTTTGTAATTTCTACAAATACTATAGCGTTCTTGCAAATTGTGCCGAGACTTTTAATGAAAAATCGAATTTTCTTTTGAAGAAAACTAATCAATTATGTAGTAGTAGTAGTAGTAGTAATTACAGTTCAGTTTATGTTTAACCTTTAAAGGATGAACACTGTTAAGAAAAGGCGCCGCACTGTTCGTAAGCGTGGTAGAGGTATTTTATCAAAAATTGGCGATGTATTGGGTACAGTGATAAATAAGGGGGTGGATAACCTCAATTTCGAGGCTCATCTACCTAATTATTCGTATTGCGGACCTGGTACAAGGTTAAGGTCAAGGTTAGCACGTGGAGACAAACCTATAAACCGTCTTGATGATTTATGTAAGACGCACGACATAGTTTACTCCCGAGCGTCTGATAACAAGACGCGGGCGGAGGCTGACAGGCACTTGGCAGATGGAGCTTGGGAAATTTTCAAGGATCCAAAAACGGGGTTATCTGAGAGAGCATATTCTTATCTTGTTACAAACATTATGAAAGCGAAATCCGCATTTGGTGGAGGTTTGAGAAAACGAAAAACGAGGGGAGTTAGAAAAACGCATAGTGATAGTATTAGGCAAAAGGCGATCAATAGGTTAAAAAATCATATTGCTGGTCGTGGTTTTTATCTGAAACCATATCCAACAGGCGGAAGAATACTAGTACCTCCCACCCAATACGGTGTAACACTATTTCCTAAGGTTAAAAAGAAGCAAGGAGGAAAAACGCAGAGGAAAAGACAGAGAAAAACGCAAAGATGAACGGCCCGCTGTCAAACTATGACCTGATAAAATGGTGCAAAATATTAGATATACCACTAAGAGGCATATATATGATTGATACACTTCCGAGTAAAATTCGAAATAATGAGCTCGCAATTGTCAATTTAGACAAACAGATTGGAATGGGAACACATTGGACTGCATATATTAAACGAGGAAAAAATGTGTATTATTTTGATCCGATCGGTGACTTGCAACCGCCACGCGAATTGGCAAAATATTGGGAAAAAGAAAATAATGTAAAAATATTCTATAATACCAACCAATTGCAGCGGGTAAACACAGACATTTGTGGGCACCTAGTGATTTTGTTTCTTGCTAACCAGTTGTAATTTTACGCTTGTGTTGAAAGCATTAGCTGAGTGAGGGATGGCTGTTATTACACTAACCTCAAAAACAAGTAATCTATATGAGAATTTAAACCATGCTCTGGAATTGGATAAAAATCGCGAATGGGAAATTGGATTGGTTAACTTGTGGACGTTTAATAGTATACCGAATATAATAAGGGGGAAAAATTCCAGTTTTAAATATGGAGATAAACTGGTGAATCTTGATACAGGATCGTACGAAATTGATAATATAATAAGCGCTATAAAGTTGAAATTGAACTTGAGCGATGAGAGTCTTGTTATACAACCAAATAATAACACTATGAAAGTTGGAATTTATTCCGATAAACCAGTAGATTTAACTTTTGACGATTCAATTGGTAAGACACTTGGGTTTGATAAACTTCTACTCGAAGCAAATTATTATTCAAAGCATTATTCAAATCATTTAGTCTCGATCAGTCATATTAATACAATCGTGGTGTCATGTAATTTAGCATGTGGAAGCTTCGCTAACGGAGATGAAAAGCATATTATTTACGAATTTCTGCCGAGGGTACCGCCCGGTTATTTGATTAATGAAACGCCCGCAGAAATTATATATGTACCTCTCAATACGCGCAGAATTCAGTTTATTAATGTGACGGTAACCGATCAAGACGGATCACTTATCGATTTTCGAGGGGATAGTATAACTGTGAGGTTACATATTCGTGAGAAAAGTTAGAAGATGGGTTTTATTGTATTCAATGCCGTACCTAAGCGTCGAGATGAGAACAGAGAAAGCGTCAGTAGGAGTTTAAGCTCAGTAGCGTTAACACCTATGTTAACGCCGAAAAACAGATTAACAGCTAAAAACGCGAGAATACTAGAAAAATTGGGATTTATAGTTAATTGGAAAAATGTCGGGAGCCGCAATAAGTGAAATTCTAGATGTCGATAGTCAAATTCAATTTTACTCTGATATTACTAAGTACGAATTTCACACGCACACAACATATTCTGGACAGAAACTAGGTAATTCGGATGAAGTAAGGCTTCCTGTAAATCAGCAGGATATATACACACTGCCTTGTAAATCCTTTCTATTTATTGAGGGGAGTGTTAAATGTACAAAGCCTGGTGCGAAACCCGAGGATCCGCCAGTGCATGCCGAATATAAACTTGTCAGCAACGTGGTAGGCCATCTGTTTGATGAGATCCGTTATGAATTGGCGGGACAGCAAGTAGCGAAATCGAGACTCGTCGGAATTACGTCTACAATTAAAGGATTGCTTTTGAAAAATGTTTTCGATACAAATACATACCAATTGGCAGGATTTGATAGAGATGGATATAAGTTGACGGATAATAAATTCATTTTTTGCGTACCGCTGAAACTTTTGTTACCATTTTTCGAAGATTTTCAACGAATAATTTTAAACTTGAAACAAGAGCTTGTATTATTGAGAAGTGCGTCGGATCTAAACTGCGTTGAATCGGCTACAGGAACAAATGTTTCTTTAACAATTGATAAACTGCAGTGGAAAATTCCGTACATCCATTTGGAAGATCACGTAAGGTTGAAATTTTTGAAATTACTCGATTCTGATCGTCCTTTAAAACTTGCGTTTAGAAGATGGGAGATTCACGAATTTCCAAACATGGCGACATCGAGAATTCATTCGTGGGCAATAAAAACATCGTCGCATTTAGATGTTCCACGCTATGTAATTTTAGCCTTTCAAACGGCTCGGAAAAATGCTGTTAATAAATCAATGTCTGATTTTGATTCGTGCGAGTTGTATAACGTTAAATTATTTCTAAACAGTCAATATTATCCCTATGATAATTTGTTGGGGAATAAGCAGATAATGTACCGCATGTTTTTAGATTTCGCGCCGAGTTACTATAATCGCACTATAAATGCAGAACATGGGAACGCTATTGATTTTAAAGCGTTTTGCGAAAAATCACCAATAATTGTGATTGACTGTTCACACCAATCTGATCATTTGAAAACATCCACAGATATAAGATTAGATATGGAATTTAGTAAAGAACTACCAAACTCGACTTCGGCATATTGTATTCTTATAAGCGATTCAATAATGGAATACACGCCTTTAACCTCATTAGTTAGAGAAGTACAATAAATTGCCGGTAGGGGGATGTTTAAAATATAAAGGTGAAATGTAAAAAATAATTTATCATTCGTGTGGGCGTGTGTGAGAGAGCAACATGTCCACTTCTTCGCTGTTTCAAGAGGCGATTGGAGATTTTGAGGCTAGTGAAGACGGAAAAACACGTACAGTGGGAATACAGTGTGACATGGAAGAAAAGAAGAAGAAGAATTTTGCCGTTGCGGATCTACACTGGTTTAAGGGAGATAATAATCAAATAATTTTAAAAGAATTCGCGCTGGTTGATCGGGGTGGTAATTATGTAGTACTACACTTTAAACCGCCTTTTCCGAAATCTACTTTGAGCTGGAAAATGTTTCGCGAGGCTACCTGGTTAGAACAACATTATCATAAAATATTATGGGATGAGGGGGAGACGGAGTTTACAGATTCATTGATAAGAGGATATCTCGGCGCGTATGATTGCATTTTTACAAAGGGAACAGAAAAAGCGGCATTTTTGAAAAAGTATCATAATGATGTACGTAACATACCGGAATATTTTGCGAAACCAAATTTCACAAAGTTTAAAGATACGTGGTGTTTTGAGGTTTGTAACATACACAAAAATGTAGAAGGTGGGAGGTGCGCTCTAATAAGTGCACAACATTATTTGCAACTATTAACATCTAACACGCTTCCAAAGATAGGAGAGGAGGGGGATTATACTTGTGAAAATAATCGAATGAAAAGTATGAGGAATTGCGCTTTTTATAGTAGAACAAGCAAAAGAAATTATGCGAGACAAGGATTTTACTATGATGGAAAAAAGGTCGTATGCGTTTACTGTGGTTATGAGTTGGAATCACACAAAGTGAGAATTTGTAGCGTGGGAGTTGGTAGAAGACCTATCAATTCTTCGGTATTAATCCCGCTGTATAAATAATTAGTTGTAGATAATGGATCCTCAGAAGTGGATGTGTGCGGATAAAGAATTAGAGAACAAATTACGAGAATATCTGCAGTGGTTTGATTTGTGTGAGGATGCCATTAGAAATTCTACTCGTGAAAACATTGGACTTGCGAGACAGTTGAAACAAATTTTTTTAAACAGTGTAAATTTGAATGATGTTTACGAATATTTATCCTATTATAGGCCGCATAGGCTTTGCGTTAAAAAATTATTACAAATTGAGGAAGAAGCTACAAACTGCGCTTGCGCAAACAGTGTTGGGGAGAATGCATAAAAGGAGTGAAATTGAGAAGCTTGAATCATTAGGAAAGATGGGACGGTTCTGCGTGGACGCATTCAACGCTTTGGCACGTGAGGTGTTGCCTCTAGAATCAGTACCTCTCGGTTCGTATCTGACCGTTGAAAGCGCAATAATTTATGGTACAGGCAGAGTGTTACTAAATCTCGACGATCCCGACAGTGAGGGAGACTCTTATTTCGATTTATTACTATGTGATAAATTTAAAAGCGTATTAAATAATGAGAACTTGACAGATTTTAACAAGAGAAATTTTGTATTAATATGCGAACATGAGAACGGACAAGTAGAGTTGAAAGAAATGTAAATTTTTACAATGGGTTTTTCTCCATAGCACAGGTTTATGTGACCTAGCCCTGTGCGAACCTCTTTTTACCCAAATAAAAAAAAAGAGTGACCTCCAATAAGGCGGTGAGGTTGACGTTCCTTTGGAGGCTTTTTCTAACTAACAAACCGCCGGTCATTCAGTATGTGTTTAACTATCATAGAGGAAGGATGCGATGCTACAGCTATACAAAATTTAAAAAACTATCCCGTTTACTGATGGCTATTTCAGTAAGCGAGTTTGATATTATTGCAAAGCATATTAAATTTTCAACCGAGGCAGATGATGGAACTTTGTCTGCAACAAAAACTGAGAATTTCTGCTATCCTATTTTATCTGAAATATATGATCTCCTAGATATAGTTATAAGTGAGGAGGGTCATTTGCACTATGGGTGTTCTAACGATTCCCCTATACAAATTATTTCAGATACAAACGAACTTTGGGATGCTCTATATGATTTAGCAGATAAAAAATGTAAAAAATTTCAATCATGAGGGGGAAACCAACATTGTAATAGGCATGTTTATTCATGCAAAGGTTAATGACCTGAAAAGTACACCAGCATTCTACACCTATTTGTGTCTAACAACATTTAATGATGCTAAACGCGATTATGTGTGTTGGGCTTGCCTAGAAACCATGTTACTAATAGCAGGTGCCTATGAATCTATTGGAGGATCCAGTTTCACTTGCACACCTCACATCGAGAGTGCATGTGCACGAGATTCAAAAGGTAGTGCACGTGATTCAATAATACCATGTTTTGGTCATTCAGTTTACTTATTGGTATAGCTATAGATGAGTTTAATATTATTGCAAAGCATATTTGAATTTTCAACCGAGGCTAATGAATGAGCTGAGAGAGAGTGAGAGAGAAAGGCTCTCTCTCTCACACAGACAGGTTAAAACATGTTTGTGACCTTCAAATGAGCTGAGAGAGAGTGAGAGAGAAAGCCTCTCTCTCTCACACAGACAGGATTATTCATGCAAAGGTTAATGACCTGAGAGAGAAAGTGGGGGTCGGATTATTTGAGCAAACAGCATGGGGTATTGTAGAAATAAAAAGAAAGAGAGAGAGGATTATTATTCCACAGCTTAATGAGTCACATAAAAAAAAAACTTGTGCACGTGCTCTGCTTTTAAACGTTATGAAATAGTTTTTTTTTTTTTTTTTCGCAGCAGGGGGCGGAAGTGTTATTAATATCTGAAGCACTGTCCGGGGCTGGGGGGCAGGGGGGTATATTAACACTGCACGTGCGAAAGAGAGAGAGAGGGCTTTGAGAATCACAGCAGGAGGTAGCAGGTGTGCAGCCTCAATTAATAGCTAAATCTGGCGGCGGGGGCTGATGCTATTGCAAATATAGATATAGTAATTGCAAGCAGGTATATATAGATATACAATTGCAAGCATGTATATATAGATATAAAGCTGTATGTTCTATATTTATTGGGAACCTTCTGTGAGAGGTGGGGTCAGGGGGGATAGGTCCTCTCTCATTGGTGCTTGCGGGGGGTCCCCCTTTAATCTATTGGGAATAAAGTGGGGACACATAGGGAAGGGGGTATGTGACCTTAAAAACAAAATGGCTGACTGCGACAGGGGGGAAGGGGTAGGTGTTTACAAAATGTCTGACCTGGGGGAGGGGGAAGGGGGGTGGCCACGCCCCCCTGTCTTCTGATTGGTCGCGGCAGTATTCTCGATAACCCCTACTCATCACACTTCCAATTGCTTTTTGGCTTCCCATTTTATGTAAGTTTTCCACAGTAACTTACCTATTCGGCAGCTCTTTGCATGAAATATTCCGTTGCACACAACTAATTTCATTTTTAGCGTCTTTTAATAAACTAGAATTGCAAACGGTACAATTTACCATTTTTACAGGCTAAACTATTTATTAAGGTATAATGGATCGAAATCGTTATCTAATTGGAAGCCAGATCGGTACAACCTTCCTATCAGACTTCGGAGACTAAACTGTAAAACCATCCTAGACTGTAAAGAATAGTCTGTAAACGACTAGCAAGGGTAACTTACCTTCTTAAACGATTAAATAATTCGGTTAGCTTGGATGTATTAATGATGAGTTATTATGGCCTTTTCCACTCGCATCTCAGTTACGGAATAAGAATGTGGGGTAACTGTTCAACAAACAAGAGAGTTTTCATATGGCAAAAAAAGGCAATCAGAGCTATCCTGGATCTTCCCCAGAGAGAATCGTGTAAGCCTCACGTTATCAGCCTTGGTATCTTGACTCTACCTTCTCTCTCTCTCTCTCTCTCTCTCTCTCTCTCTCTATATATATATATATATATATATATATATATATAATATATATATATTACAATTTAATACATGTTAAAAAAAAATTCAGGTAGCTATCTCAAGCATCATGAATGTCATGGATACAATACACGAAATAAAGATAAAATTGTGGCACCCACCAGCATCAGATTGAGTAAGAGCTTGAGAAGCTATTACTATTTACAATTATCTGTTTATAATAAGCTACCTCTGCATATGTTAGAAACCTGCCTCTGGAAAATTTTAAAATTGCTATTGCACTACTTTTAAAAGAAAAGGCGTTTTATTCAGTAGAAGAATTTTTAGATTAATCCATTTTTAAACTTAAGTTGACAATGTGATTTGATAAACATATTTCTGTGGTATATTTTTTTTATTTTATTATTATTAATAATAATTTAAAGCGTATGGCTTTTAATGGTGGGGATACCCTGACGGGTAGTTCCACCTCGCCGTTTGAGCCATGTTACGGGGAACATGGTGGACCTACTATTTTAGGTGGGTTTCGAACCACCGGGTAAGTGATAATAAAGCTTATAACATCAAGTCATTGAAGCACGGTCACCCATCCAAGCGCAGTCTTGAACGGTCGTGACTGAACACCACGACCACTTGAACACCACGCTCACCGCATGACCAATCACCACCCATTTATGGTTATTTTATATTAATGATCTATCAATGTATTATATATGAAATATTGTTCCTGTTATGTAATATTCATGTAATTACTTTTTTTTTTCTAGGATGAAGCCCACATAGGTCTGAGACCTGTGCGTGGGTAATGAGTTGGATGATGGTGATTGATGAGTTGGACCTACAGTTTTAGGTGGGTTCTGAACCACCGGGAAGTGATTTTACAGCAGAGAACAGTGTCTTTTTACTTCATGTAATATTATTTCTTGACGAGGCCTAAAATGTACTACAAATGTATTTGTTGGACAATAAAATATTTCTATTCTATTCTATCACTTGATAGCTAACAAGGCTAGATATGACGAAACCACTTCATACCTTCAGTACTTTATTGCATAAACAACAAAATAAAAACTAAGCTTTCAATACTTTAGCATGTTTTCTTAGAAACTGTTATGTCTAAACAGATTCTATAACTTTCTTTTACTGAAGCATACTCTAAAAATTTCACACTGCACGGTGTATAAATTCACACAACCGTTTCTACAGCCAGAAATACAAAAATAATATAGCATTTTCCAGAAAAACGTAGGAAACATGCTTTCCCCCAATATAGCCCAGGCAATGAATGCAAAAAAATGGCCATTGTCGTAACAAATTAGGGGAAAGCTGAATTTTTGCAGGATGTCAGTATACATAGTACTTACTCAAAAAAACCAAAGTCCCGACCCCCACCCCGCTTGCTTCCCCCTCCACCCCCCTCTCAACATTGCAAGAACAGCAGGCGCGGCTGGTACTATGTGTTCAATTGTTCAATGAACCCCCAAAGTAAAATATATTTGTCAGTAATTATTTGGATATTGAATAATTTAAGATTTCCATTGTTTAATTACCCTATATTACACGCTGTCTGTTTGATCTACGCGGCTTGAAACAGCGCTGCCATACAGAACTCATAGCATTCACGGGTAGACAACGTAACGGAGACTAGTCTCCAAATGGTATGGATTGGGTAGTGGTGGAGGTAAGTTATGGAGGAGGTTGAGGAGGCTTCTAAGTTAACAAGTTAAGAAAAAAAAGAGATGACTTGAATTTGTATAATAAAGTTCTGTTAATATAGCAGGTTCTCTGCCATAATATTATTATTATTAGCCTATTTCTAAATTTCTAAGTTATGGAGGAGGTTGAGGAGGCTTCTCAATGCAAAATTTAACAGCAAACGGAGACTAGCTGCAAGTTGTCTCCAGCCACGACTCTAGCCGAACCTAGCCGAGTCCAGCCGAATGACCACGTGATCAGTTCAGAACGGCTGCTTACCAGTTGCCCTACCCGTCAGTTGCCCGATCGGTCAACTGGTAGGGTCGGGCAACTGACGGTTAGGGCAACTGAAAACCAATCGTTCAGAACAGTGACTTCGGCAAATTACGTAATTCATGAAGATTATCAGATCACAACAGTTGCGGCTGCCAAGGAAATTTTTTATCTGATTGTGAATAGTTGTATTGAAAGATTCAAATTCACTGGACACTTGTTAATTTCCAATTTATTTGATAGTGAGAATTATTTCAACTTCAAGGAACATTTTCCTGAACAAATACTGGATGACGTTCTCAAATCTTTTGGCCCATACTTTGATAAAAACAAATTCAAAACAGAATTGAAAATTCTTTATGAACAATATGATTTCAGAAATGTAAAAAGTTAATGACTTACTAAGTTGTTTAGTTGAAAATAATTTACAAGAATGTTTTGGAGAGGTGATTATTAAAGCACTCAATATTCTTGTTAATATTCCAATGACTATATCAGAAGCTGAACGATGCTTCTCTTCTCTCAAGAGGATTAAGACATTCCTCAGAAGTACGATGGAAGAAGATAGACTCATACTGCCCTAGCAATGTTATCAATAGAAATAGGATTGGTCAATGAGTTGGTAGACTTCAATGAGAGAGTTATTGAAATTTTTGCAGTGAAAAAAAAGAGATGACTTGAATTTGTATAGGCCTAATAAAGTTCTGTTAATATAGCAGGTTCTCTGCCATAATATTATTATTATTAGCCTATTTCTAAATTTCAAAGTCCTTTTTAAAATTCTAAGAACTCTTACAAAATTGAATTAGGAGTAGGCCTATATTTTTTTATTTTTTATAGCTTCCATAAACTTCATAGTTTTTATTTATGCGTATTATAAAAGTGTGATACGAAGATAGTGCTTGTGAATTAGATTTCTTAGTGAAAACAGTTAATACTTTATAGCTGGTAGCCTATATTGTATACTGTAATGATGGTGGTTGTGGTGATGGAAAATCTACTAATGAACATCGAAAAATATCATCATGCATGGAGCTGGTGGAGCATCTCGATTGCAGACATTAAAAAATATAATTCTTGGATTTCTTGTTCCATGACGATCTGCGTTGTTAATATTAACATTTTGTTGTAAGTTTAATGGCTTGCTGTCAGTTTTAAATTGTGAATATATAATAAATTTACTCACACTTGGCCGAATGTTTTCGAGTTATTGAATCTCATCTTCAAGGCATCCTAGATCGGCAATTTTCATTGATTAGAAAAAATTGTGGTTTTTGTATAATGTGGTCAAAAAGTTAGTGTGATTTACAATTTAATTGATCATTAAGGATGTTTTGTTTATTGTGTGTGGTGAGTTTGTGAATTTCATATTGTTCCAAGGTCTTGAGTTCGTGCCTACATCGCCGATCTAGGATGCCTTGAAGATGAGATTCAATAACTCAAAAACGTTCGGCCAAGTATGAGTGCATTAATTATATTTTCACAATTTAAAACTGACTGCAAGTCGTTGAATTTACAACAAAACGTTAATATGAAATATCATCTGTGATGTTTTCCATGACGAAATACTTAATGAACAATCTAATATTATAACTGACACTGTATTTCACTTTTAAATAATGTTTTACTCACATATATTTGAGATGCTTGAGGAATGCATTCCACTTCTGAAAAGAAGCTGAAAAGAGGCTGACGAAGCTTCTTTTCAGAAGTGAAATGCATTCCTCAAGCATCTCAAATATATGTGAGTAAAACATTATTTAAAAGTGAAATACAATGTCAGTTATAATATTAGATGAAATATCAATTTTCAGAATTGGCAAGTACTCGAGTATACAACACTATTCAAACCAAAATAATCTGTGGCGAAATATTATAGCTTTTGATACTTGACAAAAATACCTAAGAAAAACCCTTTACAGTTATTAAGTGAAGGCATTTCATTTGGTAGTCTCCCAAGAAGTTGAACCCCCAAGGAGAGAGTTCACGAGCCGCCACTGAAGAACAGTACTTCAGTTAAAGGCTTATAACTTGGAAACTAATCAAGGTATCATTGTGATTCTCATCTCATTTAAACTATTCTCTAAAATATATGTTATATACATTTTCTATGTAGATAGCCTAGTGTTTCAGTAAACATTTAGTTTATAGAAAAAAATGTCACCACGAACCACAAAAATCAACTTCAAATGGTCATATCTTTTTTAGAATTGCGTTATTGGTTGTTCTGTCACTTACAAAACTTATAGATAATTTAATAAGCTTTAAAATAATGTGTCTATTGATTATAATCGTTCAAGTTATGGCGTCATAGTGAGTGATGAAATAGTAGCGGACACCGCGTCGCCGAACCCTACAGCACTGTGTATTGCATGGCGCTTGGCTATCCAGCCCAATCAAATAAAGAATTATTGTCAAAACAAATTAGAGACAAGCAAGAATAATACTACCAATTAATAGTACACGTTTTTCTAATTATTGGAAATTCGAAATATCTGTAACTAACCATCGAACAGAGTTGATTCTTCTTCCATAATATCAGTCATATAATATTCTGCAATAAACCTGATTGTTTTATTAATAACAATTGAAATAACTCCAAAAGAGAATTTTATCAACTAGATTTTTCATTATCTGGGGGACATTTGTGTAGGTCATTTCACAGAAAATTGCTTTAAATAGAAGTTATAGAACCTATCCATCGATGTGTATATAACAGCATACTGATGATTATACATCCTCAATAATTAAAGATGTAGTAGAAATACTCTTGTTTAACTCACGAAGGTATCCAACTGAGATTATCTTTAGAAGCAATCTGATTTTTGACCCATTCTTATCAAAGTAAAATGTGTCAGGGGGTACTTCTCCACAAAGGTTTTGGTAAATTAGCGTTTAAAAGCAGTAGTTTAAGCAGATCTAGACATCATTTCACTCATTTTGACGCACATTAAAGTATGAAGTTCATTTAGTGCTCATATCATTTGAATGTCTCACTAACAATCATGCTATTTATGAATGGCTTTTTACATTTCATTTCACTTTTATATTTAATTTTAAAACAGGTTGTCAAGTTTTTTTTAATGTTTTGGTAGTTTTACTGATGTCTGGTATTTTTCACTGTGAACTCTAAAAGCTCAACTTCTTTTTTCTTCTGGATTAAAATGATATCATTCTTTGTGATGTCAGAGACTAAAGATTCCAGTTGAACCTTTTTTAATGTGTGGACCTTTTGGCATTGAATAATCAATAATGAAACTACAATAGTTCCTTTATTTTGTAACTGATGACCAATTTCAAGCATCTATTCGTTTCAACATATGAAAACTTCATCCAATGACAACAGAGGCAGGAAACCTCTTGAAACAATGAACAAGAATTAGGCCTTCATCTACATAATACAAAAATTGAAATTTCAGTCTCCCTTCCCTGTCGATTTTCCGTTGTAAGCGGTAGCTCAACTCTTTAGTAAGTTAATTTATATCTAAACACTGAGAGCAAACTGAGATGCGATAATATTGTACTGCGAAATCGAAAAGATAAATGAATAAGTAACCGTTATTCTAATTCAGCAAAGAAAGAAATATTTTTTATAACTTAAATTAGCATGTGTGATTTTAGTGTTCACTTTAGTGGGGACTTTTAAACGTGTACTATTAATTGGTAGTATTATTCTTGCTTGTCTCTAATTTGTTTTGACAATAATTCTTCATTTGATTGGGCTGGATAGCCAAGCGCCATGCAATACACAGTGCTGTAGGGTTCGGCGACGCGGTGTCCGCTACTATTTCATCACTCACTATGACGCCATAACTTGAACGATAATAATCAATAGACACATTATTTTAAAGCTTATTAAATTATCTATAAGTTTTGTAAGGGACAGAACAACCAATAACGCAATTCTAAAAAAGATATGACCATTTGAAGTTGATTTTTGTGGTTTGTGGTGACATTTTTTTCTATAAACTAAATGTTTACTGAAAAACTAGGCTATCTACATAGAAAATGTATATAACATATATTTTAGAGAATAGTTTCAAGTATTAAATGAGATGAGAATCACAACGATACCTTAATTAGTTTCCAAGTTATAAGCCTTTAACTGAAGTACTGTTCTTGCAAAGTTGAGAGGGGGGTGGAGGGGGAAACAAGCGGGGTGGGGGTCGGGACTTTGGTTTTTTCGAGTAAGTACTATGTATACTGACATCCTGCAAAAATTCAGCTTTCCCCTAATTTGTTACGACACAAAACATTCATTGCCTGGGCTAATAGTGATTTTACTGTCAATCCCCACCCTTGGCTTCATCAAAACCCCAGCTACTGCCACTACCATGGACCATAACCTAATCAGGGAATCGCCTCAGCTCTGCATCAAAATTTTACTCATTTACTGAGGCAAAAATTTCCACTTCTGAGGTTTAGAGTGTCAGGGGTGCGTGATTTCATTGTTACAAACGCACAGACACAGTCTATTACTCTCACATTGAAAAATATTCTTACGCGGAAAAAAAAAGTTCCATCGAACTCTATTTAAAAGCCAAATAATAGTAGCCCCAACAAAATTTCAATTTACTATTACTTACTAATGTGTGTTGAGTGTGTAGGGAAAACATTGTTGGAAAATTCGAAACGTTTGGATACTAAATTGAATACTCAAACAGGTTTTGTAACCTTTGGAGCGAAACTTTACTGTGTTATTGTATTGTGTAGTGGAAATCAAATTTGAATTTCAATATTGCAAGTTATACTTACAACGCAGTTAGAATCACAAACTATTTTGGTTCCTATTCGACTCTGTAGAAGATAACTAGTCAAGCATTAATAATTCAGCAATCCATAACAAACAACAGCTTTCAACAGATAGCACGTGCATACACTTCGTCGTCTGAACTCAAGAGTGATTACGATTTACGGATACGGATATACAGATTAGGGGTATTGCGCAATTATCGATATCAATGAATATCGATATGTTTGGTTCGGTATTACGATATTCTTATCGATATTATCGTTATATAAAATAATTTAAAGAATTTTACATAGCGAATTACAAAGGGATCCAAGATCTTCCTATATTTGATCAGATCGTTTATTTGGGGTCAAAAATTTGCAAAATGAAACAAAAATGTTCGTATTTGCTGAGCAGTTTTAATTGTTATCCAAAAAATTGTAACATTTAATCTCAACTAATTACGGTAGGTATTACTTTTCAAACAGTAATTAATAAAAAAATAATAGTTTTATAATCATATAATTTAAACTGTATTTTGTTTACAATATTTACATGTTCACAAAGAGCACATTCAGAGAGGTTGGGGCATGAACATGCATTTTATTTTCGTCCAATAATTGATTTTTTTTAAAAGTACATATTTTTTTAAATAATACATAGTTGTAATGAACTGAATGTAATTATATATATATAATATACCCCCAGTTGCACAAACATCCTATCATTATGAAGGTACATTATTCGTTCCACTTTTATACCAAGCTACTATGCGAAAGCATATGATTAAACCTATATAAATACTTGCATTTGTATAATCTACATCTTGAATGGTTGAACACATACCTGGTATAAAATGTATAAATGTGGTCCCATCATTCATGCACATGAACCATTGTGTTATAACTCAACATAACCTAATGCACCATCTTGTTATAACTCAACATAACCTAAACAAGCCTTGTATTAATGGCCAATACTAATTCATGAATTTTATAATTCTTAAAGATAATTCACTGTCCAAACCATATAATAATATGACTTATTCACATTATTCAATTGATAACTATACTTATCCAACTAATTTATACACTATATTTCATGCTCAGCTGATCTCAAAATTTACATTTTTAACATGACTCTGTTGACTGCATTGTAATCTATACCATTGATCAGGGATAGTAAGGGAAGTAACCATCATCCTAACCTCAACAAAGCATGACCCCTGGCGGCAGGCTGACGAAGCGTCTTTTCAGAAGTGAAATGCATTCCTCAAACATCTCCAATACATGTGAGTAAAACATTATATAAAAGTAAAATACAGTGTCAGTTTTAATATTAGATTGTTCAAAAAGTGTTTCGTCATGGAAAACATCACAGATTAAAATGGTGGTTGAAAATTATTTATTCATTGTGACAAATTTACAACGAATGTGAAGGTGCAACAGACTCAAGTCCAAAACTGCTTCCTTCAAAAATTTTGAATACATTACATTGTCCAAAACATTGAGGTTAACACAGGCTTTTTTTTTGATTTGCTAAAAACCTTCACCAGAAAAATAACAAAATGAATCTTCTCACTTGACCACTATTAAAGTCTTATGCTAACATATTGTGGGGGGGGGGGGGATTTAGGGTCTGGTCTGCCCCCCTGGAGTGGTTATTGAGATGGCAGAATGTGACTTGACTGGAAGGGCAACAGCAGGTTAGCACAGTCACTGGTTGGTATCACCCGTCACTGCTGGCTACCAGGCAGCCATCTATGAAAATTGCAGAGAAAAATACAGCACACAGTTATTGCGACGAACTGTCAATGTTAATATAAAATGCCAAAATTCTATTATACGGTAATTATAAAATGGTGTGAGAACAAATAATACTCCCCAAAAATCCCCCAAATTATAAAAAAGTTATAAAATATCAATAATAATAATAATAATGTAAAAAAATCTCCCCAAAAATGTCAGGAGCGCAAACTGCGCACCTGTCCCCCCTCCCTCTGGGGACCCCTGGTATAATACACTGTCTTTTTGCTAAAGGAGATAATATATATATATATATATATATATATTTTCCTACAGCTGCTCGTAAAGTAGTTCTTTACGTACTGAAAACTAATTGTAAAATAACTCTTTACTGCTCCGCAAGCGGTAAAGTACTTTACGCTCGCCAGCTGTTTTCTTTACGCTTCTGTTTTGATTTTGATGTCTTCTCATTCGTGGATCACGGAATCCGTGAAGTTCACATAACCTCAAAAATGGCGCATGCTAACCAAATCCGCGTATGGTCTGTGATGTTACAAACTACAAGCTTTTATTGTGTTGGAATCCAGAACTGCAGTTGTAGGAAAAATATTGTATGTAATTCGCGCGTGAAGCTTCTTTATCGCTCTCGCAAAATTACTGCGCTCCGCTACGCGTCGCGCAGTAAATGTTTTGGCTTGAGCGATAAAGTCACGCTTCACGCTCTTAATACATAAATAACTTTTTTGATCAGATCGTTTATTTAGGGTCAAAACTTTGCAAAAATGAAACAAAAATGTTCGTATTTGTTGAGCAGTTTTATTTGTTATCCAAAAAATTGTAACATTTCATCTCAACTAATTATTACGCTTCAAACAGTAATTAATAAAAAAGAAATAATAGTTTTACAATCATATAATTTAAACTGTATTTTGTTTACAATATTTACATGTTCACAAAGAGCACATTCAGAGAGGTTGGGACATGATCATGCATTTTATTTTCGCCCAATAATTCATTTTTTTATTTCTATAAAAATGAAATATAGATGCGAATATTCAAAGAAAATACCTGATTATCCGGGTTGTGTGTTAACCGAGATTCTGCTGTTTGTGGTCGGGTGGTTATGTTATTGTAGGTAAGTTATCAGATTAAGTTGAATAAGTTGGTAAGTTGAATAAAACTTAATATTCTGGTAATTATAGATAAAATATTGTATGCGACGATTGTATTTTGCCTATAAGCACCTTGTGAGATTTTTAGAACCCAACGTGCCTAACTTATATGCTTGAAGCAGTGCTTAATTTCTAAGATTTCAGGTGTGGGAACGCTCATTTATTCTTATAAACCACCCTCTCTATTTTTTTATAAGGACTAGTTGAACGTTTTTTTAAAGTTTTACTATAAATTAGTGGAAGCAAGATGGATCTTCAACATCATAATTTCGCCTTCTTTACGTTTTTATTCATATACAGCACAGTAGTACTAGTAATAATACAACATATCAATACGTAAACAGATATTTTCTGAAAAAATTAGTAAGTTAGGTTAGGTTAATTAGTTGTATTCTGAGTTGTTCATTAATTTAATGGACCATCAACTCAATGCTGGATCAATGGGTTAATGATCCATTAAACTTAATGAACAACTCAGAAACCGGGCATAAGTGCTTATAATCTAATTTTAATGTCACACCTTGAACTGTAATTTTTTATATTTTACAAAAACATTTTGCTTATCTTTAAAAAGTGCAGAACAATTTTTATACATTCAAAATAAACTAACTTCTTGAAAAAGAAAGAAAATGTTTGAGGACAACAGGCAGAAAATAAATAGGTTTAATAGCCCAGAGCCTCATTTCTTGGGTTTCGTCCGCGAGCAGCAAGAAATATGCGCACAGATCTCGCTTTGCCCTACGCTACAGTACTTTATTATTATTTGCAATATTTTGCATGATATTTGTGTTCGTTCCCTTGCGTTCCCACTGAAATCAACCCCTGGCTTAAAGGATTAAAGGAAGTCATAATACAATCGTTGCATAAACTACTATTTAATTACTATTTCTAAATCATTATCACCAACCTCTCAAAATGCTCTCAAGTTCATATTTTATATACATTAATATTATTACCATATTTTCAGAATAGTCACTTCTTACAATAAGCGGTTTCAATAGTTCTTAGAAGCACCGCACCTTCCTCCCATTACACCCAACTATCATACTTAAAAATATATCCTAACGTCTTAAAAGTAGTCTGTACAAAAGTTCTTTATTTTACATTACATTGTATTGTGATTTGCCACTTCTAAATTCAGTTACCTTATAAATAATAATTCCTCCTATTTATTTACATTTCATTTTATTTATTTTTCATTTCATTATTTACAAATTTTAATGAGTTTTGAACAATTAATCAGCTCACACAGTTTCAAGTTGCAATGTAGATTCTTATAATAGTTGTTGGAAAAAATGATGAAAAATTATTATTGTTTCTTATTCCAACGATATACCAACATCGAATTTTGTTGGAATTACATTATTTCAACTGCTTATTTGAATTATTATCCTCTTGTATCGCTGGAAAAATGAAAGTAAAGGTTGAAGCATTTTCACACCATTCAAATGTTTATTTATGAATGATGTATGACGATTTAAATTTTTATCAAAATCGTTATTGCAATTTAAAAAAAATTATCAAGTAGCCAACCGTGCATTATCACCATTTACATAATAATTCGGTGAGAACACTCTCGTTTATACAATGACAATAGTGATGACTAGGTTTTCTATTCCGAAATTAGAAACTGCAAATAGATTGGATATCAAATGTTATCGTTTTTCAATTATTTAGTTTAAATAATTGATCAGTTGTTCCATATGGTATAAGGCTTGCTTCACATATACACAGCTATGGAAAGTGATAGCCGCGAGCCGTAGCAGGTATCTGTTCAATCAGATAGAGATAAGCTGCGTTCTCGTTGGTCCTGTTTGGAACGGTGAACGATTAGATTGGCCAGAAAAAAGACACGTTCTCTGCTGTAAAATCACTTCCCGGTGGTTCGGATCCCACCTAAAACTGTAGGTTCAACTCATCAATCACCATCATCCAACTCATTACCCACGCACAGGTCTCAGACCTATGTGGGCTTCATCCTCATCCTCAAAAAAAAGAACAGCGGTCGGGTAGCCGGTAGAGACATTGTATCATGTGGAGCACTTCAAACCACCCGATTTTTAAAATAATAATAATAATAAGCGTATGGCTTTTATTGGTGGGGAGACCCTTACTGGTAGCCCCACCTCGCCATTTCAGCCATGTTATGGGGTACATGGTGGACCTACTATTTTAGGTGGATTCCTAACCACCGGGTAAGTGATAATAAATCTTATAACATCAAGGTCACCAAAAAGCATAGGATGCAATGTAATCATGCCGTGTAACCAGTATCCCAATGCCGGTTATGTGTGAAACGAGCCTAATATGTCATTAGTAGATTGTTGTGACATACTGTAATTAATAAAAATATATTGATACTATTATTTAATCCTTGGTTGAGTTCCTGGGAGCTTTACCGGTAACTGGTAAATGTTGCCGGTGGCGTTTGAATTAAATTTTTTAACATTCATCAATTTGAATAGACCAATCAGATGTCACCGTTAACATTTACCAGTTACTGGTAAAGCTCACAGAAACTCAACTTTTAAGAATCTTTCCAAGTACAATGAAAAACATTTGTTTATTTTTTGCTAATTTAAAAAAGGCAAAAGCACCACCTCAAGAATATTTTTCCACGATGGAAGATCTATACATTCAGAACTATTCAGAATTGTAGGTCCAACTCATCAATCACCATCATCCAACTCATTACCCACGCACAGGTCTTAGACCTATGTGGGCTTCATCCTAAAAAAAACTATATAGTGTTATGAATGCAAGAAAAACAATAGTCAACCCTACTTGTTCTGCGAACACCGCTTCCATTCATTGATGGTACGTGCTGCGAAGAGGTTGTAATTTGACACTTGTTTCTTCTCTCTCATTGAAAGTCTCCCTATTACTCAGGTTTAGTTCCAGTGTTTTCAACAATTTTCCAGAATCTTCCAGATTATGTTACTATTTTCCAGAATTTCATGTAATACTTTCAAACACTATATAAGGAGTAGTCCTCATATACAGGAGTTATCATTCAAACGTTAATGTGATAAAATGACAGTGGCAGACTTTATTTACATTGTTGTTTCTATGAATGGTGATTATGCATATCAAATGCAGTGACAGACTGTGCTTTGTAAGTGTTCCATTTATTCATTGAGTGTTTGACTGTTCTTGCACATTTCTTTTTACAACATTGTACAGTTTATTGGCTACTTATTTATTAAATTATTGATCGGCCTATTGATAGTTAGTAATTAGTTTTTCAATTTGTAAATCGAAAATTCATTTGTGATATCGAAAATTCATTACTAGCCGAACGTTGATTTGTTTGTTTCTTATTGGTTTTTCCTGTGATAGAATGGTGTGGTTAGGTTAGGTTAGGTTGTAAGAGTAATTTGTGTAAATGAAGTCCGAGTGTTAATTTCAAGTGTTGCCAACATTATTTCAGTGATAGAACCCATAACAATATTAACCTGACTACCAGAGACTAAAATATTTTAATATTTCAATATCATAAACACAACATACCGAAAAGTTTCTGAATAGTAAGTGAATAAGTTTATTAAATATTTTCGTTTTTTTTTAGTCAATAAACATTAAATTCCATCTCTTTTAGATTGAGATATTGGAGTCATTAGTCATCAATTAAACAAAATTCAGGTATTGGAACATAATAGTCTTACCATCAGATATTGGAATAGTCTTATCATCTTTCCAAATTCGAATTCTGTTCGAAATTTCCTACAAACTCACTTGAACACATTCTATAGTGCAGAACATTATTTTATCCTCTGTTTTGAACTGCCTGAACATTCAACTTCTGTATTTAAAATTAATTGGGTAGATAATGTATAATTTAAACTAACGTGTCTCCAAGTCAGTTCTCGAAGAAGTAATCTTCCTACATAATTAAACTACTTAATTTTGAAAAACTACTTTATTTTGAAATAAAACTTCTGTTTTTCTCTATTTTGAAGCCATTATTTCTTTGTAAATCTTCAATGACTATTTTGTTCCTGGATTTCTTGTTCCATGACGAACTGCGTTGTTAATATTAACTTTATATGTGAATTTAATGACTTGCAATCAAATATTCATTAAGAATAAATAAAATTTACTTACTCTGTAGGCCGAGCGCTTTCGAATCTTTCAAATATTTCAAAGATTCGAAAGCGCTCGGCCTACAGAGTAAGTAAATTTTACTTATTCTTAATGAATATTTGACTGCAAGTCGTTAAATTCACATAAAAGTTAACTATTTTGTTGTCATTAAAATTTAAATAAATGTCTAAAAATTATGAATTTAAATATCAAATAATAAAATTGATATTCTCAAGTAGAATTGAATAATAAATAGTAAAATTGAAACGTCTCAATATAAAAAATGTAAAATAAATAGAAAAACATTCTGTATTGCATCTTGCAGTGCAGTTGACAAATCGAAAAACCTTCATAGTTTTTCAAGGATGAGTTGCAAATCGTGATATTGAACGGTAATAATGACAAAAACTACAGAAAATCAACTGCATTTTCTTTTTTATACATTGTGCCTTTCGTTCTGCGGTAGAGGAAGATTAATCTTATAGTTCTCAAATTTAGTATCACCTATTAAACATCAATTCTCAATAATTTCATCCTTTTACTAGACAAAAAACGCAAAACTTTCACAATTTTTGGAGGAGTGATTTGTAAATCAGAATGCTACAACATTATACCAAAAACCAGTAAAACATTATTAAACATTAAACAAGGAATGTATTTCCTAGTATTCATGTTTGCACTAGACTCTAGGCATAAAATTGTAAAAAAGGGTGCAAAATTGTAAAAGGGTGCAAGTTAAAACTGTATGGGAGGTTCAACTGTATGGGTGTTCAACTTTATTTTGCCCTTTAATTTATCTGATGGTCTTGTTTCATTTTAATTCATTTATTTTTCAATTACTTCTTATTAAGTTATACTAAGCTACAACCATGACTGTTTGCATAATGTTTCATTTTGTGTGTGGAAAAAATTGATTTTGAATTGAAATTGAATTTCCATAGAATTTGCTGTTCAATTTTCTACAATTTTCACAAAAAATCAATTTCCAATCATTTTATGAGAATTGAAGTATATCTTTAAATGATTAATGGAAGATAAAGATAGGCAGATCTATGGCTGGGTTCATGGGAGACTTCTCATTTACCGGTAAATGTTATCGGTGGCGTCTGATTGGTCTATTCAAATTCTTCAACGTATATGAATTTGAATTAACCAATCAGATGCCGCCGGTGACATTTACCGGTAGATGAGAAGGCTCCCATGAACTCAACCAATGAAGCATGAAAATTGAGCAGAATGGGTCATGAATACAGTTAGCAGACATTATACCTGAATACACTAAAAGTTCTTTCCCATAGAAAATTATTTCTAGCACAAAGTTTTTCACTGTACATCACATTATATTTCTTGTATGAACACTCTAGTACTGAATAAGTTCTACGGTATCGCACTAGATCAGTAATTTCAAGTATTAGATCCATGGTATTGCCGCACTATAACAGTAATTGCAATTAGAGTATCCTGGTTGTATGTGGTTCATTGACATTGTCTTCCCACCAACCTGGTTGAGAACTGTTTACAAACTAATGAATATTTTTCATTTCTCTCAATTTTTGATTTATTATTTTATAGAATATCAGTTGTCATCCACGGCCTGTCCGACTGTCAGAAGCGGGTTGCAGTCACCGGCAAAACTTGTGACTGAGCATCACCAATTACCTGAAAAAATGAAAAAAAAAATGCGTTATTCAATTGCGAAAATACGAAAGAAGGCATTATTTAGGTATCTGTTCAGTCAGATAGAGATAAGCTACGATCTCCTGGGCCCTATTTGGACGAGTGACCGATTAGTTGGCCAGCAAAAAGACTCTTCTCTGCGGTAAAATCGCTTTCCGGTGGTTCGGAACCCACCTAAAACTGTAGGTCAATCTAGTCAATCACCATCATCCAACTCATTAACCATGCACAGGAATCAGACCTATATATGGGCTTCGTTCTGACTGATTATTGAATTGAATTGAATTTATTGCCACATAAAAAAAACAGAAACATTACAAATGTCATTGTACAAAATAAAACTAAATAATAATAATACACTTCTACATTATATTAATCTACATAACTACAAGATCTTTTGTATTAGTGATTACAATGTAATTATATGTAAAATATTTGAATATAAATTATATGTAATTAATTAATTATCTGTATATCGTCTGTAGCCCTAGTACAGTAATGTGCTCAATTACTATTATTTAGTTTTTATAATTATTATGGCATCACCAGCAAAAGGAAAAACCTTGTGCGCTGGTGAGAGTCGCATTTATAGTTTAATAAGTTTATTTATTTTTTAAAAATTTATTTAGTAGACAAATAAATTTGTATTTGGAGTGAAGGAGTAAGGGAGCCTTCAGCCAAACCTCTACCCCGGGCCATAGAATGTCTCTGGGTGGCTCTGATGCTAATAATGATTAACTTTTCATGTGAAATTTAACGACTTGCAGTCAAATATTTGTTAAGAATAAGTATAATAACTCACTTAATCTGGCCGAGTACTTTCGAATCTATGAGATTCATCTTCAGAGGCATAGATTCATCTCTCATAGATTCGAAAGTACTCGGCCAGATTAAGTGAGTTATTATACATATTCTTAACAAATATTTGAGTGCAAGTCGTTAAATTTCACATGAAAAGTTAATATTAACAACGCAGTTCGTCATGGAACAGGAAATCCAGGAAGCTAATAATGATTTGAAAGTGAACATTTTAAAGACGATATGAATTATAAGTATTTATCTGTGATATGACTGTGATGATGTTTATCTGTAATCACATTGAGTATATGTAATGACGTTTGCAAAACTATCTGTGATTGTACATACAAAAAATAAATTTTACTATTACTTGGTAAATTGTCACTATAAAAGTGAGATCTTTTCATATTCTATATTTGAGCAAATTAACTCACAAGTTCTTAAGCAAACCTATCATGAGAACAATAATTTATTTCATTTGAGCTTTCACTTTACTCAATTTATAAACTTTAATAAATATCCATATAAAATTGCTGTTTTTAAGCCTCGAATATCAAGTTTCCAGTGTCGAAATTCCCAAAATGTTCCCATAATGTGAACTAAAATGAATAAAGCTTTTTTAGACATGAGTCTAGAATCTCTTAGAATACTTTGGAGGGGCTATTTATCGAAATTTTCCCGGGAGAGGATACCCGGAACACTTGCAGAGTACCCCCAGACCCCCCAACGGGCTCAAAAATATCCGGTACTCTCCCGCCCCTTTTGAAACCCTAGCTAAGCTACGGCAATTTTCCAACACAGATCGTATTTAGTGGGCCAAAACACCCTTACCCGTTTGCACAAACATCCTATCATTATGACGGTTCATCATTCCGAACATTTTTATACTAGGCAGTAACCCATCCATTACCCGTAAGGGTCTCCCCACCACGAAAAGCCATACGAATTTACTTTACTTTACCCATCACGTCATTCAGTATTAAAGTGAATCACTTTTTGGAAGAAAAGTGTTCTGTTATCTGAGACAAAAATAATAGCTAGATTACAATGCAGCCAACAGAATAAACTAAACATTTCAAATTCCGAGATCAGCTGAGCATGAGCTATAGTATATTATAAATTGGTTAAATAATTTGCTATAAATTGAATAATGTGAATAAATCATATTATTATATGGTTTGGAGAGTAAATTTGCTTCTAGAATTATAAAATACTTAAGTTAGTGACTAGCATTTGCCATTGTCTAAGGTTATGTTGAGTTATAACAAGATGGGGCATGTGCATGAATGATGGTACCACTTTTATTCCAAGTATGTGATAGATCACTAGATATAGTGATACGAGGTACTAGATCCAAGTTAATTGGATTCAACAGCTTGTAGCCTTACAGCCTTATTTAGTTACTAAACTTATTAATTTAGTGCCTTTATAATGTATTTTATTCTATTATTTTTCTCATTTGTGACTGTTTTATTATTTTATTAATTTGTGACTGTTTGTAATTGAATATGTTTATTTCCATTTTGTATATTGACAATGCAGAAATTCTTTACATGTTTCAAAAATGATGTAAATGAATGAAAATGCTAATTAAAAAATTGAAATTGAAATATAAATACAGAAATATAGATATATATACTAGGTGTGTGCTCCATCATTCAAGATATATAGATCATACGAATGCTAGAATGTTCATATTAATAGGTATAACATTTGGATTATTCGGTGTTGCAAATTTGCAAAGAAAACAGTTGTGGGCCTGTTGTATCATTGCTTTATTGTGTTTTGTCAGGAATAAATAAATGAATTCCTGGATTTCTTGTCCCATGACGAACTGTGTTGTTAATAACAACTTTTCAAGCGAATTCAACGACTTCTTCAAGGCATCCTAGATATCGATGTTGGTTGTCGGTTAGAAGAACTGTGGTTTTTGTATAATGTGGTCAAAAAGTTTGTTCCAAAGTCTATTTACAACATAAATTTCAAAATTTACCACATTATACAAAAACCACTGTTCTCCTAACCAACAAACCAACATCGATATCTAGGATGCCTTGAAGATGGGTTTTAACAACTCGAAAACGTTCGGCCTATAGAGTAAGTAAAATACTAATTATTCTACCCGTAAGGGTCTCCCCACCACGAAAAGCCATACGAATTTACTTTACTTTTTACTAATTATTCTTAATAAAAATTTGACAGCAAGTCGTTGAATTCACTTAAAAAGTTAAATAAATGAATATGTGCTATCATATAGTACCTTGGTATAAGAGTGTTACCATCATAACGATAGAACGTTTGTGCAACCAGGGGTAAGTAACAGAAATGAGACTCTTTTTTACATTAAAGTAGCCTTAATACTTACAGCAGATTCGCGCGTATGCGAGACGAGCGGCGTTTCTACGGTTAATGTGGACGGATCTATCTGCGAGTAGACCACTGTTGTGGTGCTCATGTCTTGGCATGGCTGCTGATGATGCAGCTGATGATTATTCTGCTGCTGCTGCTGCTGCTGCTGCTTTTGTCTAATCAGCGAAGAGTACACAGAACTTGGCAGAGAAAGTTCAGCGTATGTTACTTCGCCCTGTGTTTTTGCAAATAGAAAGTTTGCTAGATCAAAGTTTGCATCATTTTCTATAAGGTACATACACTAAGATAAGAGATAAATCTGCTGACAACTCCCCCCCCCCCCCCCACAAATTCCACCTCCAACCTCACCACCCTTCACCACCAACCCAACTCTTTTTGTTGACTTTCAAAAATTACTTCACTCTGTATAGCTTGGTTGCTACCGTAGTAGGCTATACAACAAGTTTGAAACTTTTGACATTGCTGATGTGTCAACGGTTTTGAAAGTACAAGCGCATAGATGTGGGACGATTGCAATAATTAAAAGATATGTCCTAATTAGTTTTTCAAGATACTTTTGTATTTGCAGTACTCGTGTAGTACAAAGTAGGAAATATGGTTGAATGAATTAGCTGTTACCTCTCTGTGATGTTTTCATGACAAAAAACTTTATGAGCAATCTAATATCAAAACTGACACTCTATATTTAAATTATGATTTTTCCTCATTGATACTGTAGGAATACATTTCGCTTCTAAAGAGAAGTTTCATGAAGCTAAATGAGCAATCCAATATCAAAACTGACACTGTAGTTCTATTTAAATTAACTATCTTAGTAATGGCGAAGGTGATATTGTGGAAGGTATCTATAATGAATAATAAGACGAAATTGTCACAACCACATTTATTAAAACTTCGAGAAACTAGTTTCGGTTGTTACACCATTATCAATCTCAATCAAACTGGTCAGTTTGATTGAGATTGATAATGGTGTAACAACCGAAACTAGTTTCTCGAAGTTTTAATAAATGTGGTTGTGACAATTTCGTCTTATTATTCATTCTATTTAAATTATAATTTTTACTCACTTATATGGGAAGGATGTATTTTACTCCTAAATAGAAGTTTCATGAAGCTAAATGAACAATCTAATTTTAAAACTGACACTGTAGTTCTATTTAAATTATGATTTTTACTCACTTGAATGGGAAGGATGCATTTCACTTCCAAAGAGGAGCATCATGAAGCTAATTGAAGCTTCCCTTTAGAAGCGAAATCCATTTCTCCCATATAAGATAAGATAAGAATTATTATTTATTGCCATTTTCTTTCTATACAAAGTACAAAATAGCATAATTACATGACTTGTACATCAAATTAACGATCAGCAAAATTTAACACTTCGTATAATACATTTCATTTTAAGCCTTGAAATGTTTCATGTTATAACTTATATTACATTACATGTTAGACTATTTAACACACAAATGAAGTCATATTACAATATTAAAATATTAGATTGACTTCATGTAAAAAACTAAGAACAGACGATTGAATCATTGTAACTTACATAATGTGATTAATATAAAGAGAAATCTGTACAATGGCATTGCTAGCATAGACAATAGTCTGTGCACTAGCAATGAGTTGAGCTCGTACATTTATCACCAATTAATTTACTGAATGCGTGTATAGAAAGTATATAAATTGTGAATCGATATAATGATTTATTAATAATCTTCAATTCTCTCATATATTATGCCACTTTTTTCCTTTTTTATATAGCAATTATAATAATACCAAGATCATTCATACCTCACAGATGAGCTTTGCTCAAGTTAATGCACTGAATTTGCCTGGAAATTTATTATATGACAATGCTAAAGCTCATATTTATTAAGAATTTATATTATTTGACTCATCTATTTTATTCATAAGTTATTGTCTTTAAATTGTCATTTTGTAGAACATTTTTGTTCTAACCCATTCCTCAATTGATTGGATCTGTTTTTTATTAACGTTATTAGCGTCATTAACCTAACCTAACCTAACCTAACCTAACCTAACTTGTCTTTAAATTGTCATTTTGTAGAACATTTTTGTTCCTCAATTAATTCCTCAATTAATTGGATCTGTTTTTTATTAACGTTATTAGCAGTCAAGTTTTCCGGTATCTTATTTATCAGGGTATTGCAATAGTGTTCAAATTGTCTCCGACATACTGAAAGTCTAGAAAATTTTGTAATAAATTGATTTGTGACTAGCGGACGAGTGTGGTAAAAAAGTGTACTTGGTTGAGAACAATATTTAGGTATTTCAATCAGTCTAAGTGAGAATCATAATTTAAATAGACACAGTGTCAGTTTTTATATAAGATTGTTATTTCTCCTTAGATGCATCAACCTACAAACATTTGGGAGGGTTATGTATCTAAGGAGAAATAATATAGCTTCTTCATCCCTACTTCGTACTACAAGCACAACAAAAGTACTCTGCGGCCATGAGTTCAAATCCCGCTCCTCAGTCTGGCATCTATATGTGTAATCATTCACCTCATTACCCACGCACAAGTCTCGGACTCATGTGGGCATCATCAGCAATAAAAAAAATCTCTCTATTATCACTTATCCGGTGGTTCGGAACCCACCTAAATCGGTCTAACATGTTCCCCATAACATGACTCAAATGGAGAGGTGGAACTACCCGTGAGGGTCTCCCCACCAATAAAAGCCATACCACATTTATTAATTACTGCAAGCTGCAAGTACTGCACGATCCGTATTTATGAACGTTCCTTCAGCTTCTCTTGACTCAATTGACTCTTGAAATGCAATGTATTTATATAGGAATGTCAAGTGTCCCTCGAGTCAAGTGACACTCAAGTAATGTTCAGAGAAATACGGGCATACATCTTGGAATCTTGAAAAATTAATTAGGACATAATTTATAATTAAGGCAATCATTCCAAATCTAAGCGCTTATTTTTTCAAAACCTTTGACACTGAAACAATGTCGAAACAAAGTTTTTGGGGTTTTCATTTTTTTATAATTCCAAAATTATATTGAATTCATTGGTTATTTATCCACAAGTTGTCCACAAGCAAATATCATGTAAATTATTGTTTGGTGCACAGAAAACCCCCATCTAAAAGTGATAAATAAATATTAAATTTTCATGATAAATTTAACGACTTGCAGTCAAATTTAATAGAGAATAAATAATTATTTACTCACGAAGGCTGAAACGTTTTCGAATCGTGATGATTCATTTTCGACGGCTGTTTCAGCCGATGTAAGTAATTATTTATTCTCTATTAAAATTGACTGCAAGTCGTTGAATTTATCATAAAACGTTAATATTAACAAGGCAGATCGGTATGAAACACAACATTCAAGAAGATAAATAATGATAGAAATTAGAAAAATCGAGTAAGCTAGTGAATTCACTATAACCATTTCAAAATTTATAAAACTCTCTGGTAAAAATATGAAAAAAAAGCAGAGTACCTAAATATCATTTTGTAATCATCAATAATTTCAATTGGTTGCCAGTTTTATATAATATCATTTTTTATATTTCTTTTGAATGTTTTAGCTCAATATTTTCAACTCTGATGATAAAAATAAATAATTAAAAAATACTAGCTTAGTATTTGTTGGAGTATTCACACTCAAATATAAGTCTTAAACCAGTTGCACAAAAGTCAATTAAATTTAATCCCCATAGAATCACGTCATTCTACGGAAATTAAACTTAATGGGGAGAATTTAGTTGCACAAAGTACAATAAATTACAAGCGTTAACGCCGATTAGGATAGCTGGCGTAAAATATATTTAACCGTCCGATCACCGATGTTTAAATCTCACTAGTGCCCGTCAAGTTACATTTTTATAGGTTATTCTTATTGTAGCCTACCAGAACACGGAACTTCAAATAAGGTCGTAGGTTTTTTTTTGCTGATGATGCCCACATGAGTCAGAGACTTGTGCGTGGATAATGAGGTGAATGATTACACATAAATGCCTGACGGTGGAGCGGGATTTGAATCCACGACCGCTTAGACGACAGCAAGCTGAAGTTGCGACGCCCCAACCAACTGCGCTAAGCGGCCCGCCAAGGTGTTAAAAACATTTTTAAATGAATAGAATCTATTAAGAATACAATAATATGGAGATAGTTGAATAATGATTCAAATAATTAACAGTGAAATTATTCTAATTCATCTTTTTTCTCAACTTCAGAATCAGCTGTTGATTAAATTACAGTGTTGCCAGATTGTGCCCGTTCAGGTAACGAAAATTAATAATGGGATCTTTGTGCAACAGAAATAAACCCGTTACACTTACGACGGTTAGTTAACTGACATTAAACTCCTTATTTAATTGGTTTTTGTGCAACTGGCCGTTAATCTTAGAATATTGATATTAATCTTAAAATATTCGATAATTAATTGTAGAATATTCACCCTTGGCTTGTCGGCACTAATATGAGCTACGTACGGCCGACTGTTAAGCTTCTCAAATGCTCTCTCGTCAGCATCTTGATAATCTGAAACACAACGAATCTCAAATAAAGAAGGAGGTTACCTGAATGAATAAACTGATATTTCAACTAAAATGCCCTAAATAAACTAAATAGCCCAATCAAAATATACAATATTTGTACTGTAAGTGTACTTTACACTTGATTTTTCTCTTCTTAGAATTTTACTTTCTGATCACTGTTCTTTAGTCTTATTTTCTTACCACTGTATATTCTTTATATAATTTTCTTTCTGGCATGAACCATTTAATTTACTTTTTGTAAATGTATTTTGATAGGAGGCACTTAAGGAGTAACCTCTTCTCTTCATGAATAAATAAATTATAATGAATAGATAAATAATAATTATATAGTCAGTGATGTTTTTGATGACGAAATACGTGATTAAAAATCTAATATTACAACTGACACTGCATTTCTATTTAATATGTATGATTTTCACTCACTTATGCTGGAGATACTGGAGGGATGCATTTCACTTCTTAAGAGAATTTGAGGCTAATGAATTTGAGGCTTATAGCTGATGAAGCTTCTCTTTAGAAGTGAAATGCATCCCTCTAGTATATCCAGTAAAAGTGAGTGAAAATCATATATTGAATACCAATACAGTGTCAGTTTTTATATTAGATCCCCTGTACTATTCCTGTTGTATGTTAATGATATGCTACAATTATCTCTTGTGAATCGGAAATTGTATTCTTTGCTGATGATACAGCAATTATTTTCTCAAAAGTAATGTATTCGAGGTGACTGAAGATGATACGGATACAGTTAGACAATGGCTGGAGTTGAATACTTTGAGCTTAAATGTATTAAAAATGAAGTTATTTACTTTTTCTACCGTATAATTTTATAATTTGATTTTAAAATGACACCTCAACTGTTCAGATAAATACTCTTGCTGTTCAAGCATTGAAAAAGTAAGTGAGATAAAATATCTGGAGGTAGACCTAGTTATTAATTAATATCTGAAGTGGAAACCTCAAATAAACTTTCTTAGAAAATATTGAAATACTTAAGTTACAAATTTTTACAAGATATTTGATCTTGATAACCTAAAAATAATATATTACGCTTTAATTGAATTTTTGATGCAGTTTTATGTAGTTGTATGGGTGGGACCTTCAACACTCACATTAGTAATCTATTTATTATGCAAAGATGCATAATTAAAACAATATTAAATAAATCAATATTATTTTCAAGTGACCTTATTGTTTTTAACAACCACTATTTGTTGAATTCAAAGTCATAACAGTAAGACAACTCTATTTTAAAAGCCTTCTCAAACACATAATTAGAAACATGAAGAAATCTTCACGAAAATAGATAAAAACCTTCTACTACTTTAGACCTGACACCAATCTTAAATATCAAGTTTATGATTCAAACTCAAGGTTAGTGAAGAGGCAATTGATTGAATTGATTTGTGAGCTCGAAATTTTTAAATATTATTCCATTCAGTGTTTAAAGTAGAATAATTAATATGAGGTTTGTGATGACTGAATAAAGTAACATTTTTTCTTTTCATTGGGTGCTGAGTGTTGGTAATGTAATAATTCTTTATTTAGTTTATTTTTTTAAATTTTGGAACATTAAATTCTTCTAACATTAAAACTGACACTGTATTTCACTTTTAAATAATGTTTTACTCACATATATTAGAAATGCTTGAGCAATGCATTTCACTTCTGAAAAGAAGCTTCGTCAGCCTGAATTAAATTCTTGTGTAATATACTTTAAGGAGGATAAGGAATCTGTGATGCTTTCCATGACGAAATACTTGATGAACAATCTAATATAAAAACTGACACTGTATTTCTATTTAAATTATAATTTTCACTCACTTATACTGGAGGGATGCATTTCACTTCGTAAGAGGAGACTGATGAAGCTTCTCTTCTGAAATGCATCCCTCCAGTATCATCAGTATAAGTGAGTGAAAATCATATGTTGTTTCTAATATTACTAATAGAGTATTATTGTACATTAAGGGGTTGCCCAGAGTTCTCCAAGAGCAGGCGGCAGTATGTCTCTATGCAGACGACGCAAATGTAATTTTCTCAGGAGATACAGTACAAAGTGTAGAAGCAGCATCCGCGACTGGCCTTTCTTTTATGAATGATTTTCTGAATGACAGGAACCTCCTTTTAAATGGTAGGAAGTCAGTCGTAATTGCATTTTCGACGAATCAAAGGAAAAATGAATTATGTCCAGATGTCTTTATTGACAATGAATTGCTAGAAAGGGTAAATAGTACACGATTCCTGGGTCTAGAGATTGATAGTAATTTGTCATGGAATAGTCATGTTTCTCAGGTAGTGAAAAAAATCTCCCCTGGGCTGTATGCTCTAAGACAAATGTCGAATAAATGCAGCCCTCAAACTATGAAGACGCTCTACCACTCACTAATACACTCCCATTTGGCCTATGGTCTTTGCATTTATGGTAGCACAACCAAGAGCAATCTTGATAGAATTCTCATACAGCAAAAGAGGGCTCTAAGAATAATATTGAATCTAAAAAGAATGGACTCCGTAAAGCTAGTTTTTTCACAGCTCGGCATTCTCACAATTTATGGTCAATATGTATTTGACGTTATTATGCATGTTAGGAATTACTCTGTAGAAGAATTAAGAAATGAGACTCATGGCTATAATACCAGATTTGGGAGAATTACGGAAAGACACAGGTTGGAATTTTTCAAGAAAAGGACGCATTACATGGGAAGGAAATATTTCACAATGCTGCCTCTAGAATTGCAATCAATAGAGGATATTAAAAAATTAAGAATAAAGCTCAAGGAATATCTGGTATCATTATCTCTGTACTCCCTACAAGAGTTTACAGATCTGACTGAAAGTTTATGACTGTTCTTTATTACCTTTTATGTTTTTTTAAATTTATATAAATATTGACACTGTTCTCAATGTATCTGTACATGATTATGAATAAAGATGTTTCAATTCAATTCAATTCAATATATTAAATAGAAATACAGTGTTGGATAAGGAATATATTTGCTTTTGTATAGAATTGCAGTTCTGGGCTACATCAATCACTTGATGTTTGATGGACCTATGCTTTTTCTTTTTATTGTTATTTTTGCTAATTATTTTTCATAATCATTTTGCATGAATAGATTTTTTTTCAAAATGGAGCACAATGCATCATATTTGATCAGATTAGTTTTTTTTTTAATTTTTGTAACACTTTTCTACTTTTCTCTTCACATAGCGTAATTATTATGCATTTTGTAAATGTATTTTAAGGAAATAAAGAATTTGAATTATAAATGGTTATGCTTTATTTATTCAACGATACTCATACCAACCATCATTTTGGGGTATGATGTCAGGATTCTTGTCTAGGCTGTCAGCACTTTCGCTGGATCCTTTGACAGCTTCGTTGGTTTTGTCTTCGAAGTGAGATTTGCCTCGCAGTCGCAGCGCCAGTAGAACGGCCAACAGAACCAGCACCAGCGAAACCACTACGCCAATCAGAGCGCCCAGCAATGGCGTCAGGTGCGGAATGATTGGAGTCTCAGCTGAAACAATTCACATAAATAGACTTAAAAAAAATATATATGGTAATAATCTAGAGAAGACTGAAAAATATTGATATTGCTAACCAAACGAAGTGAGGTCTCCGTTTCAAGTCCACAGTTTTGCACATTTGCACATTTGTCTGTTTATTTGTAGCACATTTTCGGCTAAACGCAAGGACCAAATTATATATTATTGTTACGGGTTCTATGTCTGAAATAACGCTGGCAACACTTAAAGTTATCACTCGCACTTTATTTACACAAATAATCTTCACACTCACTGTTCAGTAATGTCTTACAGAAAAAGAAGCAATTAAAAACAGATAACACGATATTGTTCAACTGATAATGAGTTTTCAATAAACTGTACAAAAATCAATCACTAAAAGTTAAAAGGCCGATCTAATATTAATTAATAACTGTGCAATAAACTGTCCAATAATATTCAAAAAGAAACGTCGAAAAAGAACACTTGACTTACGTAGCACTAGTCCGTAATACAACAAAAACTATTTAGCAGCTCACTGGTATGAATTAAACAGGAAAAAGAATTATCTCTATAGTCACTGAGAAAGAATTATCACTATATATAGAAACAATATAGAACTGACACAATTTGTTTATCACGACGAATTTTCAAAGACAACTGAACTAATTTACACAAATGCATTCGCCTTAAATAGGTTTTTCAAATATCAAGCAATTTCTACATTTTTCTACCATCTTCTGAATGAATAAATCAAGGAAACTGGAACTTTCTACTATATTCGATAAGACTCCATTAATTTCTAATCAAACAAATAGAACATTCTACTAATTACCAAGTAAACACTATAAAAGTGTCAAAAGCAGTGTAATTAATTGCTTAAAAGTAAACATTTACATAGCAGATAACGCCAAGAACCACTGTGCCTTCTTCCTCTCTATGCACTGCGATTTCATATTCGCTACATTATTAAGTATGGATCTTACTTTTAGGAATGCCCAGCGATGTATGTGTGAAGATTTTCAAAACTTGCTTGCATGCAAAGGATATTTAAAATAGAAAAGGGGATAAAACCTTCATCTTGTATAGAAAACATGATTTAAGATGGGCTATTCCATCATAGTATAATAGAATCAGTATTTTTGTGATGTTCAGTCACGAGCTCTCAAGACTGCGATTGGATGGGTGACCGTGGTTCAATGACTTGATGTTATAAGATTTATTATCACTTACCCGCTGGTTCAGAACTCACTATTCTAGTAAAGAATAAATCTAATAAATTAGAGGTCCAAGCTGGAGTGCCTTAGGGGTCAATACTAGGTCCATTGCTTTTTTTGTTATATGTCAACCGTTTACCTAAAGAATTAATTAGTGGTAGAGCCCACTTATTTGCAGACGACACATCACTCATTTTCAGCAATTCCATTCTAGATAATTTAGAAATAAGTGCCCATATAGGTGTGCAGTCCATTGTCCAATTCTTAAATCAGTTGAAATTAACAATAAATAGTAAAAAATGCCAATACCTTCAATTCAAAAACAAACATAATTTAAATGAAGATAGGGTTATAAACGTGTTTGTAAATGATAATCAATTAGACCAGGAAGAAAAAATTGCATTTCTAGAAGTTTTGTTGGATAGACGATTCACCTGGGCTCTCCATACATTGAGAAAATATGTTGTAAAATTTCATCTGGGGTATTTGTCCTGCGACAGCTCACTAGATTGAATGACAAAACGTTACTTTTTACAGCTTACCATGGGCTCTTACTGTCACATATTAGGTATGCTATCTTAGTATGGGGTAATTCATCAAAACAGAATCTTGATAGGGTGTTTAAGATTCAAAAGAAAGCGGTTAGGTGTATAGAACGAGTAAATAGATTAGATTCATGTAGGCCGTTGTTCAAGAGACTTGGTCTCCTAACTGTTCCCTGCTTATATGTGTATGAAGCTACTTTATATGTGAAATCGAATGATATTAACCAAAATCTTGACGTACACGATTATAATACAGAGATTATCACTTGGTGAGTCACAATAGTAGCTTATTCAAACAAAAACATAGTTATATTGGTAGGAAACTCTACAACAAGCTACCGCAGTTTTCAAAGAGTCTTGAAAATATAGAAATATTAAAAAAACAATTGGAAAAATATTTAGTTTATAAAGCTTTTTATAGTGTACGAGAGTTCCTTTCACATCAAAATTGAGCCTCACCTCAACTAATTGATATAGTGATAATTATGGTAACTAGTAACTATAATTGTTGATCTGACTTGTCTTATACTCCTTAACTGGAGTCTCAAAGACGTAATCTGCCAAAAAAATCCCAACCAACACTCACCAGTCCTCCTCTCGGCTGATTTCAGTGTGTAAGCATGCAACGTTGACGGTCTACTGTGGCCCTTTCCGTTGGCTGCATACAGCAGAATATCGAATCCGATGCCCGAATGCAGTGACGCTATTGTGAATAGCGGCAGCGTTGACGATACGTTTCCGACCAGCATTTGCGTCTGTGCGTCATAAACCTCCATCACGAACTCCTGCGTTAGGCCTCCGTCGAAGCCTTCCACGCACTCGATGCGCAGTGCGTCCGCCGTCTGATTCACTATGGAACAGTTGGTCAACGGATCTGGTTTGCCTGAAACACAAGAATTAAAGGGAATTCAAAATAAAATTTAAAGAAACCATTCAAATAGAATTTGAAGAAAAAATAATTTAAAATGGAATTTTAAGACGATTGCAGTAGAAGAGAATGAAGGAAGAAAGTCAGTCATGTTCTAATTTTCTGAGTTCTAATTAATTAGTTGAAGTTCTAATTAATTAGTAAAATTTCTAATTAATTAGTTGAAGTTCTAATTAATTAGTTGAAGTTCCAATTAATAAGTTAAAGTTCTAATTAATTAATGTTCTAATTAATTAGTTGAAGTTCCAATTAATAAGTTAAAGTTTTAATTAATTAGTTGAAGTTCCTTTTTTTAAATTAAAGTTCTAATCACTTTAGAAGAGATGTAGAAGACAAAGTACGAAGAAAGTTATATTTTCTATTTCTCATGTTAAAATTTTGCATTCCATATTCAAAATTACTTTTTCGTCAAAATTATCAATGACTTTTATAATCATAGGGTTACTTTGATGAACCCGTGTTTCGGAGGACACGTTAAGCCGTCGGTCCCGGTTGCATATAAAAGAAAAAAGCAGTCGTTAAAAAAGCGGCGAGGTGGAACTACCCGTAAGGGTCTCCCCACCACGAAAAGCCATACGAATTTACTTTGATGAAAATAGCAATATTGAAATTATATAAAATTAAGGTAGTAACTAAGGTAGTACACTCAAATAAGGTAATAAGAATTTTTATAGATTTAATCTTTAGGCCTATTATTGGGAATGAATAAGTTGTAAATTGTCTTTTACTCGTATTAATAATTTTTAATTTGAATAAAAAATATTGAGGTTTGAGGTTAAAAATTCTATGCCAATATTTATAAACTTTGTTTTATTTGTTTGATGCATGATCCTATTCTCCTGAATGACACTAGTATTTCCAAAAATTTACAAAAAAATATACAACAATATTCTGGGGTCCAACAAAATAATTTAAATTCTTTGAAATTACTAGCACATTCAATGGTTAATGAAATTAATCCACAAATCACCGCCACATCATATCATATCTTAGTATAGGGTAATTAATCAAAACAAAACCTTGATAGGGTGTTTTAGAACCAAAAGAAAGGTGTATGACAAGAACAAATAGTTAAGATTCATGTAGGCCATTGTTCAAGAGACTTAGCATTTTTTTTTTTTGTAGATATTCAAAGTGCGAAGGGGAACACTCCTTTAACGTACATATTATATCGTCTTGGAGGAGTATAAGACAAGTAAGATTAACAATTATACTATCTTATACACTAGTTACCATAATTACTTAATTTTATTTGAGGTGAGGATTAGTTTTGATGTGAAAGGAACTCTTGTACACTATTAAAAGCTTTATCAACTAAATATTTTATCAATTGTTTTTTAAATATTTCTATATTTTCAAGACTCTTCAAAAACTGCGGTAGCTTGTTGTAGAATTTTCTACCAATATAACTAGGTTTTTGTTTGAATAAGCTACTATTGTCACTCACCAAGTGATAATCTCCTCGGCTTCTTGTATTATAATCATGTACATCAAGATTTTGGTTAATATCATTCGTTTTTACATATAAAGTAGCTTCATACACATATAAGCAGGGTACAGTCAGGAGACCAAGTCTCTTGAACAACGGCCTACATGAATCTAATCTATTTACTCTTTCTATACACCTAACCGCTTTCTTTTGGATCTTAAACACCCTATCAAGATTTTGTTTTGATGAATTACCCCATACTAAGATAGGTATACCTAATATGTGACTACAGTCTCCTAACTGTACCTTGCTTGTAAGAGTATTAAACTACTTTATACAGGTCGAATTGAGAAGCTCCTTCTATTTTGAAAGTCGGTTAAAAAGAGTGATATAAACCAAAATCTTGACGTATATTATTATAATACACGAAGCCGAGGAGATTATCACTTGGTGAGTCACAATAGTAGTAGCTTATTCGAACAAAAACCTAGCTATGTTGGTACAAAATTCTACAACAAACCGCAGTTTTTAATGTTTTGTTTTAGAAAATATTTAGTTGATAAATCTTTATATAGAAAGACTTCTATAGAACAAGTTCTAAAAGTTCTATAGAACAAGAGTTCTTTCAGATCAAAATTATCATCTGTGATGTTTTCCATGACGAAATACTTGATGAACAATCTAGTATAAAAACTGATACTGTATTTCTATTTAATAGGAAAGAAGCTTCTCTTTAGAAGTGAAATGCATCCCTCCAGTATCTCCAGTACTCTTTTTTCGGGGAATGAAGCCCACATAGGTCTGAAACCTGTGCGTGGTTAATGAATTGGATGATGGTGATTGATGAGTTGGACCTACAGTTTTGGATGAGTTCCGAACCACCGTAAAGTGATTTTACAGCAGAGAACAGTGTCTTTTTTGCTGGACAATCCAATCGGTCACCCTTACAAAGAGCGCCCAGGAGTTTCGTAGCTTACCTCTGATTGAACAGATACCTGCTACGGCACTCGGCTATCACTCCAATACAAGTGAGTGAAAAGCATGTATTAAAAAGAAATTCAGTGTCAGTTTTGATATTAGATTGTTCAAAATATTATACTTATCAATATTTTAATTATGGTAGCTAGATTGGTCATATTGATGTGTATTATTGTTGATCTAACTCATCTTATCTCCTCAACCGGAGTCTTTGAGACGTAATCTAAAAAAAAAAAAAACATTTTCCAAAACACTACATCCAACTCTCCAATCTCCCAATAGAAAGCAGATTGACTAGCATTCAACGGTAACTTTCTCCCCTCCAATTCCCTCCAAATCTGCCCCCCCCCCTTTCCATGGCCGCCATCTTGACAAACCAAAACCAAGCAATAAATATAAAGAGTAGCAAGATAGGGGAGACTGCAGCAAGACGACAGAGAGGGGCTTATGTCGAGTAATATACTTCTATTTATTCGAATTTCAATTCGGCTAGATTACCGCCAAATAAAAATCCCGCTCAACCTTAGCAGCAGAAGCTAAGCAAAGTGTGTGGGTGAAGAGGAGGGGGAGGGGTCTTGAAATATGAGCGCCGCATTGGGCTGCATTTCTTCTTATCCTTCTCCCATCTTCTTCTGCTTCTCTTTTTCTACTTCCTCTTCCATTTCTTCTTCTTTATCTTCGTCTTCTTCTTTCTTCTTCTACATCCTCTTCTGCTTCTCTCTTCATCTTAATCCTCTCCTCATTATTATCATCATGCTTTTTCACTCTATCCCAGTCTGGAGCCTTCTCCACTTCCCACTCATAACACTTTCTTATTCTTCTTCTTATTTTTCTAACTCTTCTTCACCTGTCTCTTTCTAATTTTTCTTTTCTACTTCTTCTGTGCGTGGGTAATGAGTTCTATGATGGTGATTGATGGTGCTTGTTCTTCTTCTTCTCGCTCCTTCTTCTCCAATTCCATCTTCTTCTGTGTAGTTCTTCTTCATTACTATCTTCTTTGTCCTTTTCTTCTTCCGACTCTTTCTTTTCCTTCTTTTCCTCCTGTCTTCATTATCTTGCTCTTCTGTCTTCTTTTCTTCTCCTCCTCTTTCTTTTTGTTGTCCTGTCTTGTTCGTTTTCTCCTTCTTCTTCTTCTCCTCTTTTACCTTCACATTATTCTAACATTTTCTCATTTTTCTTTCTTTTTGCTCTGCTACTTCCTCATCATCCACTTCTTCCTCCTCCTCCTTCGCCTCCTCCTACTCCGCCATCCACCTCCTCCGCCACTGCCGCCTCCCCAACTTCATCTTTTTCTCTCTTTTTCTTGTCTATCATTTTCCTTCTTGCTCTTCTTCATAATCTTCCACTCCTTTTCCGTCTTCTTCTCTTTCTCATACTTCTTCTTTCTTTTTCATCTTCTTCCCTCTCTCCTTCTTCTTCTTCTTCCCTCTGGCGCTTTTTTTCTTATTCTCTCTCGCTCTTCTCAATATCCTTCTACTTTTCCAGTGTCCTCTTCTCTCTCATTTTTCTTCTCCACCTTCTTCCTTTTCTCCTCTTCCTTTTTATTTTTTCTTCATCCTTTTCGTTTCATCTACTTATTTTTCTTCTCCTACTTTTATTACTAGGCTACATATTATTTTTCTCTTCATTTTTCTTCACCTTCTCATTTTTCTTTTGCTTTTTCCTCTTCGATCTCTTCTTTTTCTCCTCATCATCCTCTTACTCGTTCTTTGACCTCTTTGTTTTCTTCTTCTTCTCCTTAAACTTATTATGTTCTTTTTTTCCTCCTCCTCCTCCTTCTCATACTTCTTCTTCTCCTCCACCTCTTTCTTATTTCTCTTTTTCTCCTTCTTCTTTTCCTTCTTCTCCTCCTCCTTCATTGTCCTCTTCTTATCTCTCTTCTTCTCCTCTTTTTTCTATTGTCTTCTTCTTATTTCTCTTCTCCTTACTCCCTCACATGCATGCACTTCATTCTATTTTGCTCCCTTTGACAATAACATTCGCCAACCTTACTACTACTATGGGGGCCCTTTAAACCACCCTTCTCTGTTTTCAAGGGCTGAGGCTGCGACATTCCACAGCCATGCGTTGTACCACACCCTGTATATAATAATAAAATGCCACCTAACAAGCCATGACAAAACTGATTGGATTCTGAGCTGCTGAAACTAAACTGAACTGTGCTGAGTCATACTACCGTTTATATTTCACTCATACATGCCTACTGACTTGCTTTCTTCTACCACATTCTTTCTCCTTTACACTACACTCTTTTCTCTCTTTTCATTTGCTGTAGAGCTGCATGTGTTTTCCTCTCACTATGTAATGTGGTGTTACTACTTTTTTTTTTTTTTTTTTTTTTGAAGGATGAATCCCACATAGGTTTGAGACCTGTGCGTGGGTAATGAATTGGATGATGGTGATTGATGAGTTGGACCTACAGTTTTAGGTGGGTTCCGAACCACCAACACGATCTACATTTATTTCAACCTCGAAGGGCCATTGCAAATAGAAAAAATGATTTCAATACCAAAATGCTGTATTTACACTTATGTATAATTCTCAACATAATTACCTAGAAGATTAAGGCATTTGTCAAAACTGTGGAAAAGCTTTTCAATCAATGGTGTTGTTGTTGTTCTCCATGAAATATTGCCTCCAGTGAATTTTATTAAGTTTTGACCATGTCTTGATCTCGTCAGTGATAGGAAATTGCTGACGAAGCCATTTCAATTAATACAGCTGTTTATTGACAAACTTTACAACATTAGCAGCGATTCATTCAGAACAAAAGAAGAACATGCTGACATCTGGAAATGTTCCTGCTGCATTAGAAAACCCGCTCTCACAAGCCGGTGTAACCCAACAACTTCTTTAACAAAATTTCAGTTGGAATTTCTAAATCACCCATTCCCGACCCAGCACAGCGCGAATTTCATATTTTTCCTGAACTGAAGAAATGGATTCCTGGATTTCTTGTTCCATGACGAACTGCGTTATTAATATTAACTTTTCAAGTAAATTCAACGACTTGCAGTCAAATTTTTATTAAAATAAGTAGTATTTCACTTACTCTGTACGCCGAACGCTTTCGAGTTGTTAAAACCCATCTTCAAGGCCTTGGAGATGGGTTTTAACAACTCGAAAGCGTTCGGCGTACAGAGTAAGTGAAATACTACTCATTTTGATAAAAATTTGACTGCAAGTCGTTGAATTCACTTGAAAAGTTAATATTAAGAAATGGCTCGGAGATCGGAACTTTCCAACTACTGAGGAACCTCACGACAGGGTCAAGAATAATTTATATTCACTGTTGGCAACATTTTTATGACAGGGGTATTGAAAATTCTCTTGTGGGCATCATCCGCAATAGAAAAATAAGCTTGTCCACACTTATGAAAAATAATGGCACAACCTTCAAGATGATTATGTTAAGAAATAACATAAGTGAACCATACATTTTGATAATGATTTTTTTTAAATTTATTAATTGTATATTCATAGCCTATTGGAGGTTTGAGGAAATTGTATTCGCATTTACTCACTGGATGCAATGTTCCATGTTCTGAGTGAAATGTTCTTTAATTTCATAATTTTTTCCATCTTTTCATTTTAATGGGGCCTCATCTCATATTTCATTCAAATTTTTCATTTTGGCATCAAGGCTGAATTGCCTAGAAGACAAGAAACCAAAACAGTAGCAAAAATTAAAATAAATAAAGCTGAAACGTTGTGGGGATTCAGGTTAAGATCACTTTAGGTGTTCGAAATTACATTAATAAATGAATCAGAAATCAATTACAGTAAGAAAGCTGCAAAGCTGTTTTTGTCGGAGGATGAAGCCCACATAGGTCTGACACCTGTGCGTGGGTAATGGATGATGGTGATTGATGAGCTGGACCTACAGTTTTAGGTGGGTTCCGAACCACTGGGAAGTGATTTTGAACAAAAAAACACAGTCTTTTTTGCTGGCCAATCCAATCGGTCACCCTTACAAAGAGCGCCCAGGAGTTTCGTAGCTTATCTCTGATTGAACAGATTACCTGCTACGGCACTCGGCTATCACTTCCCCTCGGTTCCGCATGTTGAAGGGGACATGGAAACGAAGGAAAAGCATGATAACAGACTGAGAGAAAATTGAACTAAATAGGAAATGTAGTAGTATTAAGCCGCGTCTCCATCAACCAAATATGTCTTCCGAACATTGTTGGCGAACACAAAAGATGGACAAACATTAAACATATGGGACACCGAACATGTTCGTGAGTTCAATTGAAATGTTTGGTCTATGAGCGAACAGTGAAGAACAACAACACACCGATCATAATGTTCGAGAAGGCGTCCACACCAAACAATGTTCGGTGACATCGGACAATTCCAGCGAACACTATTCGCCGAGTATGTTCGGTTGGTGGAGACGCGGCTTAAAACAGCAAAAAATATGGTAAAATAAGGGGAAAGGGCCAGCAAGAAAAAGGGAATACAATACAAAAATCATAGAGAGTGAAAGGAACTGATACAAAGAAATAGTGACAGATAACAGATAAAAATGGAGGAAATATTATTAAAAAAGATAAGAGAAAAAATAGAACATGAAGCATTAGACAGTGATAAACGACTACAAAATGTTATTTGTAGGAAGAAGAGGGTTGAAAAGAGAAATTAAGGAATGAAAATGATTGGATCCGACACAGGAACAGAAGGGAATGATCATAAGGAAGGACATGTAGTACTTAGAGGGGCTGTTGTTAATTTGCATATTCCAATAGGGCGGTGCCAGAACAAAACGTAAGTCAATGGGACATCAATAAAGATGGTCACTGGAGGGAATGTTTGATGGGACTCTTGTGGGGGGTGACGATGATGATAATGATGATGGTCATGATGATGATGATGATGATGATGATGATGATGATGGTCTTGATGATGATAATGGTTGAAATTGGGGGGGAAATAGTGAGAGGAGGAAGAGGGGTTAGTAGGAGAAGGAGGAGGAGGATGATGATGGTGATGATGAATAGGATGTTAAAGGCAAAACTTCCCTGTAGAACGTTTGAAAAAATTATAAAAATATTTCAAAACATCGAATAAATGTGAGACAGACGCCATTTTGTAGAGCGATATTCAAACTAGATGAGCTAGAAATCAGAGAAATGATTTTTCTTTTTCTTTTTCTTTTTCTTTTCCTTTTCCTTTCCTCCTCCTCCTCCTCCTCCTCCTCCTCCTCCTCCTCCTCCTCCCCCTCCTCCTCTTCCTCCTCCTCCTCCTCCGTCATCAACAGCTTCTTCTTTCTCTTTTTTCATCATAATCATCACCCTTTTTTTTCTTTCTCCTCCTTCTTCTTCAACACCTGTCTTCTTTTCCATCTTTCTCGCCCACGCCTTCTTCCAAAATAACCCTCCCCCTCCGTTTCCCCATTCCCGACCACCACCATTCTGTTTTAATTTTCATTAATTGTCTCCCCATCATCTTTATCTCTCATTCACCATCTCTTTTCTTTCTCCACCTACTCCTACTTCTCCTATCCGTTACTCCATTCCCATTAAATCTATTACAGCTTATCACTGATATCCCATCTAAAGCTTCTCTCCTCATTTCTTTCAGTCGCCACCTTGCAACTGAGTACTCAACTCACTCTCAATGCACGTTTCTTACTTTATTTCCGGTTTACGTCTGAAATAATTCGACAAGACAGAGAAAAAAGAAAGAAGAGAAATAAATAATGAGACCGGTGAAGCGGAGTTCTCTTACATTCAGTGCCCGCACTTCAACCGTATTGCACTTTGCGAAAGGGAGAGAAAGAGAGAAAAAAGAGGGTGAAGAGAGAGTGATAGACCGATAGAGATAGAGTGAGAGTTTGTGCGAGAGTGAGAGAGATAAAGAGAAAAAGAGAGTGAGAGAGACAGATGGCGATAGAGTGAGAGGATGTTTGTGAGAGAGAGAGAGATAAAAACGGTGAGTGTGAGCGAGTATAAGAGAGATAGAGAGTGAGTGAGAGAGTTAGTAAGAGAAGGAGTTTATGAGAGAAAGAGGAATTGTGTGGGAGAGAAAAGAGAGTTAGTGAGGGGAGAAAAGAGCAAGAAAAGAAAAAGGAGGAAGAGAAGGTGATAAATGGGGGAACAACGAATGAAAAGAGAAAAGGTGTTCCACGTTAGAGAGAAAAAAGAGAGAGATAGACCGATTGAGATGGAGTGAGAGAGTGTTTGTGCGAGATAAAAGTAGAATGAACAAGAAGTATGAGAGAGAGAGAGTTATAGAGATAGACTATGTGAGAGAGAGAAAAACGGTGAGTGTCAGCGAGTATGAGTGGGAGAGAGAGAGTGTGAGAGACATAGCGTGAGTGAGAGAGTGAGTAAGAGAAGAAGTTTATGAGAGAAAAAGAAAGTGTGTGAGAGAAAGAGAGGGATAGATAGAAGAGAAAAAGAGCAAGAAAAGAAAGAAAGGAGCTAGAGATAACTGGGGAGAAACAGCGAATTAAAAAGAGAAAAGGTATAACACGTTAGAGAGAGACAGAGAAGAGATAGAGGGAACGAGAAAGAGGGAGAGGGAAGAGAGAGAGGGAGTGCGTGTGTGAGAGAGAGATAGAGTGAGTGATAGACAGGAAAGAGAGAGAATATGAGAGATAGAGAAGAAACGAGAGAGAATATGAGAGATAGAGAAAAAGAATGATAGACTGATAGTGAGAGAGAGAGGAGAAGAGAGGAAATGAGAGAGAGAGAGAGAGAGAGAGATAGACTGATAGTGATTGAGTGAGAGGGTGTGTGCGAGAGAGAAAAAAAAAGAGAGAGTGTATGACAGAGAAAGAATGAGAAGGGGGAAACAAGTGTGAGCGAGTATGAGAGAGAGAGTGAGAGAGAATCAGAGAAATAGAGAGAGACAGTCAGAGAGAAAGAGAGAGAGAGGAGAAAGAACAAGAAAATAAAATGAAGGAAGAAAGGGGCGATAAATAGGGAGCGAAACAGAGAATAAAAAAAAGAGAGAAAGCAGCCCACGTAATACTGTATTTTATAGAGCACTTTCCCCTATTCGTAGGATAGCAACCTGATTCGTCCATAATATATTGAGTGCGTTGTAAAAATCCCGAACGTCTATAACAATTTTATTTTCATTCACTACGACCCTACGCCTCCAACCCCCCCCCCCCCATAACCAGGAGCACCCTCCAATTTTAATAAATGCTCCCCATTTTTCTTTTTACAGCAACTACTACTCGACTTGAAACCCCAGACTCACTGCTCAGAATGTGCCAATGACTGCTATAAAGTGAACCCTACCGGGTTTGTCAACAGTCGTGCAACTTACGTTCAACTACCTTGCCTCACTTCTCCTTGATCCTCTTATGACTTGACCAGCAGGTTGCCCGATTCACTTGAATCGAAATATCAATTAAATTTTAATCTAATAGCCTCTTTTCTCTTATTTTTATTCATATCATAAATGAATTTTGTATATTTTTATATTGTATTTATACTTGTATTTCATATATAAGTGTGTGAAATAATACATTATTATAATTATAATAATAATAATCATTATTATATTCTTCCTGTTTTTCTTCTTCTTCATAATATTTGAACTCTTGTAACTAGTAGTTCTGTGAACAGTAGACCTCACTCGCTCGTTGACCCGCTTGTCAGTTGTTGCATCATTACCGTGTATCATGCATCCACTATTCTGAGTTTCCTGTTTATAAATTTACTACAAGAATGCTGAAAATTCAGTATCTACTCTATTAGCTGTATATAAGGAGGGAGCTCATATTGATACAGTTTCACTTTATACCTTGTAAACCGGCCACCATATTGGATTTGAAAAATTTTAAAATTGTTACAAAAGTAAACAAAGCAGTTATTTACGCTCTTGTTCTACGTATTCATGGTCAAACGTGACTTGTAATCAGAATCTTCATTCTCTTGCTTTTCACATGTCTTTGTTGTTCTTATTCTTCAAATATGCATCTCTCTCACTTGTCTTGAGCTTCTCGAGAATTCTAAAAACTTCCTAAACAATCGAGGTCGTGTTCTACTATATTCTTGACCTTCCATGGCATTCTTGAAGCATCTAGAAGCCGCCAGTACTTGGAATTATGACAACTATATAAAGGAGCTCACTTGAACCAGTTGGTGAGTTTTACAAACCCGTGTGACAGATCTTGTGTGAGAGACAAACCAGTGTTGTTTCGATTTCAGTGTATAATGCATAGACAAGTGTTTACTATTTGTGCAGCTTACCAACAGTTTAAAGACGTTGTGCCAAGTGACATTAATTGGGGCTGTCAAATAACGAATTGGAATGTATTTTGTAAGTGATTAGTTGTTCTTTTATAATTTCGTTCTACATTATTGTACATTTTATTGGACTCTTATTTCTTTTATTATTGATCAGCCTGTAATTAATTGTTCTTTAATTCTTGTAAATAATTACTGAAAATAAGTATTAGCTTGTCATTTGTTGCTCTGTTTTTTTCTTTATCAATTGAAAACTTGCAATTAGTGTGTGTAAGTAGAATAAGTGGTGTAAATAAAGTGCAAGTGTGAACTTTAATGTTGCCAGCCTTATTTTAGCTTTAAAACCCGTAACAATATAAATTAATTATCTTCTCCTCTTCTTGCTCTTCATCTGCCTTTTCTTCTCCTTCTCTTCGTTATTCTTTACCATCCTCTCTTCCTCCCTCCTTTTCCCTTTTTTCTTTCTCTTCCTTTTCTGCATTTTTCTTTTCTTTCTTCTTAATTTTCTCCTCTTCCTTCATTCTTTCTCTCTTTTTCTCCTCCTTCACTTCTGTTATTTTTTTCTCCATTTTCATATTCTCCCTAACTTCATCTCTTCCTCCTCTTTCTTCCTTTTTTTCACCATCATCTTCTCCTTCCTCTCCTCTTTTTGTTCTTCTTCACTCCTTCTCTGTCATCTCTGTCTCCTCGTTCCTCCTCCTCCTCCTCCTCCTCCTCCTCCTCCTCCTCCTCCTCCTCCTCCTCCTCCTCTTCCTCCTCCTCCTTTAATCCCTTATTCTGCAGCACTACTCTCGGAGACTAGCATAGACAGCGTGCACCTTTTTATTCATTATTATAATAGACATATTATCTGAACAAGGCAAGTAGCAAATGTTGCATGCAACTGACGCATGCCCCACGTGCCTCAATCCCAGGCGCACATGTTGCATGCCTTTGACGACCAAATGTTGAACAATGATTGTGGGAATAACTATACAGCTTTCCATACAAGCCAGACACGGCCATTTTTATTCATCGACTGGAAAACAGGAAAAGTTGGAAAACTTGAGGTTTACGATTGGTTCACATGGCGTCTACATGGAAAAGTGCCAGATAAGGAAAAATGTTAGAACAGATTTCATTTATGCTCAGTAAAACTGATCTAAGCTGATGAACTACATAATTTTCATTTTTACATCATATTTATTACAGGTGCTGTAGGAAAACTGTTCTGCATAGAATATTGCATTATATGGAATTACTGTCTAGCAGTTGGAAGTGATAGCCGTGAGCCGTAGCAGGTATCTGTTCAAACAGATTTAGATAAGCAACGCCCTCCTGGGCCCTCTCTGTATGGGTGACCGATTGAATTGACCAGCAAAAAGACTCTGTTCTCTGCTGTAAAATCATTTCCCGGTGGTTCGGAACCCACCTAAAATTGTAGGTCCACCATGATATAACCATTTCAATAACATGGCTCAAGCGGCGAGGTGGAACTACCCGTACTGTCTAGCATAAGGCTAATGAAATATAATTTTTAATTTCAAATTCCTTAAGATGCTATCAATTGAAAATGGAAATTTTTCTGCATAGAATTACATTTCATAGAATTATAGCGCCCTAAGGCTTGTTTCACACATACCTGGCAGTCGGGTACCGGTGTCTTTTACCCAGCTGTAGAGACATTGTATTATATGGAGTGATCCACACTTACCCGATTTTTGAAATCATATATTATGGTAAAATAAAAAAAGTCGGGTAAACGACACTGGTTTGTGTGAAACAAGCCTCAAGGCCGCTAAGGCATTACAGTATATAAATCATACTTACAGATTTCGGATTAAATAATAATAATATGCATATGGTTTTCTTTTTGTGGGGAGACCCTTATCTACCTCACCATTTCAAGCCATGTTATGAGGAACATAATACAACTACAATTTTAGGTGGGTTCCGAACCAACGGGAAAGTGATAAAATTATTCATGGCATAAAGTTTCCATGTTATAATAAATGTTAAAAAAACTGTATTGAATAAAAAATATACCTTTTGTCTACAAAATAGTTATTTATGTATTAAGAGCGTGAAGCGCGACTTTATCGCTCGAGCCAAAACATTTACTGCGCGACGCATAGCGGAGCGCGGTAATTTTGCGAGAGCGATAAAGAAGCTTCACGCGCGAATTGCATACAATATTTTCCTACAACTGCAGTTCTGGATTCCAACACAATAAGAGCTTGTAGTTTGTAACATCACAGACCGTGCGCGGATTTGGTTAGCGTTCGCCATTGTTGAGGTTATGAGAATTCACGGATTCCGTCATCCACCAATGAGAAGACATCAAAATCAAAACAGAAGCGTAAAGAAAACAGCTGGCGAGCGTAAAGTACTTTACCGCTTGCGGAGCAGTAAAGAGGTATTTTACAATTAGTTTTCAGTACGTAAAGAACTACTTAACGAGCAGTTGTAGGAAAATAATGTTTTCTATTTAATTTTTGTAGATTACGTCTTGGAGACTCCAGTTAAGGAGTATAAGGCAAGTCAGATGAACAATTATACAGGGTGGGGGAAATGTTTGGAAACGGCTTAATATTTCATATACAAAGGTGATTTTGCGGTAGGTATGATTGAGGATCCTACTCAAATTGAAAATACTATTTTACTGTGACTTTAAAAATCTGGTCCGCCATCTTGGAACCGCCATTTTGAATGTAACTTTTTTTTTTAAATAGGAAGGGGGTCATGCGATACATGATTTCAATACGGAATTTTAAGACAAAATGAATGCCGAAAACCGCACATCGATATGTCAACCCGTTTCGGAGATATTTACATTATTAATCGATACCATGAAAAGCAGAAATGAAATAAATAAGTACATTAAAATCTTACCTATCAAATTTTTTGTTAATAGTGTTTGCTAATAAACATTAAAACCCAATTATTTTAATAAATGTTCAAACTGTTTTCCTTCAGCTGTTTGACAATGTGCTAATCTTAAATAATAGCCATCAAGCACATTTTGAATCATTTCGCGTGGAATTCTGTTAGCCACTTCAGTTATACATTCTCTTAGTTCATTAATTGTTGCTGGTTTCTTTTTGTACACATTGTCTTTCATGTAGCCCCAAAAGAAATAATCAAGTGGAGAGAGGTCAGGTGACCTAGCGGGCCACTCTATTGCACCTCTACGACCTATCCAGCGTTGGGGAAATGTTTGGTTCAATATATCCCGCACTCCTAATGCATAATGAGGGGGCGCCCCATCTTGTTGAAACCACAAGTTATGTAACTCTTGTCCGTTGATGTTCTGGATGGCTGGAACGATCAAATTTATTAACATGTTCTCGTAAATGGCACCTGTTAAATTATTCTCGATAATAAATGGTCCTACAATGTGACCATTTACCATACCAGCCCATACGTTTAATTTTTCAGGATACTGTGTATGACCCTCCTTCATCCAGTATGGGTTGACATCGGTCCAGAAACGATAGTTTTGCTTATTTACATTGCCGTTAAGCATGAACGTAGCTTCATCCGAAAATACTACATTATTAAAGAAGTTTGGATCATTGTCATACTTGTTCATCATTATGTCACAAAACTCTACCCGGCGGTCGAAATCATCCTCATTCAGTTCTTGTAATACATGAAGCTTAAACGGATGGAAATGAGATTCCTTAAGAACTTTTCTGACAGAACGAGTAGACATACCATGTTCCTTGGCAACGCTTCTAGTTGATGTATGCGGATCTTCAACAAATGATTGCATTACCTCTAAAGATTTTTCATTGTTGGTGGCAGTATTTGTTCTTCCAGTGCGAGCACGATCAGTCACTTTGCCCGTTTCTTGAAACCGCTTTACTGTCTTAAAAACAACACTTTTACTAATTGGATTTCTGTTGGGAAATGTTTCGTTAAATAAATCAGAAACTTCTTGGTAAGACCGTACTCTATCTCCATAGCCGCGCATCATTAACAAAGTTATTCTCTCGGTTTCATTTAAAAATGCCATTGCGAACGACTTTAAACACACTCACTACTTCATGATTGAAAAAGAATTCATTAAATCAGTTGGATTATTACAGATGATTTTAGGTTGATATCATGATTATTGTTGATATTATGATATCCAGAGTCAGATGTTCATCACGCGAAATGATTCAAAATGTGCGGTTTCATTTAAAAATGCCATTGCGAACGACTTTAAACACACTCACTACTTCATGATTGAAAAAGAATTCATTAAATCAGTTGGATTATTACAGATGATTTTAGGTTGATATCATGATTATTGTTGATATTATGATATCCAGAGTCAGATGTTCATCACGCGAAATGATTCAAAATGTGCTTGATGGCTATTATTTAAGATTAGCACATTGTCAAACAGCTGAAGGAAAACAGTTTGAACATTTATTAAAATAATTGGGTTTTAATGTTTATTAGCAAACACTATTAACAAAAAATTTGATAGGTAAGATTTTAATGTACTTATTTATTTCATTTCTGCTTTTCATGGTATCGATTAATAATGTAAATATCTCCGAAACGGGTTGACATATCGATGTGCGGTTTTCGGCATTCATTTTGTCTTAAAATTCCGTATTGAAATCATGTATCGCATGACCCCCTTCCTATTTAAAAAAAAAAGTTACATTCAAAATGGCGGTTCCAAGATGGCGGACCAGATTTTTAAAGTCACAGTAAAATAGTATTTTCAATTTGAGTAGGATCCTCAATCATACCTACCGCAAAATCACCTTTGTATATGAAATATTAAGCCGTTTCCAAACATTTCCCCCACCCTGTATAATCCTATACACTACTTACCATAATTACTATATCAATTAGTTGAGGTGAGACTTGACTTTGATATGAAAGGAACTCTTGTACACTATAAAACGAATTTTTAACTAAATATATTTCAAATGTTTTGAATGATATTTCTATATTTTGAAGACTCTTTAAAAACTGCGGTAGCTTGTTGTAGTTTCCTACCAATATAACTAGGGTTTTGTTTAAATAAGCTACTATTGTGTCTCACAAAGTGATAATCTCCTCGGCTTCTTGTGTTATAATCTTGTACGTCAATGGCTAATATCACTATTTTTTAACATCTGTATTGTCTATTCACTTCAAAGTGATAATCTCCTCGGCTTCTTGTGTTATAATCTTGTACGTCAATGGCTAATATCACTATTTTTTAACATCTGTATTGTCTATTCACTTCTTGAGAATAAAAGTTAAATTAAAGTTAAAAAGTAAAGTTAAAAAGTTAAAAATAAAAGTTTAAAAGTTAAATTTAAGTGAAAATACTGAGTAATAAATATTTTTATTGGGTACTGAATATTAGGGTCTACTTATATCTCATAATGTTAAGATTTGGAACGGCGACTTGCGATACTTCCATAAAATGTAACGTTATGTCTGTTGTTTTACGATGCTGTAGGATTTCATCTGAGTGCATTTATTGCCCTACAATGATGACTATTATTGCTCAAATATAGCTCAATTGATGATGGATATCATTTTGTGATATTACATTTCGGAACGAGCGAATTTTAAGAGTTCTTCGGTTCATTCTATGCTACGATTTTCGGTTTATCCTGAGTTTTGTCAAACAAATCGCATTTTCCTGCTAACACAATAAATACTGAGTCAAAATGTCTCCTGAGATGGCGAATTCAATTTCGACCTGAGTCCTGTGTTTTAGTTTTTCTTCTTTTTCTCCTCCTTTTTCTTCTTCTCCTCCTCTTTCTTCTTCTTCTCCTCCTTTTTCATCTCCTTCCTGAGTCTTCCTCACTTTGCAGACTGGAGCACATTTTCCAAAGCAATAGACCTCAGCTTAGTTCTCGAATCTTATTGGATAACGTTTGTGCTTGTGCTTGTTTGTTCTTCATTGGCTGAGCTTGTATCAATTATTTATTTTATCATTTATTCATTTATTTATTCATTCAATCATTTATTTACATATTTATTCATTCAATAATTTATTTACATATTTATTTGTTCATTTATTCATTTATTTGTCTATTTATTTAATTGTCTATTTATTTATTCATTTTACTTATTACTGTTACTGTTACTATTACTATTACTGTTATTGTTACTATTACTGTTATTTATTACTGTTATTTTATTACTTGTTTTTAATATTCATTCATTTATTTGTCTATTAATTCATTCATCAAGTTCTTTATCTATTTATTGATTTATTCATTTATTTATTTGTATATCTATTTATTTATTTGTCTATTAATTCATTCATCAAGTTCTTTATCTATTTATTGATTCATTCATTTATTCATTTGTCTATTTATTCAATCATTAATTTATCTATTCATTTATTTGTCTATTAATTCATTCATTAAGTTCTTTGTCTATTTATTGATTCATTCATTTATTCATTTGTCTATTTATTCATTTATTTATTTACTTGACTATTTATTCATTCATTTATTTGTCCACTTATTCAGTCATTTATTTACTTTTTTATTTATCCATTAATTAATCTACTTATTTATTTAGCAATTTATTTGCGTATTTATTCAATAATTTATTTGTCTATTAATTCATTCATTAAGTTCTTTGTCTATTTATTGATTCATTCATTTATTCATTTGTCTATCTATTCATTTATTTATTTACTTGACTATTCATTCATTCATTTATTTGTCCATTTATTCAGTCATTTATTCATTCACTTGTTTATTTATCCATTAATTTATTTACTTATTTATTTATCAATTTATTTGTCTATTTATTCATTAATTAATTAATTTATGAATTTATCAATTTATTTAACAAAAAACAATGCAAATACAACAGGCTATTGCCCAAAACTGCTTTTCACAAAATTTCAAAGTAGAATAAAAATCTAAGGCTATGTCTATTTCACTATAACTTCCATCTTGTTCTTGACACGGAATAATTAATTCACGTCTTTTACAGAAAAAAATATTCGTTTTTCATTTCAATTTTAACAAAGCACTATCACAGTCCAAAGAGAGTTGATATAATTATTAAGAATTTTGACAAACGGTGAACAGACCTATCTGAGAATGGAGAATCATGATGTCACTAGGATATTATTTTCAAAAAAGCTTCAAATGGCCTAAAATAGTTAAAGTTTGTTAATTCAAATAATAATAATAATAATAATAATAATAATAATAATAATAATAATAATAATAATAATAATGATAATAATAATAATAATAATAATAATAATAATAATAATAATAATAATAATAATAATAATAAAAATAGTAGTAATAATAATAAAAATAATAATACACACCGTTCCCAATACTGGAAAATTATACACTCAAAAAAATGTATTAGGACCGCTCAGTGCTGACAGATAGGACAGTTGCACATAACAGGCTAGACATCATTATCCTGATTGATAAGCAATCTAAGGAAACTGTCATGTTGGATGTTGGCATCCCATGCTGCCACAACTTGGACCATCATTACAATGAGAAAATAACCAAGTACCTACCCCTGGTTGCTGAAGGTTAGGATGTCTGAAAACAGGAAAATGTGTCGACTGTCCCCTATCATCATGTCCCCAGTTGGAGTACTAACAAAAAAATGCCAGCAAACCTCAATCAGCTGGGCCTGTCAGAAATTGCAAAACATGGGATTCAGAGTGGTAGAAGGTGAGATCAATTGCCCCATAAACAAAAACAAATTACCTTGTGGACACCTTTTTTTACAAAATAATTCAGAGAATTTTTTTTTGATGCCGATGATAATAATAATAAGCGTATGGCTTTCAATGGTGGGGAGACCCTTATACGGGTAGTTCCACCTCGCCGTTTGTGCCATGTTACGGGGAACATGGTGGACCTAATATTTTAGGTGGGTTCCAAACCACCGGGTAAGTGATTATAAAGCTTGTAACATCAAGTCATTGAAGCACGGTCACCCATCCAAGCGCAGTCTTGAGCGGTCGTGACTGAACATCACGATCACTTGAACACCACGCTCACCGCAGGACCAATCACCACCCTTGATGCCAATAGATAGCATTTCAATACCTTTGGAAAATCCAATACAAAAAGCTTCGAAAAAAATTATAACAAAAAACCGTGCCATAACAATAATTTCCCCATTCCTTTTCATAGAATAATTGTCAAACCTGTTATGCAAAATTGTAAACCTACTGATGCAACTAAAAAAATTCATAGGAGAACGATTTCATGGGTAAGTTCACACCAAGTCCATTATGCAGCCTAGCGCATCACAGAGTTTTAAAATGAGTGAAACTACATGGACAAATACTTGCAAGCTATGAGGGAAGAGTTGTGCTGTGTTGAGTTGCAGTCCAGTGAGCTTAGCAAGGACTTGAGCCCTTTTCGCGGACTTAAATCCCTCTGACTGCAGAAATAAGTGTTTAGTTCTACTTACCCTATTCTAAGGCGCTTAGGCTAGCTTTGATACTTGTTACAAGACAGTGTCTTTTCAAAGACTCTTGCAAGCTGCTTTCACTTCAATTCCTCTTTCGAAACACTTTTCTTCCATTCTCATCTCAAAATTATCATCATTCTCTTTCGTTTTGTCATCTCCTGTCTTTCTCACACCCACACAATCCATCTTACCGTTTCCCTAATCTGTCTAAGCAGTCAAGTGCTAAAATAAACGCGTTTGACAAATCAAGTTGAGTGGTTCGCCATCTTTTCTTTAAAAACTCTGCGACCTTTTCTTTTGTCTTGGCTAAATTCGGCATTTAATTAGAATTAATAGATATAAATGTTAGGATAGCCTATGTTAATCTTTCACCATGACTTGGCCCCATATATATAGTAATAACATATAAATTATTGTCTTATATATGCTTGGCCCATGCAACAGTGGGTTCCTGAATAACAAAAAGTCAATGCAGGTACCTATTTACAAATATAAAACAAAGTTTTAGTATATCATTTTTTTACATCAAAAAAATTAAAGTTTGTTCCAAAACTTGACAAATTCCAAGGTATATTCAAATTACAGCTTCATATCAAATTATTACTTTATTTTTTGAAGAGTAAACAATTGAATTTAGAGGAAGTGATAGCCGAGTGCCGTTGCAGGTATCTGTTCAATCAGAGATAAGCCACGAAACTCCAGGGCCATCTTTGAAAGGGTGTCCGATTGCATTAGCCAGCAAAAACGACTCTGTCCATGCTGTAAAATCACGTCCAGTGGTTCGGAACACATCTAAAAATGTAGGTCCAACTCATCAATCATCATCATCTAATGCATTACCCACGCACAGGTGTTAGACCTATGTGGGCTTCATCCTCCGAAAAAAAAATTATTATGCTCTAATAATGCATGTAATATTACCGATAACGCTGGCATGAGCTCTTCAAAATTCAAAGTCCATTGTAAAAAATTTTGTCAATTCTATTTTTAGTATTCTCCATGAATGAACAAATTGTGAAAATCTTATTAATACTCCCCGAATCTTCCAATACAATGTACAAATTGTATAAACCTAGACCCTACTCGATAACAGTCTAATAGTTCCTCTACTTATAATTACTGTAAAATTATTGGTGTATTTTGCACTTGAAGTTTGTTTTGTTATAAAATAGGGCTCTGAAAAGCCGCTTCTGGGACCTTAGTTACTTCATAACTGTGTGTTTTTTAGATAGATAATTTAACAGCCAATGACATCCTCTCAAAGGGGTATATGGATTTGTCAACACTAAAAACTTATATTTCTTGACCCTTTATTACTGAAAAATTCTATACAAGTTTATACTTGTACTTGATAATTCGAGTTTGTTTTTTCAAGTTTATTATTGTCATAAAATAGACCTTTGGTAAACTGCTTGAAAATACTTTGATAATAATTTCCATTAAAGCATAACAACATAATATCTCTCACTCTATAATTCAATGTCCTACAATAATAAAATTTCCCTCTTTTTCATAAATTTTTTAAAGTACTAATCAGCTGTAAATCTATCTTTTAAAAGTATCTTCCTCTGTTTTTAATCCTCGCTCTCTCTCATCCTTAAACCAACTTTGAACGTTAGAGTCATTGAAACTACGGGCGACGAGTCTGAAATTGAAAATGCAAATCCATTTTCAGTGGAGCGGATTTTCTCGTACTAGTGAGGTCATCAAGTCACAGATAAAGAAGGAAACTTGAGAAGAATAGAAAACGGATAAAAAAGAAAGGGTGATAAAGAGAGCAAGAGAAAAAGAAAGAGAGAGACCAGAAAGTCACTAGCCACCTCTAACTTCTAATTTCTTTACACTTAGAACGTTAGTAGAAGATCATACTTTTATTTCACGCATAGTCTGCGAAGCCATCATCAGGAAACTTTTCAAACACAGAACAGAATGTTTAATGCGGATTTGGTGGGAATTTCTTTAAGCACAAAAGTTCTTTCAGATGAAATTACATCCTTGTTTCAAAGTGGGTGCCATTAGTTAATAGTGAAGAAAATAATAATAAGAATGTGCTCAGAAGGCAGAATGAATGAAAAACTTGTTTTTCTCGTTAAGATTGTAGCCCATTGGAGGTTATTGTAACAAAACATTTTTTTAAAAGGACTTATGCCTGTACTTATGAACGCTACTTGAGTGTCTATTGACTCGAGGGACACTTCCAACTCCTATTTAAATACATTACATTTCAAGAGTCCCTGAAGTCTGAACTGAAGGGACGTTCATAAATAGGGCCCATAATATCATAGTAATTTTTTTTGAAGAAATAAAATAGTGCGACATAATCAAAAAAGATTCAGTTTCATTCATAGAAATGATAGAATCTTATTTTTATAGAATTTACTACTAACTTAAACTATTTGCTATAACTTTATTGGATTGTTCCCAATAAATTGATAAAATTATGTGATTTTTCTCCCAATAATGAATCAATAATTTATGAACCTATCTTTATGCTCCCTTCTCAAGGAAGACTTGGAAAGAGTTCACTCGAAATATGAAACTACAACATCATATATTATTTAAAAAAACAATTGTGAATTTTATCTTTTTTATCTACGTATAACTCTTTGTTTATTATATATTATATTTATTTGTATTATATTCATTTTTATTAAATATTATATTTTATTATGTATCATTTTTCTTGGGGATGAAGCCCACATATGTCTGAGTCCTGTGCGTGGGTAATGAATTGGATGTGTTCCGAACCACGGGACGTGATTTTACAGCATATAGAACAGAGTCTTTTTTGCTGGACAATCCAATCGGTCAAAGATGGCCCTGGAGTTTCGTAGTTCATTACATTTTCAGGTGGGTTCCGAACCACCAGGAAATGATTTTACAGCAAAGAACCGAGTATTTTTTGCTGGCCAATTCAATCGGTCACCCTTACGGAGAGGGCCCAGGAGAGTGTTGCTTATCTAATCTGATTGAACTGATGCCTGCTACAGCTCACGGCTATAACTTCTTATAATATATAGATTACAGAACAATAAACTTATGTATTATAGATTATAAATTTCAAATTGATGAATAATATTTGTACAGCTGTCAATCTAACCAACCACATATAAAGTTGAGAAAAGACTAGTATTGAATACTTTATAATATATGTTAATGTGCAGATATAAAAAGTTAAGAAAATACTGGTATAATAGTTATTTATGTATTAAGAGCGTGAAGCGCGACTTTATCGCTCGAGCCAAAACATTTACTGCGCGACGCATAGCGGAGCGCAGTAATTTTGCGAGAGCGATAAAGAAGCTTCACGCGCGAATTGCATACAATATTTTTCCTACAACTGCAGTTCTGGATTACAACACAATAAAAACTTGTAGTTTGTAACATCACAGACCGTGCGCGGATTTGGTTAGCGTGCGCCATTTTGAGGTTATGTGAATTCACGGATTCCGCGATCCACCAATGAGAAGACATCAAAATCAAAACAGAAGCGTAAAGAAAACAGCTGGCGAGCGTAAAGTACTTTAACGCTTGCTGAGCAGTAAAGAGGCATTTTACAATTAGTTTTCAGTACGTAAAGAACTACTTTACGAGCAGTTGTAGGAAAAATACTTTATAGGCATTTTGGAGTTAGGACAGAAGAGTTGCATAAAATTTTGCATTGAACAAGAAACTTTTCCATGTAAATCTGTTCAAGTTAGTCGAGCTGAATCCTACGTCGCCGGAGGGCTGGAAAATCTTTTGAATTTCCACTGAATTTCTCAAATAATGCAGAGAGCTGAATCCAATTTTCCCCAACATGGTGGTGGAAATATTCAAGAATCGAGGGTATATGAAAGATCCATGATAATGTAGGCGCTGTTAGCTAACTGAGATTGGTGTAGACATTTCTCCCCTCGAATGGAAATAGGCTCTAAAAATATTTCTTATAGATATTCAAATACAGTGATAATTCACTGGAATAGAATCGGAGAGAAAGAACTTAAGGGTTTTCAGGAGTGGGGCTGTAGCTGACGAATTTAAAAAAATCCTTATTTAACGCACCATAAAAACACTATGAATTCTAAATTTTTCAAAAAATCATACAAAATCTCCCAAGTAGTAGTAGAAGAAAAAAAAGAAGAAGAAAAGGACGGAGTTTTTGCAGACTTTTTAAAAATGTTATTATTTATTAATAATCTGTGATGTTTTCGATGACGAAATACTTGATGAAGAATCTAATAACAAAACTGACAGTTTATTTCTATTTAAATTATGATTTTCACTCACTTATACTGGAGATACTGGAGGATGCATTTCACTTCTAAAGAAAAGCTTCTCTTGGAATGCATCCCTCCAGTATCTCTAGTACAAGTGAGTAAAAATCATAGTTTAAATAGAAATAAAGTGTCAGTTTTGATATTAGATTGTTCTTCAAGTATTTCGTCATGGAAAACATCACAGATTATTAATAATTACATCATTTTAAAAAAGTCAGTTGAAATGCCTTTTTCTCTTCTTTTTCTTCTACTACTTCTTGGGAAATTTAGTTTGATTTTTTTGAAAAATTTAGAATTTAATAGTGTTTTTAAGGTGCGTTAACTAAGACTTTTTTTTAATCGACAACTACAGCACTAGATATTGAAAAGCCTTCAAATTATTTTGCCTGATTTTATCCCAGTGAATTATTACTGTATTTGAATATCTATAAGAAATATTTTTCATTGTTTCTTATTGTTATTTTCTCAGTTCGTAGATGCAATGGTTCTTTGTTCGTTGTCTTGAATGTATTTATTTTCATTCGAATTTATGAATAAAGGCATGTTTCATTCATTATTCATTCAAGAACGACATTCCAACAAAGGATGATGGGGGGGGGGGGGGGGGGGGGTTAAGGAGATTTATTAAGGCAAGCGTCAAAAATCAGTCAGATTTGTCGAAAAATCTATGAGAATTGTGACTCAATTATGTTCTATACGACAATGCTATCAATTTAATATGGTATTCCAATGAAAAAAATTGTTCATTATAAAAATATTAATATAAAGACTCATACTTTTGTCATTTTTTTGGCAAAAGGAAAAATGGTCAGTTTATTGACAACTAGCCACCTAACTCACTACGCTTGCCTTGAAATATTCTAGCCAAGGGCCAGGGGTTCGGGGGCTCCACCTCGTTCACCCCCATGGAAAAATTCAAAGAATTGTGTCAGCAGGCTCTCTTCGCTCTCTTCGCTCGCAGCTGTCCGACTAACCCCAGTAATGGGAAGGGGAAAGTGATTCATTCTTGCTCTTTTTGGGGGGAAATTTTGTAAGTTATACTTGGTCGTGAATGTTCCTGGATACTAAACCTTCTAGGCAAGGTGGCTCTTGATCAGTGTCAGTTTTGATTGAACAGATAATGAACAAAATTTTTGGAAAAACTTCATTCTGGGCCCCAGCATTGAAAACCTCTAGGTTTTTAAGAAGTGTCAATTTTTGGCTAATGGAATATTTTGTAACCCTTTCTCACCACGCACCTTTGAACTCAAAACGAACATGTGAACCATATTTATTTATTTATTGAAAAATTACAATCTGCGAGGGCACCAGGGAGAACTTTTGGCCTAGTTGAGCAAAATGGGGTGGAAGGACAGGTGGGAGGGTCAATCTTTCAAAAAAAGGACAGCTAAATCTCAGACCGACCTCGGGGGAAGCCCCACAAACCAAAAGTCTGGATGCGCCCCTGATGACAATTGTTGACAGAAAAATGCTGACAGTTGTCAATGCCTGCAGTAGCAGAGTCTATAGCATAATTTAAGACATTAAAACAGATTTTCAAAATTGATTTCTTTGTTTTATATTCAGAAATTTAATGAAAGTTAATTTCGTACTTATTTATAATATGGAGGCCACTATTTAACAAGCTTAACCTAACTTTGCTAGATCGTGAATTCCTAGATATTGAATTCAATAATGTAATGCTACAACACAAGTAATTTTCAGTGCATTCCCATTAATGGGACGTACGATCTAGCGAGGTTAGGTTGAGCTTGTTAAATACTGGCCTCCATAAAATAAATCAATCAATTAATGTTATAATCTTATAATTTGTTTATTGAATAAATATTTGGGAATTTATCAAAATTTCAGATATTCATAATACTATATTCTAGCTTACCAGCAGGCGTCAACTGGAAAATGCAGGGTTGCCGTTGTTCGCCTGCCGCATTGCTAGCCCAGCACATTAGCGTGCCAAAATCGTGTTCGGCGGTGGGCGTGAAAACGGCAACACTGCGCAACCGGTCGCCCTGTGTGAAGTGCGCAGGCGCAAGGTCAATGACCTCGCCAAGACTGCTGTTTGCCTGCCACCGGAACTCGAGTCCGGCTTCGGGGTTGGCTTCCACCTCGCAGGGAATCTTCACCGGTTCTCCCTTGGCGGCGCCTATTACACGGGGCGAAGCGTCGCGGCATACTGGCGCATCTGCAGAAAAGAAAATGGTGGAAAATATATTAAAATAGAAACGATGAAGATGGGATGAAAGAATTGAAAATAGAGATGTAGGGTAAATAGATATTACTGGAGGAATAACATTCTTTTTTTTTTTTGAGGATGAAGCCCACATAGAGGTCTGAGACCTGTGCATGGGTAATGAGTTGGATGATAGTGATTTATGAGTTGGACCTACAGTTTTAGGTGGGTTCCGAACCACCGGGAAGTGATTTTCAGCAGAGAACAGTGTCTTTTTTGCTGGCCAATCTAATCGGCCACCGTTACAAACAGAACCTACGAGAACACTTGCACCACCTAGGAATAACAGGAATAAGGAATCACCAGGAATAACATTGCACCACCTCTATGCTAGTGTCATAGATCTTTGGCACTCATTAAAGAGTATTGTTAAGGGTTCTATCAATAAAATACTTGTATAATGCTGGCAACACTTGAAAGTGAAACTTGAACTTCATTCACACAATTAACTCACAAAAGACAATAATCAGTAATTATCACAAAAGAAAATCAGTAAAGAAACTTAAAGTTAAACTAATAATGAATATTACTATAACAAGATTATCACTGAACAAAACTAATCAGTCAACTGTCATTAGGCTGATCAATAATTTTACACAAGTGTCCAATAATCTGTTCAATGACTTTTTTTGAGGATGAAGCCCAGATAGGTCTGAGACCTGTGCATGGGTAATGAGTTGGATGCTGGTGATTGATGAGTTGGACCTAAAGTTCAAGGTGGGTTCTGAACCACCGGAAAGTGATTTTACAGCAGAGAACTTAATAAGAAATTTCCAATAAATGGTTAATATACTCAATAATAAACTAAGCACTTATGACTTGAAAAATAAATTACAGGATCCCCTGATTATTTACTGGTTCAAGATTTTCATAAAAACCTTTATTCAATAATAATATGGTAGGCTATTATATTCAATATTTAGAAGTTTTTGTAGCCTATGCACTTTCTCATCCATATCATTGATACATCTTTTTAAAGGATGAAGCCCACACATCGATATCTATACTACTACAACTAAAACTAAAACTAAAGTTGTAGTAGTATAGAGATCGATGAGCCCACATATGTATGAGACCTGTGCGAGGGGAATAAGCTGAATGATGGCGATTAATGAGTTGGACCTACAACTTTAGGTGGGTTCCGAACCACCGGGAATTAACTCTAATCCCAATATTGAAATCCTTATCAAAATTCAAAACACATATTCGAATTAACACAACCATTGAATCAAATATGACTTCACACACATCTACAAATGAACAGACTTGTTAAATCACATGTGACTTCACACAAGGAGTAAATGAACTGTGAGAACATCAATTATAGGCAATTCATCACTTGATTAAAGACATTGAGTGAATTTCAGGTTAGAAACGCATTTTTACAGTTGGATTCCAAAATGGCGGAACAAGTGGCAGTTTCCGTCCTCCAATTCATCAAAGCAAACCTAACCAGCATTTTAATCAAGTAATTGAATCTCAATTAGCGCACTACAAGACCCAACTTTATATTCAACCAACCAGTGACTAGCTGTAACGAACTAGAGCCTGAATTGAGAGAGTGCTGCTGATTGGCTAGGTCAGGCTAGGATGTATTGGGTTTGGTATCAAATTTCATTTCGAAATTGGACTGTGAATTATGTTTATGTTTCTTGAATGATAGAATCCAAAAGCATCCTCTGGAAATTGGAAATTGAAAATTGAATCAAATTACCTCATGAAGGTTTGATATAATGATACCAACAACAATAAATTGAGTAGAACCCATCTAATTAGTGTATTATTACTATTATTATTATCATTATTATTATTATTATTATTATTATTATTATTATTATTATTATTATCATTAATATTTTACTATTATTATTATTTTATGACCGATTTTACAACCTAAAGGTTGGTAGAAAATGTACATATGGATCAATGATCAAATATGTCAACTTTATTAATATTGAATAAAATGTTTGCTCCAATACTGCATTAAATGTGCTCTGATGTTGGCCTCTTAATTTAATTTATATTTATGAAATTCACATAGATTTTCACTCATGAGATTACTCACCACTATTGCTAACAGTGATATTAAAAAATGTCCTTGTTATTGAGCAGGTGTACAAAACTATGGATTTCTCTAACTGAATGTATAAGATAGGTGAGAGTTATAGCTGCGCTATGGAATTATGGATTTATTATTATTCGAGTAAACAATTAACGATTATTATTATAATAGTCATCATATTTAATGAAGAAAATAGGGATTCAATGAAGAATGTCTTCACTAAACAGAAATTTATTATTTGATTTTTTAATGAGCGGAATTTTTTAAAAGCATTCTCTAAGCCTGTACCTGTGGGCATACACGGCAAGAAACATTTCCACATCTTATGCTGTTCAAAATCAAATTATTTTAATGAAATCTTTTTAAAAAAATATATTTTATTATCAGTTGGTCAGCAAAGAAAGAAGTACATTGCACATTAAATTATTTTACAATATTTTTTTTGAAGATTATGTCTTTAAGACTTTTTTTGGAGGATGAAGACCAAATAGATCTGAGACCTGTGCGTGGGTAATAAATTGGATGACGGTGATTGATGAGTTGGACCTACAGTTTTAGGTGGGTTCCGAACCACTGGAAAGCGATTTTACAGCAGAGAACAGTCTTTTTTGCTGATCAATGGTTGAGGACGAGTCAGATCAACAAATTTATGCAATATCACCATTCTTATACAGTAGTTCACATAATTACAATTTTAAATAGTTAAGGTGAGGCTCAATTTTGATCTAAAAGAAGCTCTTGTACACAACAAAAAACTTAATCCACAAAATATTTTCTCAATTGTTTTTTTTCTCAAATTTTTTTGATATTTCCAAAACTGTGTTTAGCCCTAAATGTGTTCAGATTTCAAATACAAAGATTGATAATCAGCTTAATAGAATCGCTGATACGATTAAATTTCGACTCCAAATTAATTGGACTGAAACTTTATCAATTACCGTACTGGAAAAGGATTAAAATTGCAATATAATTCAGGAAAAACATGAAACGTTTTGTGAATTTTTTTTATCTATCCATCAGCTTCCCTTCAAAACTAAGGATGCCGGTGAAAGTCATTAGTTAATCTGATATTACTAAGTCATAATAGAGTAATATAATATAGTAAACTTGATATTAGTAGTTAAAACCAACAATCACATTTTGAATAGCTGATTCACTGCAGCAAAATGAATTTGGTGAATTTTGTTGCAAATCAGTATTCTATATAATTGAAGATCATTGATACCATTGTTTGCATTTTGTTTGACTGAAAAATTATAAAGCTTTGTAAATAATTGTGCAGTTATGTGTTGAGAAAATCTAAATCTAGCAAACCCTTTTTTTCAAGTAAAAACCGCGATATGCCGCAGTTACGAAAAATTCAGTCAATTGAAGAGCTAAAAAAAATAATCTGATAAAACTGAATGAAACATTGAAAAGTATTATTTCTGACAAATATAAAATAATGTAAGATTAAGCTCATAGTTTGAGTTTTTCAGAAATTGCATCTCAACTAAGTGCTTTATACTAGGTCAAGCGGAAAGCAAAAGCTTGTTTATATCAAGCTTCTAAAACTACCAAGATATGTTCTATATTACTAAGTAATATAGAGTAATATATTATTCGAATAGAATATAGTAATATTGATAATACAATTACAATATTACAATTGTAACAAGTTTCTGTTCTAAATAGACTAGTTCCTTGCTCAGAGGCTTCTGCACATGCGGGGAACTTTCTTCATTTTTAATATTGTTCCCATGTTTTGTAACAGTATTGTTTGAGGAGAATAGATCCATTTTGAAATTTCAATATAAGTAACCAATAATAATGGAGTAATGTGCGAAATTGATCACATTTTCTCATACAAAGCAGTACTTTCTGGTTTTATTTGATAATTTCTTTCCTTTGTTTTTAGGGAACAAAGAAAACTTTTTAATCTAATCGCAGTTGAAAAAGTAAAAACAAAATGTATTTATAACAAAGTAAACACAAAAGGGTACAATATGATGAAATTGAATACAATACTATTGATTATGTGAATAAATTGTTTGGAGTCTGAGGAATAAACTGGCACTCAATGTAAAGAAATGTAAATACATTATGATGTTGAAGATCCATCTTGTTTCCACTAATATGTATTATAAACTTAAAAAACACTTTTAAATGGAAATTGACTCACGTTATGGCGTTACAAACACACACTAATAGATAAACTACTGCACAGAATAGCAACAAAACCAATCACTCACACCAGCAACAAACAGAATGACAACCCCCATACATTCATCACACTTACCTACCTCAACAACAAAACTCATAAAATAGCAGCTTCATTCAGGAAACTCAAATATAAAATAGCTTACAGAACAATTAATTCACTCAAAAAACACCTGCATTCTCAGACAACATCTCAAAACAAGTACAACAGATCTGGAATTTACAAATTGAAATGTGATGACTGCAACAAGTTCTATATAGGACAAACTGGCAGGACATTCACCACTAGATTCAAAGAACACACAAGAGCAATCTCACACCCAAACACACATTCCACTTTTGCTGAACACTTCAACAGGCCACAGTTATACAGACATTGATACTAATTTAGACACACTACACTTCACTCACAAAAGCCAGAAACTCAATGTTTTAGAACAATATGAGATATACAAACATGCAAAGCAGCAACCTGACAACATTTTAAATGATTAACTTGAACTTCTTCTCACATACTCTATTTGACAAAATAATCCCAATTTCAAACCTCCCGCCTACTCATCCCCCCACCACATCACCATTCCAACATACATAACCCTCAAACTCATGCCTTGAATCAGTGTACTGTGGGTCGTCTGATGATGCTCTAGACAACAGAGCAAACGGCCGTCACGCCATAACGTGAGTCAATTTCCATTTAAAAGTGTTTTTTAAGTTTATATTAAATACATTGTTTTCAGTAGGCAGCAACAGGTTTTTGCCAATTACAAATTGATAGGTGAGCACCTCGAGAAAGTCAATGTGATAAAGGATTTGGGTATCTACATAGACTCCACCCTCATCTATAAAGAACATGTAAATTACATAATAAATAATTCCAATAAGATGATGGGCTTCTTGATAGGGAGTGTTCGACATTTCACAGATATTGATTTAATCAAGTTACTTTATCCGGCTTTGGTGAGGAGTAGAGTAGAATATTGTGCAGTGATTTGGAGTCCATATCAGGGTGCATATATTAATAGTATCGAGCGCATACAAAATAAATGCTTCAGATTTTTATTTTATAAAAAGTTTGGATATTTATGCCCATACGACTATTCTATGAGGAGATTAAGATTTAGATTTCAGATCATGTCATTAAAAAATAGACGAGATTACATTTCACTAATTGTTTTGTATAAGCTCTTGAATAATCATTTGGATATTCCAAACATAATTCAATATTTCAGTTGTATTGCTCCATCTAATAGGCCAAGATTGAATATGCTTTTCGCCTTGGATAAAGTAAAAACAATTCACCATGCGAATTGTTTCTTTCAAAGAACAGTGCGATTGCACAATAGATTTAATCCAGTTCTAGACCCCTTCTCAGACAGTTTGTGCAGTTTTAGTTGAAAATGTTTTCAAGCTCTGGAATTTTAGATGCAGACCATAAATTATATGTTTTCTTCTTTCCTCTTCTTTCCTCTTCTTTGTTTCTAGCTGTTCTATTATTTCATTGTTTAAAGTTAATTAATACTTAGGATTATTTTTCTTTATACTTTTATTTCATGCCGTTCTCTTATTGTATGTATTTTGACTTATTCTTTGTTAGGTTAGCGTTTAAATTTTTGTTTTGTGATTTTCTTGTTTGTTTTTAGTCAATCTAATGTTTTCAATGAGATTTGTTTTGGTATTTGCTGTAAGCCTCTATTGTTTGTAATGTTTTAAACTATGTATTATAAATAAATTTAAAGTTCAACAATTTGTTTACACACTTGGGGTTGCCAAAAGTTATGTTACTGCCCAATTAAAAATGTGTTTTTTTTTGTTCTATTATTTACTAATTCATGGATACAACTGGTTAACCATTACAGCCTTTGCGATTTGACAAAATACAAAAACAAAAAGGAAGTTACAACTATAATAGAAGAAAAACAAGTACATTGGTTGAAATTAAAGAATCGAGTATAATTTATTTCTGTAAATACTATTGCTATCAAGTCTTGAGACTAATGAGAAATTTTTTTTCTATCCTAACTTACTAAAAGACTGAAGAATTATGATAAGAAATAAATGCAACTTGGGAAAAATCAGGACTTGAATCAAATTTAAGAATGGAGAGGAGATTCAATACAATAACATTTCTACAAAGAAAAAAATATGAATCATGTTCTTCATTAGGCTATATATGCTTGCTTATTAGTCACATTAATTTTTGAGCTTCATATTTTATAATTAATTATCTTTTTCATATTGTATCGTCTATCTAGACACATCCAAACTATCAACTAAAAAATCCGAATTTTAGGTTATTTTTTATTGTAATAATAAGAAAATGAATTTTGCCTACATTCAGTTTTTAGTTGAAGTATATAATTAGTTGACGTTTTAAATTGAGTTGATGTTTGAAGTTAATATTTGAAGTTTACATCTCAAAAACCTTATTGATGATCCATTTTTTTTTTTTTTAGTTAAAAATAACCCTTTGCAATTCTTCATTTATATTATGAAGCCTACTTGAAAAAATTAATACACTAGATTTTGAGAAAACAGACAAAAAAGACAAGTTGTTTAGTGAAAATTAACCTAAATTTTTTGGACAATATAGCATAGTCAAATTTTGCGAAGAGAGTACTTTTGGACTTTGTTGCTTATTTAGTTTATTGTTATTCTATGTGTTTATAGAAAATAGACGTCTTTCCATTAAAACCCAGCCTTATCAAACAGAATTTGAGACGGACTCATGACTGTACAAAAAACCAATACGCATAATACAGATTGCAATGCCATTTTGAATTGCTTTTTTCGTTTTGCAGCACAGAGCTCCTCATATTATATCGTAGCTTCTGAGAAAGTTTCTTTTGAGCTTATAGAAATGTTGCAATTTTTCCCCTTCATAAAGCCTTGGAATGAATTCCACAGTAAACGACTTTCCTTTCAGCTCTTTCAAAAATATCCTCTCGGTTGGTCACTTTTTGAGATTACCGCAAAATTTCATCTAGATAGGACACAAATATCTCTCTCCCTCTCGCTCTTTCTCCCTCTCTCAGACTTTCTCTCTTCAACCACCATATATTAAAAATCAGAGAATTACAGAAATACAGCTCATCTAATACACTGCAGTCATGAAGAGATTTTTTCAATTTCGAATACTCTATTCACGAAATGCTTCCAATTCAGTTCCTGTGAATAATTTTCAAATTAATTTTTTCTATCGTATGAACACAAAATAATAGAATGTCTGTTCAATTCGTGGTTTCCAATCATTTATAAATATTGACGATTAGTGATAAATTTGGCATACTGATACAGTTTTTTTAGCTCAGTAAGGAAAGCAATCACAAACTACCTCACTCCTCGTTTGTGTAGTACGCTCTTTGGACTTCAACATAATAATGAGGTGTGAAGAGTCACCTACAGTCGAAATCAAATTTGACAAATTCAACTGTCACTAGTTCGGAACCCACCTGGAGCTGCCGGTTCAATTCATCAATCATCATCCAACTCATTAGCCACGCACAGGTCTCAGAGCTATATTGATTTTCTCTTTTCCAGTTCTATTTCCCGAAAAAGAGTATCCTTCCTTATATAAGCTGTGGTGTTTTCTATCACTTATTACACAATCTAACGATTTCTGAGTTCATAGGAGCCATACCGTTCACCGGTAAATTGGAATTTTACCTGAAACCAAGTCGTCTATTGGTCTATTTAATCTTTTAAACGTCCATGAATTTGAATAGACCAATCAGACGCCTTGATTTCTACTTAAATTGGAGTAACCAGGAAAAACTCCAGTTTTAATGAGTATAAACCAAAAACTAATAAGAGATACAGCAAATATATCTTTTAATATTTTTTTTTTTAATTGCTTATGATGCCCAAATGATTCCGAGACTTGTGCGTGGGTGATGACGTGAATGATAGATAACACATAGATGCCAGACGGAGGAGCGGGATTCGAACTCATACTGACAGTTAAATTGTTCAAAGAAAGCAGTCACACCATCTTTAACGTTTGTGAGCACTAAAATATATTTTGCAATAACAAATCTGAAACGTTGTAGTTTTGTAGCTAATCCCATATGCTATCTGTAATGAATTTTTAAAAATTAAAAAAATATTGGAATAGGGCTATTCTCTTCAAATACTCTGTATAAAAAAGGATTCCACAGTAATAAGTTACAATCCTGAACTTCTTTATACATTTGTATTGTTATCAAAATTGTTAACACTTGTCATGACCACCCTGGAAGAATATATTTTTACAAAAATGGTAATATTTATTGCTAATATACAGAAAAACAGAGTTGACAAAATATTGAAAATAGAGGGATGTCTAAATAAAAAATATCAAAACTAAGAACAATGGTGGATAGTGCCAAATGAAGTAGTTTACAGGGAAATTGGGCCCATTACAGACATACAGACAAATCAAATCAAATTTATTCCATTCAGAAATTGTACATGATACATACATAATACAGACGTTGTATACAAAGATTCATTTGAACCACTTAATTATAACCTGAAATGCACCTCCATAAATTAATATTGCTGGTCCTATGGAATCAGCAAACATAGGCTATACTATATATTATACTGTTACAAAAGCAAGCAATGCAGTTATTTACGCACATAGAACTACGTTGTTCTACGTAGATCATTCCATTCATGGTCGTACATGACTTGAAACCCAATCTGCGTTCTCTTGCTTTTCACATGTCACTCTTATTCTTCAAGTCTGCTTCTTCTTCATGTCACTCTCTCACTCAATTGAATTTCTCGAGAATTTCTTCAGACTTCCTGAACAATCGAGGTCTATATTCAAAGCATTCTTAAAGCTTCGAGAAGCCGCCAATTCTTGGAATTATACAACTACAACAGCTATATAAAGGAGTCCACGTGAACAAGCTAGTTTTCGTTTTACAAACCTGCGTGACAGATTGTGTTACAGATCTCGTGAGAGAGACAATCCAGTGCCAGTGGAGTAAACAGTGCTTGATTCCAGTGTCAAGTGCAGAGACAAGTGTTTACTGTTTGTGCAGCTTACTAATAGTTTAAAGACGTTGTGTTAAGTGATACTATTTGGAACTGTCAAATAACGAATTGGACTGCGTTTTGTAAGTGATTAGTTGCTCTTTTTATCATTTCTTTCTACATTATTGTACAGTTTATTGGACTCTAGTTTCTTTTATTAATGATCAGCCTGTAATTAATTATTCATTAATTCTTGTAAATAATTACTAAAAATAAGTATTAGCTTGTCATTTGTTGATCTGTTGTTATTTATTTATTGAACTTACAATTAGTGTGTGTAAATAGACTAATTTGTGTGAATAAAGTGCAAGTGTGAACTTTAGTGTTGCCAGCCTTACTTTAGCTATTAGAACCCGTAACAATATCCCTGTGCGTTCGCTGGGTTGCCATCTAAAATATATTTCACCAGGAAGAAAGAGAAGGAATGAATCGAAAAAAGTGAATAAATACAACACCACTAGTGGTGATATTCCAGGACACAATAGCGCTTTATCACGTGCTTTGATATTTTTTATATCGTAATGGCCGGTTCAGACACTATGAAACGTAACTTTTTTTTTTTTTTTTTTGTAGATTACGTCTTGGAGACTCCAGTTAAGGAGTATAAGACAAGTCAGATCAACAATATTATACACTAGATACACTTCAATTAGTTGAGGTGAGGCTTAATTTTGATGTGAAAGGAACTCTTGTACACTATAAAAAGCTTTATCAACTAAATATTTCTTCAATTGTTTTTTAAATATTTCTATATTTTCAAGACTCTTCAAAAACTGCGGTAGCTTGTTGTAGAATTTCCTACCAATATAACTAGGTTTTTGTTTGAATAAGCTACTATTGTGACTCACCAAATGATAATCTCCTCGGCTTCTTGTATTATAATCATGTACATCAAGATTTTGGTTAATATCATTCGTTTTTACATATAAAGTAGCTTCATACACATATAAGCAGGGTACAGTTAGGAGACCAAGTCTCTTGAACAACGGCCTACATGAATCTAATCTATTTACTCTTTCTATACACCTAACCGCTTTCTTTTGGATCTTAAACACCCTATCAAGATTTTGTTTTGATGAATTACCCCATACTAAGATAGCATACCTAATATGTGACAGTAAGAGACCATGATAAGCTGTAAAAAGTAACTTTCTGTCATTCAATCTAGCGAGCTGTCGCAGGACAAATACCCCAGATGAAATTTTACTACATATTTTCTCAATGTATGGAGTCCAGGTCAATCGTCTATCCAACATAACTCCTAGAAATGCTATTTTTCTTCCTGGTCTAATTGATTATCGTTTACAAACACGTTTATAGCCCTATCCTCATTTAAATTATGTTTGTTTTTGAATTGAAGGTATTGGCATTTTTTACTATTTATAGTTAATTTCAACTGATTTAAAAATTGGACAATGGACTGCACACCTATATGGGCACTTATTTCTAAATTATCTAGAATGGAATTGCTGAAAATGAGTGATGTATCATCAGCAAATAAGAGGGCTCTAACACTAATTAATTCTTTAGGTAAACGGTTGACATATAACAAAAAAAGCAATGGACCTAGTATTGACCCCTGAGGCACTCCAACTTGCACCTCTAATTTATTAGATTTATTCTTTACTATACTATTACCAACTACTGTAGTTAGTTCTACACATTGTTTTCTCCCAATAAGATATGATTCAAACCATTTCAGTTCAACCCCATTTACACCTACATTTTGCAGTATTTCCAATAAAGTTCTATGATTAACACAATCAAATGACTTTGACAGATCTAAGAAGATTGCAGTAGCTTTATCACCTGAATCTATTATATCTATTAGTTTTTCAACAAGAGAAACTATGGCTGTTTTTGTTGATCTCCCTTTCTGGAAGCCATTCTGTTCATCACATATAAAGTTAGCTTCTTGAAGGTGCAGAAGTAACCTATTTAGAACTACTCTTTCAAACATTTTACTTATTACATTTAAAATACTAATGGGCCTATAGTTTTCTACCTTTTCTTTATCACCACTTTTGAAGATTGGCAAGATCTTCCCCTCTTTTAAGTTATCTGGAAAAACACCTTGTTCTAATGAATGATTGATCAGATGAATCAAAGGGTCTAACAATTGATCTTTACATTCTTTCAGAATTTTACTGGATAGCCCATCCATTCCTACAGTTTTTTTATTATTTAAACTATCAATGATATTTGACAACTCGTCTTGGCATACTGGGTGGAATTTTAATTCGTTCTGAATCCCCTCAGTATTCCTCATGTTTGCATCACTAATACCTGTATTAAGAGATTTTTGAAGATCCTTAGCAACCAGTTGATAATATCTGTTAAAGAAATTACAAATGTCTACACTATCATCAATATATTTTTTATTTTCGTTAATTATTCTGGGGACACTAGTATAAGCATCTACATGAGCTACTTGCCTATTTTTGTTTATTACATCCCACACTGCTGTGTTAAAGTACACACTATTATTCAAAATTTCAGCTGTTTTCTTACATTTCGCTCTTTTCACTTTTTTCATATAGTTTTTCTTTAGAGCTTTGTAATAATCTTCACTCAACATATTTCTAGATAGTTTGAATTCATCATATGCATCTTTAACCCTATTTCTTTCTGCAAGGATATCATCGGTTATCCACTCTTCAATCTTGTCTAATTTGTTCTTTACAGGGACTTTTTTAACTGGACAACTCATAGTAATATGAAACCTTAAAATATTAATGAAACTATCATATTTGTCATTTAAACTATTGCTATTGTAAACCCTACTCCAGTTTTCTTGTAGCAGATTCTGCTTCAAACAATCGATATTCCCCTGTTCACATTGTTGAATTTCTTTCATTACTCTACTCTTTTTAATTGATTTATGACCTTGCAACCCCACCTCTAAGATTTGATAGTCATGATCAGATAGTTCCGAGCCGCCGCCTAATCTTGTTTTAGAGTAATCTATATTAGTAAGGATGTTATCAATTATTGTTTGTGATGTTCTTGTGACTCTGGTATATTCATGAACTTTTATTTCCAAGTTATTCACGCATATAATATCCTTTAAATCTTCTGTCATTTTATTGTGTGTTGCAAAGTCTGTATTGAAATCTCCCGCTACAATAACGTTTGTAAAACGAGTAGTAGTAATCTCTAAAAGCCTATTGAATAGTTCACAAAAATTGTTCCATTCCCCATTTGGTGACCTGTAAATACCTAACACCGCTACTTCGAAATTATTGTCGATTTTTACTCTCAAACCAGTAACTTCTAAATCCATTTCAACAGCAAATTTCTCTACATATTCTAAATTAAATGTTTGCATATTCTTAGCATTTTTAGTGAAGATAGCTACTCCCCCAGTTCGATGAGATGTCCTGCAATAGGACGTTTTCAATGAATAGTTTGGAATATTAAGTTGTGACAATTCATCTTCTTTTAAACCATGCTCTGTGAAAATAGCTATATCAGGAGCCTCTTCTTTAAAAAATACTTCGATTCTATCTATTTTGTTACGAATGTATTGAATATTCTGATGGAACACAGTGAGTACCGGTACTTCTCTATCATCCCTTATTACTTTATCGTTGCTTTTGCATATTGAAGTAGATTTACTTAATCTCTTAGAATCTTGAGAGCCTATCAGATTGCTACAAGAGTTCCTTCCACTAATGCTATCCTGATTTTTTGATCGATTAACGTCTTCTAATACAATTGAAGATATGAATTTATCATCTGAAACTAGTTTCCATTCCCGGTTTTGAGCCACTTTACTAAAAAAGGTTCGTTAGATGATTGTTTAGGAGAATTATTGACAGTAGATTGCAAACGACTTTCAATCAGCTCTGCCAGCCTATTTCAAAATATTACTTTGCCAGATTGATTTAGATGTGTTGGTCACATCCTAATAATAAGGACAGTAGAAACCAGATTATCAAGGAAAATAATAAAGAAACTGTAGAATATGAAGCAGCAGATAGGATTGATCAGGGAAGTTAAAGAGGATTTGAACGAACTGGAAACAACCCTGAACAATTTGAAAAACAAATCCGAAAATCTAAAGCGACTTGAAGAAATAAAAACAAGATTCAAACCAAAAATAAACAACCAGCAGACTGTACAAAGGGTATTCACAGATGAAGAACGACAGAGAAGATTAGAACGAATGAGAAAGTGAAAAAGTACTGGACAATGCGGAAAGAGAACTTATCAAGGAGGACCAGGAAACGATTGACTCAAGTGGTCCAATGAGGCCGTAAAAGCAAAATAAATAAATATATATTGTTTTCGTTTATTTTCTTTTTAAATGAATGATTGTTTCAAGAAAAAAGAATAAATTTATTTGTGTTCACGGTTGTGGTATAAATAGCGGATGTTCAGCCTAAATGCTTGGAATAGTAAGGAATCGATTTGAATTTTTTTAAATAAAAAAGCCCACTAACAACAAACTTAGATACTTCGCAGCCATTGCAGAAATGAAGACTGTATAACTTGAAGGTTATCGGATCAGTGCAGCTTCATTGCTCTGGAATTAAATCAAAATCGTCTACAAGCGCGCTGAAAGTTTATCGGCTTTTAACCGGATTAACATAGGAATTATGCAAAATACTCGTGTACCGTACTACGGTTACAAAAACAACAAAAAGTTGGGTATTAACGGAAAATTTACAATTCAAATTGGTCGGGGGGGATAAGAACAAGTAGTGAGAATCGGGGAAATCCTTCCTGATACCTTTTCCAATAAGCAGATAAAAGCTAACTTCGTTTTCGCTACATATAAGTCTTCAGTTTTTGGCAACTTATACAGCTTATCAACTTGCTAAATGAAATAATAAATCGAATTGTGTCTCAGTAAGTAAACTAATTTTATACAGAGTCAGTGAAGTCGCGATCGCGCGTCACAATTACAGGGTCTAGGACAACTCGCCGCGGCCATCTTTACAAGGACTGATTTTCCCCTATATTTCATTGTTACCGCTTTTCAGTGATATTTAGATGTACCGTAGCTAATGATTCGACATGATAAAAAAAAATTTTATTTAACCAATTGAACATTACTGTATACAAAAAAAAAACACAACGAAAACATGTGCATCGGTAATGGGGAGGATGATGATGATGATGATGAGATACGAATAGCGCTACAGTTTCAAGTGGGTTCTGATTCCGAAAGTGATTTTGAAAGGACATAACTGAAAAAACTAGAAAGCTCAAGTCAATTAAAAAAAACAAAATGGACTTGAAATGAAAAAAATATTCAAAATGTAAAAAGCAGATAAATGCAAACAATAGAGGCTCTCATTTAAATCTTCAAATTTGTAGATTACAATGATTACAAATTTGTAAATTATAATGATTACAAATTCGTAAACTACAATGATTACAAATTTGAGTTACAAATTTGTAGATTACAAATTTGATTTGACCTTACATAATGCATGTTACATTGTACATTGAAACATATTTGTAACAATTATTTTAACCTAAAAAAGCAGAAACAATAGTTTTATTAGGCAAAATTGATGAATAACGGCATTTGGACCCAATACATTTTTTATCAAATAATCACATCCAATAAATCTTGTCCAATCTTAGACAAGACTTTAAGTCTTGTCAAATCTTGGACAAGATTTGAAGCAATTTGATGGAAGGGATTTGAAGCAGTTTGAATCTCTTTTATTTTATTGATTTAGATGAAAAATTTGATCGTGTAGCTTATAAACGCCTTAACGCACAAAACAAAAATGGTGTACTGTAGTTTTCATATAACTTGGCAGCAGTTGGGGTCAGACCTAGCAAGTCCTCCCATCTTCTACACGCTGCCAAGTTATATGAATACTACAGTACATTGTGACCACTCATGACATGGAGTCGGGTGCGCCTACTGGAGTGTTAAATTTTTTTGTTTTCGCGGCGAGTTGGTACGGCGGGGAGTTGTCCCATTCCGACGATTACACACTACATTTTTTTGGAGGATGAATCCTACATAGGTCTGAAACCTGTACGTGGGTAATGAGTTGGACCTACCGTTTTAGGTGGGCTTCGAACCACCGCGGAAAGTGATTTTACAGCAGAGAGCACCGTCTTTTTTGCAGGCCAATCCAATCGGTCACCCTTACAAAGAGGGCCCAGGAAAACGCAGCTTATCTCTATCTGTACGGTCAAGTGTTGATGAGAAGGATATTCTTGAATATCCTCTTCCAAGAATGGACATTTATAATGTTCAAACTTCGCCGTTTCATGCAGATACATCACAATCATATTATCGTTATCAAATTGCATATTATATTGTATACATATCGTTGATTAATTCTTTAGTTTAGATTTGTAAAATTCATAGAACAATAATTACAGTACTTATATATTTTTAACTATCATAATCTAGAATCTAAGACTGTGCATTTTGTAATCTACATGAATAAAGTAAATAATCTAATCTAATCTGATTAAACAGATACCTGCTACGGCTCACGGCTATCACTTCACTTTGCAATAATGATCAATTTCCTAGGCTGTATTAACACATTAATGAAGTTGTAATAATTCTACCTTTAATTGAACTTTACTGTTACTGCTCATTTAGTATCATATTAGTGATGTTATACTCTTTTGTCCTGCATATAATCATTCCTAAATTAAGTCAAGCTATGGCGGCTCTGGTAGCGCAGTTGGTTGGAGCGCTTGTCTGAGATAAGATAGGGCTCTAGCTGGCTTCGTTTCCTACAGCCGTGGATTCGAATCTCATTCAGCCATGGTTGTTTCTCATCATTCTCCTATTCACCACATTACCCACGAACAAGTCTTCAGACTTATGTGGGCATCATCAGCAATAAAAAGTAAAATAAAATCTACTATATGTTTTGTGTTGTACTGCAAAACTTCATGTAATATTTTGGAACTATTGCCCTATAGAACTTATTTATTTCTTTCAGTGACGTTCTTAAATTCCTGTTGATTGTACTATGATAAATACAAAGTGAAAAAGTAATATGGAACAATAATTAATTTAGAATGCAAATTAAATAATTGGCATAACAATAAGACATGAGAACTCGGTGTCACGCACAGGCTTAAACACATGTGACACCAATTTCCAAACAATATTATTTATGAATTTTTGTAATTTGTTAAATAAAGATTCTGATTTCTAAATAAGGATTTGAAAGAGGATTGAGTATTTACTAACAAATGAATAAAGCACGACTGAAAATAAGAAGAAAGAGAAAGAGTTGACAGCTTGACTAAACTCAATACAATAAACGAATTCAATTTTCTCAATATTTTATGACTAAGTGAAGTGGTCTCTGGATAAAAGTATTGGCACATCTAATCTTGGAGCATACTGGCAGGTGCTCTATATATATATTTCATTGTAAATATATCTGTCGACAGTTTTCAGAAGAGGTTTTAACGTTAACTTACTGCAGACTCCAGACATCTCTTCGCAAGTGGAGACTGACTGAATTGTATTGAATTTTTCATTACGTTATCCGTTCTTACTCACCACTTCAACTCATAAAATTCTTCTTATTTCTCTACCTCTTCCTCGTCTTCTTCCCCTTCCCCCTCATCATTTTTTCCTCATCTTCCTCCTCTTTTACCTCTTCCTCCTCTTCTTCTTCTTCTTTGTCTTTTTATTTTTCATCCTCTTTCTCCCACTCTTTTTCTTCTCCTTCTCCTCCCCCTTTCCTTCTTCTTCTTTCTCACCATCTCTTCCATTCTTCTTATAATTCTCCCTCTTCCCCTTCTCCTCCTTCTACTCCTTCTTCTTCATCAACTCCCCTATCTCTTTTTCTTCCACTTCCTTCTTTACTCCTTCTCCTCCACCCTCTTCTCCTTCTTCTTTTCCTTTTTCTTCTTCCCCTTATTTTCTTTCTCATTCCCCTTCCCCTTCTCCTCCTCCTCCTCATCTTCTCCATCCTCCTTTTCTTCTTCTTCTCCTTCATCTTCCTCATCCTCTTCTTCTTCTCCATCTCGTCCTTTTTCTTCTTCTCCTTCTACTTCTTCCTCTCCTCTTCCTCTATTTCTTCCCCTTCATTATCACCTTATTTTTCTCTTTCTCCTCCTACCTCTTATCCTCCTTCTCTTTCTCCTTCTCCCTGCTCCTTCAATTCCTCTTCTTTTTCCTTGACCTGTTCCTCATCTCCTTCTCTTCCTTTCCCATCTCCTTCTCCTCATTCCCTTTCTCCACCCCTCCTTATACAATTCTTCATCATTCTCACCTCCCACACACTCCCTGTGCACTTTTCAAACTACTTTTCCAGCAGTCGACAACGTTTTGTTTCAGGATCTGTATGTCGAACGAAGAAAAGAAAGAGATAAAAAGAATGAGATAGTGAAATAAAACGGAAGCCGGAAACCACGTGATCTCCATTACCAATGATTCTTTTCTCTTCTGATGCCAAAATGTCGGTGGTTCAATACAGTTGTTAGTTTCTGCTCCAAGTTGAGGTTGAAACTTTTATTAGCGAATATCGGGCTACTGACTGAAAGAATGCTACACCACTGTAAGTGAAGGTTAGATTGAAAGTATCCTGAAATTTCAATTATCCTCATCTCATATCATCACTTATCAGTAATATAAATGAATTCATATCACTTCTAAAGATATAAATAATAAATTGACAATGATAAAAGAGCTTTTCGGAAACAAAAATAAAAAAGAATACTATTCTTCTAAATAATTGAGTGATACAGTATACAAAATAACAGACAAATAATAAGGATTCTTCTCACTTCTTGAAACAAATAGAAAATGTCTATATGCTATCCTTCTAAATAATAATTTCTCGAATCACGTGATATTTCTTTCATGAAATGGAATTCTAGTGCATTCAGCATAGGTTCGATCACTGTCAAAATTCAATTCCAAAGGTTTAACTGATGAAATATGAAACCTCTTTTCAAAATTCTAAAAAGTTATGAAGCCGCTCTTAGCTTAAATAAAACTCCATAGTTTGAGATATTTATCCTTAGAAATTATAAATATTATTGCTATTATTATTATTATTATTATTATTATTATTATTATTATTATTATTATTATTATTATTCGACGTAAAGCTCCCAAAGTGGAAGACGCTGAGTAAAGATGGTTCATTTTTTGGACTTCTTCTTGTTTGCTAAACAGCTTTTAATTTTTTGTGTGAATTCAGCTTTTCTGTCTTTTTGTTCAAACTTTTGGATGTTTTGTCTCTGGTATAAAATTTATTAAGTCTTATTCTGAAGTTTCATCTATTGTAAATTTCATTGTTGGTTATTATTATTATTATTTGTTATTATTATTATTATTATTATTATTATTATTTGTTATTATTATTATTATTATTATTATTATCACAATCTAGCATCTTCTCAGTTTTTATTTTAACATTACTAATTTTTGTAGCAAATTTTAAAAAATTGTTGAAATCAGGGATTATCATAGGAATAGTATAACATTTCACTATATCGCTAATAATATTGATAATATTGATTATTATTGATTGATTATTAATATTTATAATATTATTATCAATAATATAATAGTATTTATGTCTTAATAGCATTTATTTTAACATAATTAATTCTCGAATTATTTTTCAAATCATAAGGGAAGCATTGAAGCATTGAACATCCAAATCTACTGGAACTGACTGTCATGTACACAATCACCCTCTTAAAACAAATTACAAGCAAATTTGGCAGCTCAATCATTTTAAAAATTAAAATTTTAATGATTCAATCGCCACACCTAATAATCAAATTCACAGATATTGTCGTTTATTTTATTACAATATGCTACTCAAAGTGAGGGTTGATTAAATGGGCATTTATAGTAAAAATGATGAAAGTAGTTTCATTTCTGACACTTTTTAATGTCAGAAATGTTTTTTTTTCTGTATAACATAGTTTATCAGCATACTATCATTATTATGTAAAGTTACATTACCCAAAAAATGTATGTGTGACAAATTAATCATATTATGTATTAATGAATCTGTAAATTTAAACTTCGACAAGTGTCAGAAATGTTTTGAAAAAATCACATTTCACCACACCTTTTTTGAAACAATCATTTACACTTTGTTTTATATAATTATGTTTTCCACACCAGTGTTTTACCTAGACTCAATCTGTGCCAAGTATTATATTAAACCTGTAAGATATTGTTTTCTGTATAACATAGTTTATCATCATACTATCATTATTATGTAAAGTTACATTACCCAAAAAATGTATGTGTGACAAATTAATCATATTATGTATTAATGAATCTGTAAATTTAAACTTCGACTCTTACCCACGCTCAAGTTTTGCTTTTGTGGATATTGATTTCCTTTATAAAAATATGTTTTTTTTTTAATGTAAAATGAAGAGGAAATAAAGTTGATTTTGATTTGATTTGACGTATATCAATTATTCCATGACAAATTAAAAGCTAAATATATAATTACAACTAAATAAATATATTTTTTCCAATGTATTAATCCAACTATGATATCATGGTTTTTTTTCATTTTAAAGTGCTTTCATATTCCTACTCAGTTTACAAAATCACAAGTTTCAAGACTGAGTTACACTTTTATTATCAGCAAAAAAAATCAGCGCAATCCAAGTCTATTGATATCAATTCCAAGCTGAATTCTAGAACACAACTTCCAACTTAAACCAAAGCGACTCCCATCCGCCTATCTCTACTTAAATTAGCGCTCTCTGAAGGGCGATTATTGGTCTCAGGGGAACTGTACAGAGTTTCAGTTCCACTTTCTTTGTAGCTTTACCCACTTAACGTCTTCTGTCTGGTTTATGGGGCCATTCCGCTAATAATAATCACCAGGCTCCTATTCTAGGCCATCATTATTATCATCATCATCATTTTTATTATAACCACACATTTCAGCAATACTTACTTGAGTACTTGTGATGTAAGGCAAGACAAGATGTATATTGTCTTAGATGTATAGATGTATATGCTTATTATGGGTAGCGAATGATAAAACAGACAAGCCGTCCAAACCAAGTCATGATCATTTTAATTGTGTTTTTACAACAAGGAGACATCTTGGAAAGTTTCTATGGTGTTATTAATATTTCGTCATATAGAGAGGCAAGATTATTTTTTTGGTAAATGGAAGACAAGGCTTCTTTATAGTTTTTTTAAAATGGTAGTCTCAAGCTAAATTCATTATCATGATCATTTTGATTGTCTTTTTACAACTTGGAGACATCTTAGAAAGTTGTTATAGTATTATTAATAGGTAGAAATATAAAAAGATCAAGATATATAGAGCTTCTTTTAGTCTTTTTTTTTGTAGTATCAAGCTAAGTTTATTGTCAGGATAATTTAAATGGTGTCTTTACAACTGAGAAAGTTTTAGTAGTATTATTAGTTAGTAGTCATATAAGGAAGTCAACAGATATAATGACTTATTTTTAGCTTTTTTTTTTGTAGTCTTATTAAGTTCCTTGTCATAATAATTTTAATTGTCTCTTCACATTTGGGAGACATCATAAACATTTAGAGTATTATTAGTAGTATATTATTGGGTAGTATGTTTAGGTATAAAGTAGTCATAAGGAGAGATATAAGAGCTTCCTTTTAGTTTTATAGTAGTCTGAAGCTTATCAAGTTTGAATGTGGTGAAGTTTGTCTGCAGTTTTGTGTATTTAATAGAATATCTCAATAATTACTATAGTTACAGACCTGTCACATGTTTTATTAGACGTTTCAGCTTCTATTGAATTTAGGTACTACTCAATCTATTCACCACTTACATGAATCTGAGTAGATTGCTATGAAAATTGTGCCAACCTCAGACATCTTTATTTCACAAGTTAGTTTGAAGTGACTGACAATTGAATAATCTGACAAATATACATAAACAGAATTTATTAATTTTGAATTCCTTTAATTGCTATTACTTTATACTGAAGACTTCCGCAATGGCGGATATTGACAACAGCATTGAACAGCTGATGGGAATCGATGAATGCTACTGTACAAAAATATCAGTCACCACCGGGAATCGAACCACGGACCTCTCAATTGCTGGTTGAGCGCCCTTAACCACTAGACCATGGAGACCTTTCTGTACAGCAGCATTCATTTTCAACTTGGCCATATCGGCTCGTATCTCAAATTCGAAATTAATAAATTCTTTTTATGTATATTTGTCAGTTTATTCAATTGTCAGTCACTTCAAACTAACTTGTGAGATACGAGCCGATATGGCCAAGTTGAAAATGAATGCTGCTGTACAGAAAGGTCTCCATGGTCTAGTGGTTAAGGGCGCTCAACCGGCAATTGAGAGGTCCGTGGTTCGATTCCCGGTGGTGACTGATATTTTTGTACAGTAGCATTCATCGATTCCCATCAGCTGTTCAATGCTGTTGTCAATATCCGCCATTGCGGAAGTCTTCAGTATAAAGTAATAGCAATTAAAGGAATTCGAAATTAATAAATTCTGTTTATCTTTATTTCTGTAGCAAAGCGTTTCCGAACCTCTTTTTACATAAACTTTTTTCTTCATTACTATGTGCGTAATGCAGTATGACAATTTGTTACTGAAACACCCAGTTATACATAGAATTTACACCTAGTTATATTAATGGGAAATTCTATAACAAGCTACCGCAGTTTCTAAAAAGTCTTGGAATTTTTTTTTAATTTTTTTTCGTAGGATGAAGCCCACATAGGTCTGAGACCTGTGCGTGGGTAATGAGTTGGATGATGGTGAATGATAAGTTAGACCTACAGTTTTAGGTGGGTTCCGAACCACCGGGAAGTGAATTTACAGCAGAGAACAGTCTCAAAGCTCAAATCAGATAAGATTTCGAATGTTCGATGAATGAATTTATTGAACAATATTAATTGACGTGGGTAATGAATATCCAATTCATTGTTCAATGATTTCATTGTTTGATTCATGTTCATTGCACAATCCAGATGATGATTGATGAGATGGACCTACAGTTTTACGTGGGTTCCGAACCACCCGCAAGTGATTTTACAGCAGAGAACCATGTCTTTTTTGCTGGCCAATCTAATCGGTCACCGTTACAAACTACTAGAACGCAGCTTATCTCTATCTGATTGAACAGGTACCTGCTACGGCTCACGGCTATCACTTCCAAAATATCGAAATATTTAAAAACAATTTAGAGAATATTTAGTTGAGTAATATTACAAATTTGCCGCCAAGTCAACTTTCGAGAACTTTCAAATAATTTTGTATTGTACTAATTTCCACTTTAATATTTAATATATTTATAACTATAATTAATTCTGTTAATATTAATTACATATCTATATAAATAAAATTAGAGTTTTGTCTGTACATTTATCAGAATTGTATATTTTTTGGTTATTTTTACGTTTTATACATTAAATAAGCCGAAAATAGTCTTATCTCACTTTCTGTCTGTCTGTCTGTCTGTCACGGCCGCAAAGGTATTTTTCGCGGCCTTCTCCTCAAAAACGAGAGCATCGATCGGGATTTTAGTTATTGAACAGTATTGAAAACATTATTAACAATGTCTTTAGCTATAAAAAACTAAATTAACTTTTTTTTTAACAGAGTAATAAACGTTTAAAAACCAAGTAATGTGCGACTTTGGATACATTTTACGCGGCCTTCTCCTCAAAAACGAGAGCATCGATCGGGATTTTAGTTATTGAACAGTATTGAAAACATTATTGACAATGTCTTTAGCTACAGTATAAAAAACTAAATTAACTTTTTTTTCAACAGAATAATAAACGTTTAAAAACCAAGTATTGGTCGATTTTGGATACATTTCTTCCAAGTTTTATTACCACATAAGAATAAGAACAAATCACGTAATTTATCATGATATATCAATCAGCTGTTCTCAAATATAAATGGTGGGCCCTTCGCGGCGTTATTTACGCTGTCTGCAGACTTGTGTAGTCGGAGCATTGCAGTCTTTTAGGAAACATATGTCTGGTGAATTAAAGCTCATCTTATGTTTTATCAATTATTTCTTTGTTGAAAAAAAACAAAATTTTCTAATTTCAATTTATCAAAACAAAAATTAACATTTTAGGAAGGTGCGGTTTGTGCTAGGCTCTTGGGAATTCGCCAGGTAGCACTATTATTACCACATGAGAACAACAACAAATCACGTAATTTATGATGATTTATCAATCAGCTGTTCTCAAATATTCTCTCTGATAACTGTCACTGAATTGTTTACGTCCTAAGTTGTTAACTAAGCTACTAACAACTTCATGATCGTTGCTATCAAAAAAGCCGAAACATATTTAGTCGTATTTCTAAACATAATCCGTACGAAGGACGGGTAGCTGCTAGTAAATTACTAAATTTGTAAAAGACAAAATAGAATATTCATCTTGGTCTCCCTTCAAACCTCCAGATGTTAAACTAATTTTTTTATTTTAGAAAAACATCTGAAATCAAATACCTAAAACTAGAAGTTTAATTTTGGACTTCATGATGGAAAGATCAAAATGTGAAAACTGATTTTCGTAGATTGAGAAAAATTTAGTGAAATGAATTAAAGATTCCAATTTTTTTACAATCTTCTTAACTATTACTTACTTACTTACTGTAGTGGCCACTCGTACCCCAGTCGGTACTTGGCCTCATCAACACTCTTCTTAACTATTATCTAAATTAACGTCGGGAGTGCAAAATTATCTAATTCAGAGAAGAATGAATAAAAGAATCCAGTCTTTGATGAAAATCTTCCAACAATGAAAATCTTCCAACAATGAAAATCTTCCATGGGAAAGATGAGTATTCTTTTTAGTTTATAATTAATTATCAAGCTCTTCAATTAATTTCTGTTTTATGAGAAAAAATAAAAACTCATCCAATTTCATAAAAAAAAAAAATTATTTATTAATATCATCAAGAAGAAAATAATTTGGCTAAATTTCAATCAATATTCAAGGGAGAACAATTTTTTGGAGCCGATGTCTTGAAATTAGATTAACGGTAGGAAGTCCGTTCCAAGGAAACATCCATAAAAAACGGAACGCAGCAGTTGATATAGCTTTCAATAGTGTACAAGAGTACCTTTCATATCAAAAGAATTTTGATATAATTATGTATTGAGCATCACTTCAAATAATTGAGATTGTAATTGTGGTAACTAGAGAATAACAATTATTGAGTTCCTGGGAGCTTTACCGGTAACTGATAAATGTTACCGGTAGCGTCTGAATGGTCTACTCAAATTCATAGAGGTTAAACAATTTGAATGAACCAATCAGACACCACCGGTAGCATTTACCAGTTACCGGTAAAGCTCCCAGGAACTCAACCAATAGTAATATTGCATACAATTATTGTTGATCTGTCTTGACTTGTCTTATACTCCATAGCCGGAGTCTTTGAAACGAAATCATAAAAAAAAACTGTATAATTTTTCAATGTCA